>VZTU01033349.1:173326-305259 GCA_013400835.1 Zapornia atra
GGAAGGGAAGGGAAGGGAAGGGAAGGGAAGGGAAGGGCAAACCAATGTCAGAAACATGCCAAGAACAAACATTAGACTGGGGTTTAGAGTGCAACTAGTTATTTTGTGAGGATTATAAATGGGATATTTTGTGATTTAAATTAAGATTTTGAGATCTCGGGGACCTTATAGTTTAACCTGTCAGCATTAAAATAAAGATCAATAAGTTGTTGAACTCTTTGCAGATAAGTCGTAGTCTTAGTCTTTATCATCATGTGCAGGCCAAGCAAGTGGTGGTGATCACCAGGAGGGCAGTTCCTGTGACCATCTCTGTCTCCTGCTAATGTACCCTTGGAGTTTTGTTCCTCTTTTTGTCAGATCAGGTTCCCATGAAGGAGTATTAAAAAAATAAGGGGATCCTCTACTAAGCCTCACTACAACTCAACTTTTATACTGAAATAATATTGTAAGCCTTGATTCATGAGTTTCAATACCCCTTCCAACACCAGTGGCTAACAAGCCAGGAGAGCCCCGAGCATGGCTGCCCATCCTTCTTTCGAATCCTGCTGACTTCTTGACCTGGGTGATTTCTTCCAGAAATGAGTGCAGTGAAATATGTCATATGGAAAATTATTAATTCGATTCCCTGCATTGTCATTTCACTGAGGAAATTCTCCTGGCTGGAGTAACAGCAATCCCTTTTGCTAGGGAATAACCGTTACGGCTTTTATAGATGAGTATCACCTTCTCAGACCTTCAGTTCTTTGAAAATGTCAACAGCGATTGAATAAGAAAAAGCTGGCTATGCTGTCTACCTGAATTTTCAAAAGACCTTCAGCAACGTCCTTCACCATAAAAATTTTAAGGAAGCAAAGCATCTGTGTGGCAAGAGGGAAGGTTCATGCATGGATAAATAATTTATTAAAAGAAAGGAACCAAAGGGCGGGGGCAAATGGTCATTCTTCATGGTGAAGCAAGATTGTAAGGGGAATCCTGCCAGAAAATCTGTGCTTGTGCTGCTCAGCACAGCCATCTATGATATGGAAGGGAGGTGAGGGGTGAGGTTTGCTGATGGGACAAAAGTAATTATTTATTCAGTATAGTGAAGATGATTGTGCAGACTTGCAGAAGGAGCTTGCTAGATTGAGTGGGCAATAAACTGACAAATGAGATTTGATGTAGATAAATATGAAGGTGGGGGAAAAACAATCCAATCCTAATTTCATATGTAAAAAGATGGGCTGATTGCTTTGCTCAGCAGCAAAAGCTCTGGGTTATGATAGATAGCCTCATGAAAAGTATTCATGCTTGTGATCAGTGCACAGCCTAAGAGGCAGAGCAAGTATAAACAATTGCCAGGAAAGAAAGAGAGAGAAAACTGGATGTCATCATCATGCCACTATGTAAGGTCATGATCTGCTCATCCCTTCAATACTTTCTTTCTCAAAAAGGTGTAGAAAGGCTGAAAAAGTTTCAGAAAGGGGCAACAAGGATGATAAAAGGTCTGAAACTGCTCCTCTGTGAGGAAAATGAGAAAGGGAATGTAGCAGTCTGAAAAAGGGACAAGGTGATGTGGATGGCAAATCTTCACAAAAGTTTATGAAATCATGAAAGGCACTGAAAGATGGGATCAGCAGCGCACTCCTGGTAGAGTAATGGGATGCCGTCAGGTGAAGGTGGCAGGTTCAGCTGACAGCACAGGGTGTCCTTGGGCTATGATCAGACAGCATGGATGCTCAAAGTTTGTATGGACTCAAAGGACACGGAACCAGCTGGTGGAAAAGAGCTTTGCTGAGGATTACAGGATGCTGCAAATGCATTTGGTAGCAGGACCATGCATGTTTGCTGTGTTCTTGTACTCTCCCCGCTGAGTATGCCTGCCTGGCATCACTGCTGGAGATAAGGTGCCACCTTAAAGAATCTGCTCTTATGTATTAAAAAGTTGTTTTAAACTTGAAAAAAACCTCAACAAGACCAGAACTTTTTTTTTTCCTGAGGATAAGTGGTTCTTGATCTGCAATTTGGAAACAGAAAGTTATAGTGAAAAGATGGACATGTTGGGGTTTTTATTGTTTACATTTACGCCTGGTGTTGCACTCTCCCAACCCAGCTTTTTTCTTTGGCTCATGCAGCTGAGTGCACTCCTGGGAACCCCTTGTTTGTTTGAGCAAAAGCCATGTTTCTGACCACCATGGTCTCTGAACATGCAGCTGTAGTACACTGCAACGCTATTAACAGTGTTAGGTTTTCCAGTGAACATGGGAGTCCTTTGGCCAAAGCCACATTAAACGTGAGACTGAGTAAGCTTGGGGGCTATCAAGACACCCCAATCATCTTTACCACTCCTGCCCAGCTCAGCTCACAGACGTATCTGTCCTTTAGAAACAATCAAAGAAAATACAGTTGTTTAAAAAGATGCTGAACATCATTTGAAACTGCACGGGAAAAGCGATAACGCTACAATTTGGAGTAAAGCCATGCTTTTACTTAGTACTAAGAGCAACCTAAGGCTAACCATGAGTTGGTTACACTAAGTGCTAGGCTGTGTTTAACACCGTGTTTTAGCTGCCATTTGCGAGCCCGCTACATTTCCTTTGCGAAGAAGAGAAGCTTTGGTCTGATCAATCCTGTGGCTGCTAAAGATGGGCGAGGGATTGCAGAAAGCATCCCCAGGGTACAGATTGCAGAAAGCATCCCCAGGGTACAGACAGCACTGCTGGGCTGTTTTCCTTCCTCACGGAGTTTTCTTGTGGAAGGGGACAATATAATTCTTTGTCTTTAGCAGTTAATTTGCATCTGTTGCTGTCTCTCATCTGTTGTTCTTATTCCCTGCGCCTGAGACTGTCATAATTTGTCCTCGGCCTGCCTAATGGGTTTCAGTGAGTGTGTGTGATGTCATGAAGAGGATTATTAGCTTCTAAATTATGACAAGCGAGAGCAGATGAAGTCTTAAAGCAAAAGATCTTATTTCCCTGAAACGTTACTAAAGTGAAATTAAATCAGAGAAGGAATTAAAAAATAGGGGATAGGAGGTATAGACAGAATTGTTTATAATTAGCTTGTTGTTTTCTTCTGTATAGACCAGATGCTCTTTATGCTCTTTGTTAGTCCCATCCTTCCACTGTGACATAACCTCTTAGAAAATAGACAAAAAAAAAATCCGCCTTTTAGATCACTCTAGCATATACCAGCTGAATAACTTTATAGGGGAGCCATTCCAGATAGCCAAACACTGTCATGACTTTTCATCACCATCTGAGATTGGAATCTGCTATCAGTCAGCAGGGCAGGGACACCAACAAGGTGTCCTTCTTAGGACACCTTCTCAGCAAGGACCTTGAAGAAAGGCATTGCTGCCTTCACCCATGTTGTACCTGTGGCAGGGTGGGTGTGTGCTCTGGTAGCATGTTCTGTATGGGTTTACATAGAAGGTATTGAGTGGCTTGTAGGACCTAATGAAGTATGGGATGGATACCTTATTGCTAACCTCAGTCAGAACATGTGTTAGCACATGCAAAAGATGGTGTGGTGGTTTGACCTTAGCTGGATGCCAGATGCCCACCAAAGTTCCTCTATCACTCCCCTTTTCAGCTGGACAGGGGAGAATATATATATTGAGAGGCTTAGGAGTCAAGATAAGGACAGGGAGAGATCATTCTGCAATCAGCATCATGGGCACAACAGACTCAACATGGATTAAAAAGAAAAAAAAAAGGATCTAATTTATTACACTACACACAGAAACTGGAGTCGGATAATGAGCAGTACAACCAGATCTTAGAAAACACCTCCTCCCACCCCTCCCTTCTTTACAGGCTTAACTTTATTCATTTCTCTCCTTTCTCCCTGTCAAGGGTGGCACAGGGTTGAGGGACAGGGAATGGGGGTTTCTGTCAGTTCCTCACAAGTTGTTTTCCTTCTTAGTGGGGCGGTGGGGGGGGGTGTACATTCCTCACACCCTTCCCCTGCTGCACCATGGGGTCCCACCCGTGGCAGATTGTCCTCCACGAGTTTCTCCAACGTGAGTCCTTTCCCACAGGGCTTCAGCTCTTCAGCTGCCCCAACATGGGTCACTTCTATGGGGAGCAGTCTCTTAGACCCAGACTGCTCCAGCCTGGTCCCCCACGGAGTCACAAGTCCTCCCCCAGGAAACCTGCTCCAGTGTGGGTCTCTTTGTCTCTCTCTCTCTCCATGGGCTGCAAGTCCTACCTGGAACTTGCTCCAACATGGGTCACAGCATCTTCCATTTGTCTCCACCTGCTCCAGTGTGGGGCCTCTCCACAGGCTGCAGGTGGGATCTCTGCTCCCCATCCTCTTCCATGGTCTGCAGGGGCACACCCGCTCCACCATGGGTTTCTCCACGGGCTGCAGGGGCATCTTTCTTTCCGGCACCTGGGTCATCTCCTTCCCCCTCCTTCTCCATTGACCTTGGTGCCTGCACAGTTTCTTACATCTTCTCACTCCCAAAAGCAGCCAGTTGCATTTTTTTTCTCCTAAATGTGATTCCCAGAGGTGCTGTGACCATCGCTGATGGGCTCGGCCTTGGTCAGCAGCGACTCCGGCCTTGAGCCGGCTGGTGTTTGCTCTCTGGGGCCTGCAGAGAGCTTCTGGCTGCTGCTTGCAGAAGCCACCCCTGCCACCCCCCTTCTCCACTAGAACCCAGCCACGCAAAACCACAACAGACAGCAGTTAAGAAATGTAGGCACTTAAGCCGAGGTGTCTGTATGATGGAATCATACAAGTAAAAATTTACAGAATCTGTGTCTGAGCTTTGGACTTAGGTGCCTGCAGAGACAAGGCAGTGATGGTTTGGTGCCTGAAGCCTTTCGAGGTTCGCTCTCTCTCTTTTGAGGGCACAGCAAAGGTGTGCAACAAGTGCAGGAAGATTTTAACCAGGCTTAGAATGAGATCTCCACTTCTTCAGAACCACTGGAAAATATTTTCTGTATTGAACAGAAGATTTTGAACAGATGAATGCAGAGAAAAGTCCTCGACTTAGTGTAAGAACTACTTAGCAACAACTAAAACATCAGTGTGTCATTCTCATTATTCTCATCCTAAATCCAAACCACAGCACTATACCAGCTGCTAGGAAGAAAGTTAACTCTATCCCAGGTGAAACCAGGACAATGAAGAAACAATGTGAGGTCAAAAATACAACCCAGTATCACTCACTGGAAGACAATATACAACTTCACTTTTCAGGTGTGTGGAGCATGGATAAACGGTTTCTGCTGAAAAATAGACATGTGAAATGAACTCCAATAGCAAAGAGTCAGTATCTGAATGGATGAACTAAGTTGTCAAATTGTGAAGTAAGTCCAAAAGTATCCTGAAGTCCATACTCACGCTGGTAACCAAAAAGCTCTGCACTACAAAGCTTCAGCTACTGACACCTCACCCTCGAAAAGAATTAACTTGGTATCTAATTTTAATTCATTGTCATCTCAGGACAAAACCCACTTGAACATAACAAAATGCCATCTGATAAAGACTATATTTATACTTGCAGTTGCTGGAAAGTTTCAATTTTTGAAGCCAAGGGAGAGAGCAGAGTATAAATTCTGTATTTATGGCATTAGGGTAGTATTAAAACATATTTAAACACTTAGATTGTAATGTTATGAGTAATCTGCTCAGAATAGGGATTCTAGGTATCAGAGGTGTTGCTGGGTATCCACTTTCAAACCCTGCTGCGGCAAGGGAGGTAAAAATACCTAAGCTTTTCTTGGGGTGGCTAATACCTCTGTGACTCAAGCCTTTTTTGTAGGATCTTTCAGCCTGACTGTCCGTGTTGTGAGGGTACATGTAGTACATTTACATGAGCTGAGGTCAAGCTCTTATTATGGTCGGTGGAGAGCTAGGGCTGCATCTAAGTCCCCATATGTGAGCATCTATGGCCATTTGAGATGCCCAGGGATATCTTGGCCAGCACCAGCTGCCTCTCAGTGGTCTCCTGCAGAGCCTGTTTCCTATCCACCAGCCCAGTCCTGTGTAGATCCTCAGACACCCCCTGAGCATACTTACATGTCAGCATCTAAATTTAGTGTCTTAATCTGGAGCTGGGTCCCTGCCAAGGGCAGGTTTCAGGTGCCCAAATGTAAGAAGGTTGTTCAGTGTGAGATGCCCAGTGGTGTCTGAGACATCTGTGCAGGGCTGGCACATACCTACCGCTCAAGCCCTGGGATGCCTGCACCCTCTGGGAGCGCATCTGGAGGCTGAGGGGATGTCCAGGAGCATCTCAAATGCAAATGCTACTAGACAACCCTGTGTGGACAACTGGACTGCTCCCCTAATGACATACCATTGAACTGGTATTTCTTAGCAATCACAGATGAGCTCATCTGACATAGGACTGTGCAAGACATAGTAGGTTACTTTTCTAAAGATCTTTTTAAAATGTATCTTTATTTTCCCTGTCAGACATACAGCTGTAAAGCGCACGCACTTCCTCACTGGATTACAAGTCTACTAGGGTCCCCAGTAGACTTGATGCAGTCTCCATTCTTTGTTTTATTTATCCATAATTCTACCTTTTCTTATTCCCACTTTCATCCTTCTGTTTATGAAAGAAGCAGTGCTGAAAACACTCTGGAGAAGTGTAAATCACCACAGCTTGCTTGAATTTGATAAAGTTAAGAGAATTTATATTAGGGAAGGATTTTGTCTTTTCATCTTCAGCTGTCATGGATTCCTACGGCTCTTTTTGCTGTAATACCCCTGAGGTGCAAAACTATATGCTGAAACAGTATTGTGTAGTTTATTCAGACAGTTAAGAATTATCTGCTTATTATAAACCGCAGACTTCCATGGAGAATTTATGGGGTTTCAAGATTTTGAGAAAAAAATTTGCATTTCCTTTGTGATCTTATGGTGAATTCAGCTGTGTCGTGAAAGTCATTGTGTGCCTTCCACAGAATACACTCCCAGATTACATGAAAGGAAGACTCAGAGGGCAGTAATGGATGAGATGTCTAGGAGTAACTGCACTGATGTGGAAAAATATTCCTTGTGTAACAGAGGCATCACAGCCTTTAAGGCATCATTTTTGGGTACGTAAAATACAAGATCACTTTTCCCTTTCTGTATAATGGAATGTTGTCAGGAATTACAAAGGACAATTTTTCTTTCTCAGGTTTCAGCACATTGCTAAAGAAATGGAATTATTTGCTTATGACAGACACAATAGCTAATACTTCACTCTGCATGGAAATAACACTAAGCTTGGATAAATCTGCAGAAGACATTCTTAACAAAGCTGACAAGGGCAGTTAATCTTAAATTGTGGGGTTTTTTTTTTCATCTCTGCTGGCAACCTGGAGGATATTTTCCATTTCCCCCTGAAGATGTGTCCATGAGATTCACTGTAGCGCTCTGGTAAGTGGGCAAGAATGAACTATAAATGGGATTGTGTAACCTGAATCGACTGAAAGGCCAAAGAGAAACCTTCTGTTAGGATCCTGGTAACTTTGTCCTGAACCTCTTTAAACCAGGCTGGGTGCACATGTAGCTTCCAGTAACGTTACCCAGAAACGCAGTGTGGCCTAACGACAGCCCCTGCCCACGTCTCATTGTCCTGTCTCTTCTACTGCTGGAATTAGTCCTGCCTTTGCCCGACGTGTCCACAGGGTCACTGTGCTTTCTGATACCAAAGGTGGCACTTTGGTGGGAGGTGATCTATCCAGGCCCTGGACACAATGCTGAAGCAGGGCTTGGCCACTGTGGTGGGACCGCAGAGCTCTGGGAGGAGGGTGGCTCCTATGCCCATGCTGCTGTATGGCTGTGAGTCAGCTCTGGATTTGTGAAAAGTGAAGATGCTGAAGGAGCTTCAAACCTCCATTTTCTCACTACCATTTCAGACTCCTCCTTGAAGTTTTACCTGATCCTTCTGTCTGAGACTGTAAGGGAAAGGGAAAGCAAAGCAAACAGAGGGAAGGAAAGAAGAAAGCGTGCTGCTCCTGTGACACAGACCCATTGCAAAAAGTAACTGGAGAGGGCTCAAAGCCAGATTTCATCCACTGGGCAGGAGGATTTGAAGATGAGACTTACAGTGGGGAAGAAACTTGCAGCCAAATACAAATTTAGGAAGGCTAAAAATGTAACTGCTGCAAACCCAACAGAGGACATGGACAAGTCTCCTTATCCAGAAAAACTGTCACTGCAGTAAAAATAATAAGCAAGAGGTCACTGATTATGAATGGAGGCTGAGAAATATTCCCCCAAGTGCTGCTCTGAGATACTAGCAAGAATTTGGTGGGTGGCACTGATTAATGATACTGTGCACTAGCTCCTGTTGAGAGCTTATATTATTTTAGCAGCAATCTGGTAGGAAAAAAACCCCAACACCAGAGTACCAGAAGCAGATCTGTTCTTTGAGGAACCTTTATAATACTAAAGGTGGCAACATACCAAAAAAGATAAAATAATTGTCACAAGCTTATAAATGCTTTGGAAAAAGCTTGGAAGTCTTCTGGTAATGTAGGATTGTTTAGCACATGCAGGTCTGTGAAGGGCAACAACAGGGAGCAAACAGGATCCCACATTTTAGGACCACAGAGTGATGTGTTCATGAGAACTTCAGTGAATTTTTGGAAAAGTGTCTTGCAAAATATTGGCAAAGTCAAGTAATTTCATTTTCTAATTGCTTCTCTTTTGGGATAGATTGGCTTAATTTTTTATTTTTTTTTTTTCTTGGACAACTGACAGGCTTCCTCCAATTTAAAATTAATTTTGGGACGTGTGTTTCGGTGAGAAAAATAACAAAGGAAAAAAACCCCAGAGACATCGAACCCCTTATGAACCCCTTACTTCTAAGTTTGGCCAGAAGACTGAAAATTGATGTTTTGCACAACAGGGACTGAAAAACATGTTTTGTAGCAGGGATGGAAAATGGAAGTGGAAAGGCAGAGCCCAAAACTGCACTGGCATCAATATTAGCATCAGTTAAGTTAGAAGAGGAGGAGGAAAAGGAATGAAAGGAAATCAGGTTAATTAGCTGTCAGTTGTCAAATGAGCTCATAATTAAGTGGGAATAGAGCAAAAGATGTGTAGGTGTTTAAAGGCATTTCTAGTAATATGAGCTGGCATCAAAAGCTTAGTTCTGTCTTGTTCAGAAAGAAAAGAGCTCAGGAAACTCCTTCAGAGACCCTTGCATGAATCTAAGGCGTAAGACAGGAGTAAAGTATTCACATGGCCCTCTGCACCGAACCATCTCTGATCGTTGTACCTGTGCTCTCATCTTCCCAAAAACACTGTGCTATCACCTTCCCACGGGCTGGCAAATCTACCTCAGATCATCACAGGGGATGAAGAAACACAAGGACTGAGCACAGAAGTACAAATCCTTTGGTTGAAAAATCGTATCAGTGTTGGGGCATCACACTCAAAGAAAATCCAAGCTGGCTCCTTCCAATCTTACTCCTTTTAAAATGTCCTCAGTCATTTTCTGCTGTGGCTCCCCCCTTTCAGCCGAGATCACAAGGGCTGAAAAGGGTTTTAAGAATGAAGCCCAGTGTTTCCTTTTTACAACATCTTCCTCACTTTTCTCCCAACTGATTAATCCTCCAGATGCATCAGCTCATGCTTTTTGGTTTCCTTTCCTATTTCAACCTCTCAGGACCTATTAGGACCTCTCAGGGCTTGAAGAGAGGAGGTGCAGAGGGGGGCAGGGCTGAGAGGAAGCCACTGTTTTTAGAAAGCCTGCAGGACTCCCCAGCAGTGTTCCCAGCTCCCTGGCCTCCTCCTCACAGTGCGAACCCTCCTCTAGCCATCCCCTAATGTGTGCTCTTACCCACCCCATCACTGAGGTTGGCTGTGATCATTAATAACCTGCAGATCCCAGAATTGTTCAAGAACTGGATGAAATGAAGGCACAAAGTTAGCGGTGGTGGAACTGCCCTAGTAAGTTATATTGAAATATCTCAAAAGGTATTTGAGGGCCCTTTTGCACCATCTATGCTGCAACTTCAAAACTGCATTAGCATGAAAGTTTCCCTGCTGTTTTTGGGTCGAATCAGAAAGTTCTTTGCCAAAATGGGAAGATTCGTGCTGACTGTGGTGTTTTGGCTGAGGACTGCTTTCTGCTGCCAGTCAGCTTTCAGCTTCCAGTACTGAAAATCTTGGAATGGGGTGTGTGTATGTGTGTGTGTGTGTGTATGTGTGACAGTGGTTCACTTTGAAAGATCCCTGAACTCCTCCATTCTGTTGGATTTTGTTTGATTTAGACCTTCCTGGCTGTGTTTACCTGAAATGAAAATAGGGAGTGCCGGACACATCACTTGTGTCTCCACAAAAGATGCAGTAGTGAAAAAAGCACACAGTTTGCAGAAGGAAAATGCCAGTCGCCTCAGGGAACCACAGAATCACAGGATCACTAGATTGGAAAAGACCTTTGAGATCATTGAGTCCAACTGTACCTGTCCTCTACTAAACCTTATCCCTAAGTACCTCATCTACCCGTCTTTTAACCTGTGCCTCTGAGACAATTACTGGGACAAGTGGCTGCTGTAGAGATGAAACCACTGTTTGGGCAGAAAGCTCTGCGAGCTGTTCCTCTTCCAGCATGGGAAGCAAAACTTACACCAAGTGCTTTTGTTGGCAGCTTCAAGGAACAAGATGAGGGTGATGCACAAGAGGTGGCAGCAGTCTGTAAGGACAGCTTGCCCTGGTGAAATAACGAAGGGAAAGCGAAAACAACAGAAGTTGAACCCCAGCTAGTTCCAGTTAGAGGAGCTAATTAAACAGACCAGGGGGAAGTTTAGAGGAGCAGTATGTCTTGGGTGTTGGGTAGTGATGACTGTTTCTTAACCAGGGACATCCCATTCTTGCAGAAGCACCTGGAGAGAAGGTTTGTCAGAACAACGACAAATGTTCAAAAAGCGTTTCTTTAAAAGGTGACAGCTGGAGGTAGCCACAGATGGTGGAAGCGCAGTGGAAGCAAAGGATAAAACCAGAGGGCAGAACAGAAACTGTAACGCTGGTACCAGACATTCCTGATGGGTGAGATTCAGTCGTCCGTGGCAAATAAGCATGCTGTCTCAAGTCCCTCTTGCGTCCCAGAAATAAGATTTGAGTGAAGCATAGTCCTTTGGAGGGCCATGAATGCAGGAACCATATGTCACCCAAGGAGAACAGCTAGTCTTTGGAAACTGGCTCGAGGGATTTCTGAATTTCTAATAAGTGATCTGGAACAAAGCAGAGAGAAAATTAAGCAAAGCCCCAAGGAAAGGTCTCTGCGTATGCGTGTGAGCCTGCAGCTTGTTTGCTTTTGCCACAAGCTTTGTAGTGATTCCTGCATGCTGGATAGTTCAAGGAGTAGACAAGGTTAAAGCAGTAAGAAGGTCAAAGAATGAAAAATGAGTGGGTATGGTGTGATGAGGAAAGATGAGAGCCCTCAAAAGGGCTCAAAGCAGGTAAAGAAGATATTCCTGTAACATATAATAGAGTGAAGAGTGAACAGGATGGGAGAGTGAGAAAGATGAAGCTGCTCCTGTAAGATACAGGCTCAGAGTCAGCTGGAGGATCCATGTCAGGCTCTAGGTGGAAATGACTCTGAAAGTGGGATTCAGAAAACCCAGTCAATTCATTGCTTCCCTCCAGAAATGCCACTCATGCTGGGCAGAGAGCTCCCTCCCTTGGTATCTAGAGGTCTCCATTGTGGCCAGCCCCTGACCTGAGCTGGACTTCTCTGTGCTGAATGACAGATCTTGGTTATTCAGTCGCAGGGGCAGGCTCCCGCGGGCCTCTTCTCCTGATGGCCTCATGCTTTGCAGCACAGCAGGACAGCTCAAACAAATGAGCTGGTGGCTGGATTTTGGTAAGTCCTGGAGGGTTGGGGCTCCCCAGCTGCCTAGCCTTGGCTGCCGTTGCTGGTCTCCTTGCTCGCTGTGCCGCCTTTCAGTTGTCTGTAGATCTGTGTGGGTTTTGGTTTGGCAAACCAAGGAGAGCAGCTCCATGTTTTGGTTGTAAAGGGGGAGACTCCTGGGAAGCTGGCTTCTGGGCTAAACTGACATTGTCAACAAAACTTGGGCTGGAGATTCCATCTTCCCAAAAAGGTTTCCACACGCTTCTAGGGCTCAAACACAAGAGCGATTTCCTTCCCTAGACATCTGTTGTCATTCTGAATAGTGAAGAAAACCCACAAATGAAATGAGCATGCTAGTAAACTTTGAAAAATTAGCTTCAGTGCAGATGTTTGCATTTAAAAGAAGAGGAAGGTTGCCCCTGTAATGTGACAGCATTCAGGCCCTCTGCTGAGGCAAGGCAGGTGGTCCTAGAGACCTCGTGCTCTGAAAGTATTTCCCAAGTTCCCATGAAAGCCCATTTTCCTCCGCAGCCAAGACCCATGTCAAGTGCCAGCATTGCTCTGGCATGTGTACAGACAGCACAGCCTTTCCGCGAGCCGGTGCATTAGTCTAGATGACAGCAGAGGTATGAAATACACCCGTGGCAGCAGCTGTCCTTCCAGCCTTGGCAGACAGGCCCACAATGCCAGCACCCCTTCTCCGAGGAGTCCTCCTTGGGCTCTGCATGGCGGAGGCAGGCGAAAGCCTCCCAGCACTTCCACCTCACACAGTGCTTTCACCTGCTCCGAGGTTTGTGGGTGCAGTGTCACTGGGCTGCCTGCTGCGGGGGGAGCGTGCCTCGTGCTCACCCAGGGGCGCAGGCCCCCGCTCCTGCAAGACCCCATGAATTTTACCACAGCAGTCAGGCAAAAGTGATTTACGCTGGACTTGTGCCTTGAGGCTTGTGTCAGCTGGAAGAATATCAGCTCTGGGCACAAAACAGAAGAAGAAAAGAATTTCTTTTTTTTTTCCCCCCAGAATGATTTATCACCAGCTGTTTGAGCCTGACCAGATGTGTGCAACGCTGGAATCGGTCTTGACAAAGAGGGATTCATTTGTTCAAAAAGAAGTTACTCTTTTCACAATAGGCCACATTTGCTGAAGACCAGTCCAAGTCAGAAGCTGCATGGTACAACCTTTAGCTTCCTGGCTGAACAAACTCGCCTACGTGCATGTGTAGCCTGGGCAGATCCCCTCCCTCTTTCCCTGTTACTCAAAGAAGTATTTGCTGGTGGTCTGAGACAAGTAAAGAATTTCAGGACCAAGAAGGAGAAAAAAAAAATTGCCCTAACTCTGTAGTTTAATTTTTACTGGGAAATGGGGGTGCCTGGAATTTGCCTTGCTTTAGTAGTGTCTATTTACATCACGAGGCACCCAGGGATCTGAAGTCCTGCACCTCGGGCACTGACACTGCTATCTACAGGGACATCCAAATACCCCAGTTTGTCCCTGGGAGAGGATCCAATGTCTGCTCCTGGAAAGGAGGAGGCTGTTTATACAGTGACTGGGAAATAAATCTGTTTTATTTCTAAAACTAACCCTGCAAGTGTTCATCTCAAGTGCTGGTAACCTGTTAACTTCATCTGTGCTGTGGGTAGCCCAGCGCCTCCATGGACCTCTGGATGAGCACTGTAGCTTCTCCCCAGCCCTGCCTCTGGCCCCATATCCTTTTGTTTCTGTGTGGAGCCCATAGTTGGGCTCTGGACCTGGTACATTGCTTGCTATCAGGGGGATGTTGATAGGTCTCATCACCAGCCTCCAGATCTGCCCACCATTGTCCAACCTTGTGGGACTGCACCCATTAGTGAGGGCATGGTCTGTGCTGGTGCCTCCCTCACCCCCAGCTCCCCCAGTGAACAACTGAGACCACTGCTAGCTGCCACACAGGGAAACCATGGTGTCCGGAGGGACTTAGCCCTGGTACAGGCTGCAGCTCATGGGTAGGACAAGGGAGCTGCTAAATAGAAAAATAAATAAAACCCCAAACCCGCAGGGCAGCCCAGGACACTTGGGCACTGTCCCAATCCTGGAGGGTTCCTCCATTGCAGGGGTTTAGATACCTGTCAGCCATCATCTGGTGGTGACTAAAAGGGAGGCTCAGCTATAACATGACATGCCTTTCCAGCTGGCTGCAGAGGGCCAACTCTCCTGACCAAAATCTGCCCTCCATTTGAGCTCTGCTGCTCTCAAGCACTAGTGGAGGTGGCCCTGTGGCACTCTGGCCCATAGGCAACCTAAAAGCCTATCTGCACCAAGGCCTGCAGAACAGGGTGAAGCGGCTGAGTGCTTTAAATGATTCACTCTATCACATCCATGCTCAGGTCACTGGTATGTCATCCTGAGCTCCCAAAATAACAGCCAAATACAGAACTTTTGTCGTTCGGTGACTACAGCTGAGCAACATCCCCATGGCTGGTGTAAGAGCTTGTGATGAGCTACAGCCAACACATCTCAAAAAAACAGCCTCTGACAGAGACAAACCACTCTTCCTTCAGGTCCGTAAGCAGGAGCTCTGTAGGCCTGTGCATCCGAAAACAAGGTGCACAGTTCTTAACCTGCCATCCACTGAGAGATGTGATGTGACACATCTGCAGTAGGTGTCTTGTCCCCTGCAGCCACTCTCGAGGGACTGAAGAAGCCAGAACATCCCTCTGCAGTTCATACAGTGATGGACAGTCCTTGAACCTAATTAGTTCCCTAAAGCAGGCATCAGTGCAGATCAGTGTTAAACCCTGATGAACAGAAAACATGTTTTCCAGAAAGCCTCAGCAGGTGACAGCCTCCGTCACGGTGACTCCTCCTCTGACCCAATGCTGCTATCCCCAGTTGGCAGAACAGGCTGCCTGAGCCTCACCAAAAGGAACAGGCATTGAAAATAATGAAAGCTGTCCAAAATGCCTAATGAAATGGTCTCAATAAGGTTTGTAATTCATTAGCTGGAAGCGATTTTGTAACTTCGATATCCCTCCCCCTCAATCGACTTCCTCTGGCAAACGCAAAGGTCCTGGAAGGCTCCACCAGGCAGGAAGAATGGGCAGCAGGCCCATGGCAGCAAACTGTTTAATGACTGGGTTGTTGTGTGAGTGACTGTCATCTGCAAGAGGAGGATGTTTTCCAGTTTGTCCTTGGCAGCCCAAGCTCTGCAAGCCCGCGCTAGAGGATAACTACTCTGTGAATACATAGGGCTTCAGGAACTTGTGCTTTTAGGCATCATGAGTGATCTGCTCTTGCAAAGAGCAGATTTGGATCTGCACCTCTCTGAAGCTCAAGGAGGCCTGAGCAGCTCTGATCAGGAAAAGCAATCCCTTTCATTTCAAAATGCAGCTGTGGGTTTGTTTATGTACAGTCAGGAACAGAGGTTTGCCAAGCTCTGCTGTTTGCGGGCAGCGACCATGAATGTTTCCTTCACTTTTTTACTGTAAGGCAAAGTGTGTCTGCCTGGTGAAAAGCAAGCTGAAAGGTAAACCTTACAAGAGCTGAAGCGTGGGTCCCTATGAATGGGTTTAGGTCCACAGCTTTATGTCATTCAGGAGGAAAACACACTTTTTCATACTGAGAAGCTTTAAACTAAACAAAAAAAGAAAAAGCAGGTTCAGCATCAAAATTTTAATTATTAACACTAAATATGCAAAGTGGGGAGTATTTTATTATTGGCCCAGCTACCGAAATAGATACCTGCACACACCTACATTTCAAAGCTTGTTCTCCTACAGCAGAACTTGCTCTGAAACACACCGCGGCCAGAAAGTACCGTATTCTGTTGAGAAATGGCGCCGCTTCGTTAGGAACAATCAGAAGACACTAAATATTGTTTATCTGCTCCTGTTACAGCTCCAACGGATTCGAAATGGTGACATGCCCGAGCCTTTTGTTCGGTTTCTTTCCCAGAAAGGAAACAAAAGTCCACATTGCAGCACTTTGTCACTTGCTGTCAAAACGACATTGCTGGTGCTGCATACCAGGAATGGCCTCAGAGCATAAAGCAGCACAGAAAAAGTTTATCACCAGCTAAGCATTCTCATCTAAACCTCAAAAAGCAGCGCCTAACTGGTGTATAACTAACTAAGGAGTAAATTTAGTAGGCTCATGGCTGCTCAGTGACTGCTAGGTGGCAAAGCAAATGCTGTTTTTCTTGCTGGTTGCTCTTGCATTCTGACACTTTCAAAGTCCCGAAGGAGAAGAGAACGTATTTGATGGCATCCCTGAAATGCAATATATCTTAATGTTCATCTGCTCTTCTACTGAGGAGATGTCAGAGGTTAAGTACAGATCTTTGCAGGGAAAGAAAAGCAGCATGAAAATGATGGCGCTAAGAACTAAATGGAATAGCTGCCCATGAGTCCAGGAGTCCCTGCTAAATGAAGGCGTCTCATGCAGCTTAACCTACAGCTGGGCTGTAGCTTCACTGTGTGCAATCATTATCTGTAATACAGTCTTGTTCTCTAAACCCAGGAAATTCCACCCCCTTCCATGCCTGGGGCAATGCTGAGTTTGGAACCCACAGAGTCAATGTTCACCTAGTCTCCTGAAGTACTGAAAGGGTCAAATCAATGTGAATCCTACAAAATCAAGGTATTTCTACTACTTTTTTTTTTTTTGTCTCCTTGTCTGGAGACATTCAAGACCCACCTGGACGTGATCCTGTGCACCCTGCTCTAGGTGATGCTGCTTTGGCAGGGGGGTTGGACTAGATGATCTCCAGAGGTCCCTTTATACCCCTACCAGTATGTGATTCTGCCATTTCCCCTGTATTTTGATAGTGATGCCAAGATGAGAATGATAGGTAATATTTTGGGCCTAATGTTGTCCTGTTTAAGTTGTAGATGAATATCTAATTTAACGCTTCAGTTAGCACTACCAGGTACCTTACCTACCCAACGCATGCCCCCCTTTTAAAGGGCTCAGGAATAATGTCTCCTTCCTTTTTGCACGCCAGAGGCACTGCAAGTACCGCACATGCACACACCATAGTTTTCTGACCAGCACAAGGCAGGCTAGAAGCATCCCATTTGCAGAGGCATCATCCATCCATTGACCACCGCTCTCGTGCTGCATCTGCTGCAGCAGCTTAGAAACCTTCAGCGAAAATCACCAGGAACTGACTCTTGCTGTTCAGACTTTCACCCTGCCACAGGTAAGGGCATAAGCACCAAGTCTCCTGCTAGCAAGGGAGAGGGATGTGTACAGAACAGAGATTCTCACTGACATATTATTGCTCAGTTTTTGGTTTTAAATGTTGAATTTTCAATTAAACATCTTATAGAAAATCAGGAGAAATGGCCACAGTCCTCCTATCCCAGAATTCCAGTTTGTTTCTGCAGATGCCAGTAGCTAGTTCACCTTCCACTGAGGGACTCCACCAGTGGGATTTCTCTGCCACAAATAAACTGAAGACATTATTCAGGAACAGCTATTCAGGAATAATGTTATCTTGAGGACACACCTTGGTTACCTTCAGAGACTGAGAACTGGAACGCTACCCTACCTCCCTCTGCTCCCTGGGCAAGGAAAAAATCCCACAACAGAGGAACGCTTTTTCTTTTCCTGGCAGGCAGTATATTGAGGCAGAAGCAATTAAAGCAACATACAGAGAACTGAACAAAGTTGCCAAGCCTGGCTGTTGAAACAACATGGGCCATCCAAATTCTGAGAGGTCTGCACAAGGAGGCGATCGCACAAAAGCTGTCTGCTGAAGATTTTCAAAGTAGAAGAGCTTGGCGAAAAATTGGGATGTTGTTTATTAGCTTGGCTTCCAAGTCCCCCCTTGGCCCTCCCCCCTAAATCCTACTCGGCTTGGAAAACCCCCTTCATGGGAGAGGCTGTCAGGGAGAGTCTATAAGCAGATCTTTAGGTAATCCTGAGGAGCTACCTCGGGCCAAAAATAAAGAAGTGACCTAACATCACAGATGTTGGAAAGGCGTTGCTTGCCGTATCAAACCCACAAGTACTGCTGCTCGTATTTCTGCCTTCCTGCAGACAGACGGCAGAGCAGAGTCAAGTCAGGAAAATCCTGGTGAAACAGGAGAAGCCCTAGGTGCCCGAAACAGGTGTCTCCTAACTGTCCTGAGCGCCTGTTACTCTTACACATGCACAGGCCTGTAGCCCTGCTTCCACACTTAGGCCTCGGTGCTTAAACTGGTGAAAAGGTTGCAGCACCTATCTAAAGTCAGTATAATGTTTTTTTTTCCAGCTACCAAAATGTAAATTAATTCAGATGCAAAGGAGTTCAAATACCTCATTCTGTGAAGAATACGAAGACTCTCAGCTTTTAAAAAACCTTCTGACCTTCTTCACGTAAATCAACTGCGACGCAAATGTATTCTCATGGGAGCAAAGACAACTAAGGTATCTTTTTATTAGTTGTGAAGAGTACCAGAAGGAGCAGCGTGTATAAACGTCATTTATTTCCACTTAAAAACATTCAGGTTTGGTTTTGTGTAGCGCAAGAATCTTACGGGACCTTAAAGATTTTTCTGGTTCTGATTTTGGCACAAAACATCGGTATCCATTTTCTTCTAAAAAACCTGACTGAAAAAGCAGGTAGTTGTGAGGGGGTTGCCTTGCCCAGCTAGTGAATTTTGCACTGGAAATAAAAGGCACAAATCACTGACCCCCTCCATAAAGTAGCATTTCCACTGTAGAGAGAAGACGTTAACCTTGAGACGAGACTTTAAAAGGATTTCGTTAGGTTTTATACAGCAGGAATGGTCTGGCTCCAGGTCTATTTAATCCAAACCCAGAAGGTTTAAATCGCACTCTGTTACAAGAGCATTACTTGCTCAGAGTAGTTACAGGCTCCAGTTGGAGCACTACCATTTCTGCAGCTGAAAGGAGCGACTTTGCTAATAGGATAGATCTGCAACGTTTTTGGCATCTGAATCCTGGGCTGGGTGTATCTGATTAAAATCAGTGAAAGGGTTGGCACTGAGACCCTATTAGAGAGAACACAATACCTTCCCGATAGAGACACCAGTGGGATATACAAGGGATACTCTTGAGCACTTCTTACTTTGTGAGCGGTGTCTCCAGCGAGCCAGCTCCACATTCAGTGCAACTGATCGTCGCTCAGAGAGGGATGCCTGTTTCCAAACTGCCCACATTCCAGGTCATCTGCACCAATACCGAGCAGTTTAGGGAACTCAGCTTCAGCAGGAAAAGGGATGGTTTTTAACCTGTGCCAGAAGTTTTGTGTTTGAGCAGCTGGAGAACAAGGGAAAGCATTCTTAGGCACAAAGACCTGAGGAGATGACCGGGGTGGCTGTGCCGGAGCCTTTGCAATCCAGTGCACTGATTCACATCAGCTCCGTTTCACCAATGTCTAAGGTCCATGTTTTCCACACCCCCGTCCCACAAAACTCCCCTCTCAGGGGTGAAGCTCTGCCCTCCTGGTGATACTGTAACGCTCAACAAAAGGTGAGACACCGCTACTGTGAGGTGTTGCAAGCAGAGATGGCACTGCTTTATGTGCTGTGTTTCTGCCATGCAGGGAAGCTGCTCAAAGTTCCCAACGATCAAAGCAAGCAGCTCACATACCTTTGGGAAAAGGGGGGGTTGCTGAACCCGAACCCTGTTTTCACTGCCTGGAGGAAAAAAACCCCAAACTCTTCCTTAACTCTGTATTCTAATTAATTCAATGCTCTGATCAGAAGGCATCAGTCTGTAAGGTATCTGGCAAAACTGTAATGCCCTTGGATCACATATAAATCCCAGGCTCCGTGCAGGTGTTTAGGTGTGGTATTTCATAGGAAAACAGAAACACCTCTTGGGTTTTTTTCCTTTTAAAATCAAATTATGCATAATAAGGGCCTGTGAGGGATGATCCTTCCTGGATTGCAGGAAGGATTCCTGAGGGAATCAGCAGAAGCCCCAGAGCATGAGAGAAACACTGAGTAAAACTGGTGCAAATATATTTTAAATTTTCCTGCTGTCTACAGCATCCCACTCCTCTTGTAAATACCACTCCTTCCTCCTCCCAGGCTGAGACACTGTTTAGAGATGAAACTCCTGAGCCTTGAGTTAAAATACAAGCTTCGGGGTGTAAGTAAGAATATAACAACGAGCATGATTCTGGTAGAATGTGTCAGTTTATCCAAAAGTGAGAAAAGCAGCAGAAGCATTTCTGGAGGGGCAACAAGACTAACAATAATAGGTAGAATACTTTTTTGCTCCACAAAACCAAACCCCAGTAGCTGCAGTGCATCAGAGCATAGACAGCTAGCAGGCAAATACAAACATCTACTTCATAGCTCTACAGCCTAGGTGGGAAAGACATGATGTGGCAGCTCAAATGCTGCGCCTGGGTCAAATCATGAGGGAGCCTGACCATGAGCTCTTGCTGTTCTGCAGCCCGAACTAGGTTATATACAGGTGTTTAGGTTTTGGCTTGTTGAAGAACATTCTGTCAAAGGCATCAGGAAAAACTGAACTTGAACAATCTGGATCAAGCCATGGTTTTGTGCTGGTTGTTGTTGGTTGTTTTGGCTTTTTTAAACCATTGTCTGGTCTACTCTTCAGAAACAACTGGAGAGCTAACAGCAAGTGGGCTGTTGAAGAGTATCTGTATAGCTTGGCTGAGATTACAATGAGAATCTAAGAATTCTTCAAGATTTCTGGCCTCCACTTACTTCTCTTCTGCATGGAAATAAGTGACAGGAGAGACAACTGGTGACATTTTGAAATCTCTTTGGAAAGAAAGAACCATTTAGCAACACCATTATTACAGACTGTAACACACTTAGGAGCGGCATGTAATATAAGCTTTTTAATAATACTTGACTCAATTACCCAGATTAGCGTCTCTTCAGCATTTCATGGTTATCACTGAACACCTTCAATTTACAGTCTTAAATAAATTACTGTGTAAATAAAGTATGCTCAGAGTTCTTGTATGTGGACAGTACTTACATTTAATTACAGATGACCTGGATATGTTTACAGGTGTAAAATACATTAAAATTGTTTACAGGATATAAGCTCCACTACCACTAACTCTGGAATCTAAATGTTCACAAAAGCACCAACAGTAGCTCAGCTATTTATTTGAACATGCTTTGCAAAACGTACTTTGGAACGCAGTAGAAAAGAAATTCAAAGAAATGCCAAAAAGAGGGAAGCACAGAAGATCAAAACTCCATAGCAGGTTGGATCAATAAAATACTAAACTGTAGTTCTTAAATGTAAGTACTACACCAAGTAGTAGTCTGGTTGGTCTTAAATGGTGTTAAAGCCCTTGTTTTCTAAAGGAGACAGGAACAAGCCTTTTGCCTATTCAATCCAATCAAGATTTAGGCATCGTGCTATAAAAGCAAACATATCTGACACTTCTTCTATAACTTTAGCAGTTGGCTTTCCTGCTCCGTGCCCAGCCTTGGTGTCCACGTGGATGAGAAGCGGATTGGTTTGTTTGCGGCTGCGGCCCACGACGTACTGCAGCGTGGCGATGAACTTCAGCGAGTGCAGGGGGACCACGCGGTCGTCGTGGTCTGCTGTGAGGAGCAGCGTGGAGGGGTACTGGATGCCGTCTTCCTCTGGCAGCTTGATATTGTGAAGCGGAGAGTACCTGGGGAAGAGCACACACATGTCTGGCATATTTTTTCCTCAAGACCCAAGAAGAATGTCCTCCTGATTCAGTGAGAAGTGATCATGCTGAGTGGATTGGTATAGGTGTAGCTTAAGAGACAATTAATACAACTTTAATATAAGAATTTTCATAGTTTTAAGAATAGACTAGTTTAAGAGAAAGCTGTAACTGTGTAAGCTGCTTGTGAGAGCAGAGCAAAACTTAACCATAATAATATAACAGTAACAGCCTTGAAGATAAAGAAGTAAGAATTTGTGCGTTTTTAGGAATAGATTAGTTTTGAATTTTAGCAGAATTTGGCTGTAGTCACATAAGCTGTTTCATGAAAGCGGCTACAAAACTTAGCCATAATAGTGCAACAGCCTGGAAACCAGAGGAAGTAGGAGATAGAGGAGTCATAAATAATGAGACTAATGACCAATTAAAAGATAGAGTCTATCTTGTTTTTAGTGAAAAACTAACTACTCGGAGCAGGTGTTGGGAGCCCAGATAAGCATGGAGAAAACCGTAAAGAGCATGCGCTGAGAGAGAGGAAGACGTCCAGCCTTCATCCCTGAAGATCACCAGAAGACCCCCTGAGTGTTACTGAGCATGCTCTATCTGGGAGGAGTTAATGTAAACGACTTCCTGCCTTTTCTTAGAAATGATAATGAATATGTATAATTAATCCGTATAAATATGAGAAATTTGGCTTTAATGGGCGCACACATTCGGAGGAGTGATCCCCTGTGTGCCCAGTGCTGCAATAATGGATACCTGCTTAATAGTCACCAAGGCTAGTGAGTTTTGATTCCGGCTTTCTGAGGCATCACTCCCACACTGCAGCTGGCACAGGGGCATTTAATAGCACTCAGAACACTACTGTCCTCAGTTGCATAGATCAGAACTGCCCCACTCACAATGGATACACGGTGGTGGCAACGGATCTCTCTGCCTCTCAAATGTGAAGCAAGGAAATTTCTTTAATTTCAGAGAGGCATACGCATACATCTCGCGGAAATGCCCAGAACCTCAGGAACGGGCAACAGGGAAACTGCTGCAAGAGCTGTCAAGTCCACAGCAGGATCCATCCTGCTGGGAAACAGGGACATCAAGACTTTTTCCCAGCCTATGTATGTAGCCCAGGTCTGCATATGGATGGCCTTCTTCCCGTGCAAATTTGGAAACAACCTCTGGTGGTAAGCCACAAGTGCTGTATGGTTACTACATGTGCTCCCTCCAATGTGTAGGCCACCTTTGAGCATGTGTGTACTCTGAGGGAACACCATGCAGGAAACTGAAATGAGAACTTCAAAGTTTTCCTGCTTTTCACAGATGACCTTGAGTCCTATTTTTGAACAATGAAAACTCTAACTTTCAAAATGTGCTTTCTTTGCGGGAGAGTTTACATCTTTTAGCTACAGTAACAAAAATTCTATGTATGTATCTCAATGCAAAGTAGTCTCTAGCATTAGAAATTAAACATCACAAAGAATTCACAGATTCACAGACTGGTAGGTGTTGGAAGGGACCTCTGGAGATCATCTAGTCCAACCCCCCTGCCAGAGCAGTATCACCTTGAGAATTCCATCTAACCATTTCATAATTCATTTAGACAAGGCTATACCTAGGAATAATGTTACAGTCCTTAAATCAAGAGTAGGTTATTATTTTCCCTCTTATTTCATGACAGGAAATATAGAGGGAAATTAGCTTTAGTTTTGACTGAATCTCCCGCTTGGAGGAGTATCTATCTAGTCCAAACTATTTTTAAGAACACATGATGATATTTGCATATCTACTCACACAGATTCCTGGCTTCCTCATTTTCATCTAAGGTACAAGGTAAGAGAATTTGCAGGTTTGTTTTGAAAAGGAGTTAGATGATACTATAGGCGACTCTGTTTGCCTCAGGTAATTTTTAGGTACCTGTAAAGGCAATATCTAAGGACCATTATATATACCTATTTTCCTACATGGGACAAGCAATTGCCAGCTGTTGAAAAGGAGGCAAAGAAATATACCGGTTATTGCCATATGTTTCGAAAACGATGCACTGAGATTTTGTGAGTACATGCATGTACAGAGTGACTCTTTCCTACGGCTGCATTTCTGCCAGTCACAGAACAAACACCAAACTTCACTTCTACATCTTCAGAATACCTGAATTCACAGATGTGCAGGCAAGTTTCAGTGTCCAAAATCACAAAGAGTATGTGGATAATTTTTATAACAGTATTTTATCTATTATCTAAGTTATCTGTTGATAAAAGATGAATTATGAAATTTGTTAATTGCTTGGTGCACTGTATTTACAAAACCATGTTTGCCACTGAAAGCTTAAATTAGACAACTGAAGGTTTTGAAACAATCTAACTACAATGGGTCCAACCAATCATCTAGCATTTGGGCTTGACACTGATTTATTTTTTTTTAATAAATGCTTTAGATGAAGTTAGATCTCAGTGTACTTGCAGTGCATGTGCTTTTTTTTAATATCTAAACCCTCTATTAAATTTCAGACCAGCCAAATTGTTTAGTGTGTCTGAAGCATTCTCCTGGAATGTCAATCTTCATTATTAAAGGAACACAAATGCAATAACAGAAGATGAGGTTCCAGAAAAAGAATTTTAAAATTATGGCACTTATTTTAACACACTCCTTATTAACCATGTCCAATGTGCAGTCATTGCTACTCTTACTCAGCTCTTGCTGATTTTTCAATTTATTTAAAAAAATAAAAATCTTTCTGGATCTCTTAGCAAGGAGTTAAGAAATTAATTAATATCCTGTTATGGTCTACTGCCACTCAATTCCTACAAATAAATCCCATCCACATTGTATAATACAATTCACAATGTTAATCATCCCTCCCCATCGTAAAAAAGAGAATTTATGTGGTGGTTCACTTGAGAATATCCTGTTGCAACAGTCTAAAGGAGTCATTACTCAGAAAGGAAACCTTACACGTTGTTAAAGCTGATGGTAGAACAAGGTCTTTGAAAAGATGACCAGCTGACTCAACAGGGCTTTGAAGACAAGTCTTTCATGCAAAACTGACTTGTAAGGAAATGCTGAACCCCCCAAATCCAGTGTGGGGAAGCATGAAATAATTCTTAGAACAGATATTGATCATGACAACCTGAAACTGTTGAGGTGACTATGCATTTTAACAACCACAGAAGCACGTAAAGGCACTTACTTGCACAGCCATTCAAACTGCTCCTTGCAGTCGGAGCAGCCGTAGTCAGTGGTCCAGGCATGGCCGATGGTGTACTTGTGGAACTTCAGCATGTCCATGACGCCCACTTGGGCGATGGCACAACCAAACAGATCCGGGCGCTGATTAGCACAGGCAGCTTCGACAGGAAAACAGCTCTGTTAGTGTTTGTACCTTAGAGAATTACCCTCAGCAGTCAAAGGTTCACTGCCAAGTTCATGAAAGACCAACTTCCAAAAAGCTGTCTTCTATAAACTCAACATTTCTTTAATAAAAAAAAAGAAAAAGGTAAAACTATTAAGTTAAAACACCAGGAGAAAACCACCTATCTGGAGACTATAAGACATCTGATATAAACCAAACTGCACTGGGACATGACTGCCAGTGAACATGAAATCAAATAGACTTTTAAGCAAAAGGGAAAGCAAATACACAAATAGATTAAAAATTGTAACTTGCTAAGATGGTATGTTGAAAAGAGCTTAAGAGCTATTTCCCTGTTTTTCAGGCACCAAACATGCTGTTCTTTGGTAACTGCCTTCTGAACTAGAAAATTGCCTTTGAAGGAGAAATGTACTTTAAATTATCTGAGGTTTTGGACTGCTGAACTGAAGTTCCCTAAACCATCCACAATTTAAACTTTTAGTATTAGTATCAACAAAGAAATGGGCATTGAGGAGCAAAAGCCCTCTGTTTACAGATGAAGGTTTCTTTATATAATTACTACGTAAATCCCTATGAAAAGAGTTTTGGTAAAAGCAAAATACTACAAAATCAGAGGAATAACCTCATCTTAATAAAGCAAATTACTGTTGTATTTTCTTTTTTATGATTTCTACCTTCCTACTACTGGAAGGGAGAATTCTTTAAGAATAAGAACTCCTCCTATGTTTTATAAATAACCACAGTAGGTCCATCTAGCTCAGTGTTCAATTTAGAAGACTGGCACCTGGCAGATGCTCTGGGAAAAGGCGTTAAGGAAACACTGGAAGATATTTCCTGTACATTATCAGCCTGTGAACTAGTTGTTTTGGTTTTCCCTTAGTTGGAGTTGTCTCCAGCCACCTTGGTAAACAGCCATCAAAACACTTTTCCTCTGTAAATACATCTATTTCCTTTCTTTATGTTTATTCATCATATCCTACAGCAGTAAGTCTTTCAATTCCAATTTCTGTTGCTTGATTTAAATCTATTGCCCGGTGATTTTATAATTTCCAATGCTTTTTTTGAATTTTAAGAAATAGGAGCTCTGAGATTTTCACATTACTACTACAGAGGATCCCAGAATCCCTTTCTTAGTTCAGACCTAATCATTCTGCATGCAGATGTTGGTATACTCTTTCCCAAATTCTTGTATATCCTCCTCATTCTTTTGTCCATTGTGAAAATGGATTGTTTATTTGGGTTCCTTGCCTCTGCTAACCAGGATATTGCTATGACACAACCTTGCTCCCAGCTCAGCAAGAACTTTCTTGCATAGCCTTATGCAAAGGATCTTGTCAAATGCTTCTGAAAATTCAGGAATAACTCCTCTCCTAGGTCACTGTTACAAGCACCATACGCTCCATGACTCTTTCAAATACCTCTAATAGATTTGCAAGATGTAACTTCAGCCTGCAAAAGTCTTCCTTATGCGTCAACTATTATTTACTGGTTTCAAGTGGTTTGCCCATTAGAAAAGTCAGATTTACTCATCTGCAGCTTGTGGATCACCATGAACCATTTAAAAACTGGCATTACACTTGCCCCCTTCTGTTTCTCAGATATTCAGGCTTAGTAGCCTGCAATTTCATATCAGAGTTCACTCAGTATCTTGCGTGTGTACCATCTGGTGCTGGCAAGACACTGCTTTTCATTTGATCAATTTATTCCAAAACCTCCTTCTGCTGATGCTTCAGCCTGAGTCAGCTCCTCAGAGTATTTCCCATGAAGAGAGACTCTGGTGCGGGGAACTCCTCACTCTCCTCAGGAGGGAACATCGATACAAACAGACCATTCTGTTGTTCTGCTCTGCAATTATCTTTCTTTAGTGCTCCTTTTACACCTCACTAACCTGTAAGTCCCACAGATCCTCTGGCCAGATTCCTGCTTCTGATGTGCACTGAAAGCTTTCATTGCTAATCTTTCTACTGGAAGCAATTTGCTCATCAGTCTCCTGTGATCTGATGCCCCTCTCAGAGGTTATGCGCTACCCTATCTTCTTTATTTGAACATGATTTCCATTTTCTGGAGGATGTGATTTTACTTCTGGTCATCTCTGATAATGCAACTATGCTAACTCTCCCTGGGTGCTTTCTGAGATGTTTTCATAAGGTATATATGGTGCCTTAAGTAGCTGCCATGTAAAAAAGTCTCTTCATCCTTTTAAGTGAAGCTATTGACCAGATCCTCCCCTTTCATGAACATAAATTATATTCTGGTAGGGAAAAAATGCCAAACCAACTATCGTAACATTTAATTTTAGTACTCTTCATTGCAGAGTGTCTCTTGAAAAATGCTGCTCCCACTTCTCTAAATAGTTACTACAGTAAGAAATCACTTATGGAGACACTCATCCATTCCCACTGTACCCGTTTAATTAGCCGTAATACTTAATTATATGCATTAACATAACCTGGAACAACAATTTATTCATGAGTTTTACTCCTCTGCACAAACTTGAAGCTTTAAAATTCAGTACAAAACCACGATTTCAAAACCCCAGAACTGTTTGTATAAGCAAACACAAGAGGTCAAACACTGTGTTTGCACGAAGGTTTTCAGCTCACAGCTGTGCTGGTCGACTCAGCTTTGGGATCACACTGCAGGACAAGGAAGTCTTGTTTTGCAGTTGAATGAAGCAAGAGCTCAGGGCTCTGCACTCCTCAGAGACACCTCCTGTTAGTCAGAATAAAAGGAAACAGCATCTTGGAAGAGTGACAATACTCTTGCTTGTCACTTTTTTCTTCTAGAGATGAGAACTGAGAAAATCTGGCAGCGGGTCCTTGCACCAAAAGCATGAGTTTTGCTCTCTAGTGTTGCATGAACAGCTATTGCAAAATTTAGGTCTGCGTTGATGAAGAAGCACTTAGAAGAATTTCCTAAACTCACCTAACTCTACTCAGTGAAGGAAAATCCCTATCTGGCTCATCAGGAGCACAGAAATCCACCTGGACTGTAACCCATCTGCAAGGGAAGGTTTCTAACAACACTTTTCAGAGCAGGGAGGTCGAGATTCCTAACGCCTGTCTCCTGCTGGAATGGCGTGTGCTCTGCAGATGTCACCTGCTTCCCCCTACCTGAACAAGGAGTCCACCTGACTTGTTCAGCCAAAAACAGGTTTTCTGGTGAGTAAAGCTGGGTAGGGATGTGTATCATCCTGACTGATGATGGTCCATGCAACCATAAAATAGTATTTCCAGAAGCTATGTACCATGTTGACAGTTTCAATGTATGTGTTCACTCTCACATAAAATTGACTTGTGTGATGCTTGAACTCTGTATGGTTTGCAAACCCTTTAATCCTTTCCCGTATTAATCCATTTCTATTGGTGCTCTTATTTACCATGCACAAATACCTCCTGCCACCTGTAACCAAGGAAGGAAAAATGTAATTTCACCATGTACTTGTTTACTTATTTTTAAAACAACTGATTTTTAGAAATAAGAATGCAGGAAAAGCCAAGATGGCTTGGACCAAAGATCTGTAGTACGACAAATCCTGTTTCTTATGCTGAATGCTAGTTCACTGAAAAATAAAATCAAATCAATAGAGCCAGTATTCAGCAGCAGGTAAATAGGGGAGTATAAAATGAAGAGCTAAGTGTAGGTCTAGTAAATCTGCTTGTTTTCTAGAAATCACTGATTTATGAGCTTAAAGGGCTTTTTTTCCGTCTTACATGAGTAGCTCAACTCTGTCATATTATCATATGCCTTTCATGCTGTTTTAAAAAAATACAGACCCCAGCATTATTAACCTGTGTTTCCTCCTCCTTTCAACACTGAACAAAATCACCTCCCCTTTTCCTCTACTACTTTCAGAGACAGGGGTCTTATCAGAAATAAATTTCGTAGCTCTTTGAATAGTGCCCAGACTATGAGACCTTTTTGTGACAAGCTCTTCTGTTTAAGAGGAGGCTATTAATTTCCTTGAATTTAAGAACACAACAAATTATACGTGAAGCAGCTGCACTGGTAACAAAGTGCTACATTTACACAGTTCCTCAAAAGCTGCTGGTGGCTTTTTCAACTATCTGTACTCCTATTTACTGTTTCTCACCAGAGATACTAATGATTTTACTTGTGGTCACGTTTTAACTACATGATGAAAGTCGAGTTAAATAGTTAGGTGCCCCTGTAGGAAGGCTTTAAATACAGAACTGTCATGTTTTCACCTGCCCTCCAAGAACAAGAAAGCATGACTACAGAAAGAGTGAACAAGAAACCCTGATGAAGGACTGCAGGACTCTGTGCTACAGACAGCACAAAGTTTCCCAATGCTACCTAACAGATTTCTGGTTATTTGGGAATTATTTTGTAATGGTTAGTCTTAAGAAGGAAAAAAATCAAAAAGCAGATGTTTTTTAAAGCATTCTTACAGTGTGATTCTGCCACAAGGTTAGCTCTACCACACAAGACAGTAATTTTAAGTATGGCTTTTAACAGTCAGCCTTTGCCAGAGCCTCCAGAATCTCAATGTCCTTTGCAAGTAATTTGTAAGCAAATAAAGTAGAATTGTACGTATTTAATGCCTGGTAGATATGAATGCATGGCCATTCTGGCAACTTTTGAAATAAATCTCACAGATGAATAAAAATCTTCACAAATTTTTGTCTGGTTACTCTGACAAGCCCAGCACCAAACCCCAGGAAGTATCTGAGCAGTTCTTACCAACTAAGAGGCCCCCATTTGAGCCTCCATTAATCGTCAGCTTCTTTGGGGACGTGTAGCCTTCCTTGATGAGGTATTTGGCAGCGCACTGAAAGTCATCAAAGCAATTTTGTTTGTTGGCCAAGATACCACCTAGCACACAAATAAAACAAATCAGTTGATGCCATAAAATCCATTTGATACCATCTCTTCAGAAAAACATGTGTGCAAAAATACCTGGGAACAATTCCAGTTTCATGAACATTTTAATAATTGATGCAGCTCAGAAAGACAGCAAAAATGAAAGTTTCTTTCAACACAGAGAGTCTAAGATGGTTCTGTCGATAAACTCTGTAATGCTTTCAGAAACTCTGAATAATACATACCTATACTGTGGGGTGAGTGCCAGGTAACATTGCTAACCAGTAAAATTAAAGCTAAAAGCTTTGCATTACAAAATATATACAAAATGATGACACATGATCCACTTGAGGTTTGATCTAATGGTACTTTAACAGCATTAAGCCTAGCGACAGATTCTTAAAGCAATAAAGCTTCAACTTACAAAATAAGCTATATAAAATAAGCACTTCTAATTTCCTGGACACAGAAACTATCAGTTGTTTTCAAATCAAAGACGATACATATCTGTGGTCAAAAAGGGACTTAAAAATGTCATCTTGGTTTGAAATTTTATTAATTAACTATCAATACAGAAATGCTTGAGATGCTGCCATCCTGTCAAACAAAATTCCAAACACACTAAGCTGTGTGAGGAGTAAATCATGACTGAAAATGTAGGTCCAGGTGAGGACACTGGTAAGACTTCCAGTTCTCAAAATAAAAAACTGCAGGGTGGGATGCAGAAGGAAAAGGATGGGTTTGCCCTACAATCTTTCAACTATGTGAGCAGAAGAGTATCACCTTAGGGAACTCAGCTGACCAAATCACATTATCTTTCCTCTTTAGATGCTCATTTAGCAAGAGACTAAAACTGGCTTCTCGTCAAAGGTCATCCTACCTTAGACCTGGCATGTTCTTTCTCTGGCAATCAAACACTAGAAAGAACATGGAACTGGGAAGAAATTCCTCATATTCTTGTAGCACAGGCTGTGGTCCAGCCAGGTAAGAGGGGCTCAGTGGATGTAGAGATGGAACTTCAGTTCTTTGTACTTTATTTAAAAGCTGGATGTTTATTCTAATCTAATTGCCTAAATACCCCACTAAGGTCCAAGAACCTCCAGGACAACGAATTCTACCCTAAGGTGAGCCACCATCTGGAGGTGTGTCTTTATCTCCATTGACCATGCAGTGATCCTAGACACCCATCTTACACTAGATGCTTTGTTTCTATTTGAAGTTTGGGAAGTCCAACATTTAGTCATACAGATCCAGCACATGCTGTTCTCACATTAACAAGACCACTGAAGAGAGACATGTTGGGACAAGCAAGGAAGTCTTCAAGTGTGTGGCAATAAAGAAGAAAAAAAAAATCTTAATTCTTTGCTCAAAGTTCTGGTCTAGTGTAAGGTCAGAACACTATCTATACAATTAAACCTAAGCAAACAGACTTCTGTAATTGCTTCTGGAATTAACAAAGAACAGACACATATCTTATTAGGCAACTGCAATAGAAGACTTGGGTCAAAATTAAGCAGGAAATGGTGGACCAAAGAAACATTATCATATTAAGATAAATTTTATTAAACCTATTACAAACCAATCGGCAAATTAAAATTAATGAAGGATACTTCATCTTTAGCAATAATATCCTGTATCTGCAAGCATATATAGCTTCTATTTATGAAACTATTACACATTTAACTCAATTTTGAGGAAATGACCCAGACAAAAAGTTACCACAGATGAAATAGTAAAACCAAGATGTAACGATCTGGGAATACCGTTTTGTTTGATAAAAAGGTATTATGGATTACTCCCAGGGCTAACTGCTGCAGCATGAACACCACTGTTTTGGTGCATTTGCCTTGTTGACAACACCTCCAGCAACTTATCCACCAGATTCTTGGTGGATTAAATAATGATGGGTGTGTTACAGAAATGGGTAGGACTTATTCCAGTTTTTTCTCCTGGTGAAGGGATGGAGGAAATTTTCAACAATATGACAAGTGTACAAAGGCAATCAAAGGATTAAGACGGAGATTACATTGGAAAAATATGGACAGAAATACAACAAAGGTGTTAAGAGAAGGGGAAAAGAGCCTGATGAGGTTTTGTAGTGGATGATTTGGCTTCCCTGTAGCATAAAAGTCAGGTTAAGAACTCCAAAAAATGTTAGATGTCTGCCTAAAAGAAGTTGTATGCCCTAAGAGACTGTGGAGGGGATGAGAGGTCACTGCACTTGTAGAGCTGATTGTTTTAATAGGAACTACAATCACATTCACTGAAAATATAAAAGGGTCTGTTCATAAATTGTGCAAAGTTACATTCTGAACTCAAACGTTCACATCTTCTGCAAGGTTCTGCAAATGGGTTGGTTATTGTGTGTGGGTGTGTGTGATACCAAGAAAGTCTAAATAGTCTTGTCTTGGGGACCTCGACTTGTGGGCCCATGTGCACCTGCAAGTAATGAAAGAGGTACATGAAAGCAAGCCGGGTCTCCTGCAACACAGACAGACTTACTTTTTTTTTTGATCAGTTCAAGATAAATAGCTGCAATTTCAAATCCTTAAGTCCAGGGAACTTGATCTTACTTTAAAAAAAAACACCACAATAATTTTTCTGGGAAAATATTGTGCTTGTGCAAAACTATTTTTAAGTATGTGAAAAAAAAAATCAAAGCAATCTAACAAACCCCATCAGACAACGCTGAGCAAAGCGCAGAACTAACACATGAGCAAGGAAAAACTTTACTTCTCTAGAGAATAAGTAAAAGACAAAAGGAGATGTGTGGAAGAGGGAGTGAAGAGAAAATGTTGTAACTTTCCTTGCTCAGCCTGCATGCTTTGGTTCCTCTGCTTGGACTGATTTACCTTTGTGCCAGGTTTCTCCGTATTCACCACCGCCCCGGATGTTCGCCACTGCCAGGACACCCCCGAGGTGTCGCACAAAAATAAGTCTTGACACACTGGAAAAGCAAAGAGAGAGGTGACTATTTCAATTTCCAATTTTTATATCCCTGCAACTTAAAAAGAAATTCTTTGAGGGAACGATCTCTCCCCAAATTGATGATGAAATCGTACGTGAAGTCCTCCTTAACAGCAAACCCAGGTAGCTAGGCTTTTTTTCAATGGCTGTCGATGCAAATGAAACCCTCTGCAACCTTGGGAGAGGTAGGAACCAGTGCCAGTCTAGCCTTCTTCCTTTAGTTCTGCACTTCGTAGAGTGGCCAGTGTTACTGCCTAACTGAAGACACCTCCTCACCATGGGGACTAGAGCTACTCAGTATGATCTGGATCCCCATGGCTAAACAGTTCCTCTTCTGTGATTCCCCTCTGCTTTTTCAGAGGGCAAAGAAAGGCTTAGCTCAAATGAAGAAAGCAAAGAATTAAGACTTTAAATCAGCATTTATCTTTAGCTATGACCAGGTATTTTCAACTTCTCAATGTACTTTTTTTTCTTTTGGCCCTTACAGAAGTGTGTTTGCAAAGAAAAACTCTGCTTCTACCATTGTTTTGTGCCAGGGTCTGGCTTCATTTTCCACTTGCATTGCTAAATACAGAACAAATAGTAAAAAAATAAAATTACAAGTTCTGCCTCCCCTAGTATCTCTAGAATCTGGCTGAAAGCTAAAGTACCATGCTTTTCTATCTAAATGTCAAATTGAAAAAGTATCAAAGCTATTAGTATCTTTTTTTTAAATGGACTTGAATAATTCAAATTATATCTAACAATTAAGAAGAAAAATAGATCACTGATCTGTTGAGGCAGTAGCTTAACGGAGCAGAACCTCCAGATGGCAAACCATGCATATGCCAAGGAGACCAGTAAAATATTAAAATTTAATCCCAACAAGTCTTATTTTTCCCCTCTCCTGCTCATCAGAAACATCTTGAAAGACAGTAGTCCTACAGTGTCTCAAAATGTAGTGTCAGAACAGGTAAATCTGTCATAGCTCCCAAAGCTATTATCTGTGTATTGGCACTTGTTCTTGAGAGTTTATACCAAGGATTAAGGAAACAAAAAGAAAAGCAGAAGGATGACTGATAAGAGATTTCTGTATTTTCACAACCCATCAAAGGAAAAACTTTCCACCTAGGCTGGTTATCTGTGGTTATCAGATGCCTAGGGAGGCATGAATTACCTCTGCTTCTGTAAAATCAATTCTGAAGTCCATCACTGTGAATTGTATTTTCCTCAGATTGCTGACAGGCTGATCAGATGCAAGATTGATATTCTATAAGCACACTGTGCAAAGGTCAGAGAGCATTATTCTGTCAAACTCCAGGATGCCTCATTTCGACAGGCTGCTAGACAGCTAATGTGGAGTAGCCTGACACTAGGTTGCCTCATGAGATTGTGGCTTCTTAATTTTTGGTATGTTAGAGCCACAAAATCTCCCAGAATATTCTGAGCTTAATTTCCCTGTCTCTGTCCCAAACAAAATCAACAGAAACTTTTTGGTCCAAACTTACTTGATCCCCTAGTAATGAAAGGTAGGAAATAGATGAATTGCAAGTAAGAGCTTCCTACCCAAATATACTGTCCGAGAATACTTAAAAAATAAGTTTCCAGAACAGAGTCTATCCTCTGGCATATGCTGAAAGCAACTGTGCCCATCTGAGGGATCCACGCATTTAACCAGCAAAGAATCTGTGAGCAATGCAAAACTAAAGCACTGATTGTATCCTATCCTGTCAATGGGCTCCCCTAACAGAGATGGTACCTTAATCATCATAATTTTTGGAGAGGTCTAAGTGACTTAGGATCTCATAGGATATGCAGTACTCATATGAAGTTAGTCCCCATTCCCACAAGCAATTTTTCTGTTGCACACACCCTCAATGGGATAAAATCCAGAGTCTGGCAACTGCTACATTGCCCAAACTGTAAGCAGGGCTTAGTATATCTGTGTTCACCCTCAGCAATACCACTAGGATTTAGGCACCTCTGAAAACATTACCCCACATGCCTCAACATACACATCTAGTAATGTCTCTGCCAGTGGCTATTATTTAATACCTACTCCAATGTGGTCAGTAGTAAAGAGAGTCAGGACCCTAACTTCACACGTACTTTCAGAAGATGTGCCTACAGCTTGGAACAAGCTTTCTCAAAGTGGCTTTTGAATTCAGGGAACAAGGCTTCATTATTATATAGCTGGGACTCATTACCCTTTTTTTAAAAGGTGCAAATTCCAAGTAATGAGTCAGCACAAAAGTGAAACTTCATACACAACTCTGCTATTGCCTCCTGTGTCCATCCAGGTGGGTTTTTGCTTCCAGACCTGATTTCAAGTCACGTTGGTGTCTGAGTCACAGCAAAGGAAAGGACAAAAATAAAGGAAAGGAACCAGTGGAGGAAGGAGAGGATAATTCCTTCCTTGGAGACCTCCTTCCTGACCCTATTGCTTTTTTCTTAAGGAGCATAACACGCAAAAATCAGAAAACAGACACGGGCATTTTTTGCCATACAGAACAACACAAGGACTTGTGTTGCAAGGAGCAAGAATGCTTTTCCCATCAGCTATTACAGCTGACAGCTCCAAGCTTTCCTCTTTGAGGAAATGCAAGTTAGTGCATTGGTGATGGGGAAAAAGCCCTGAGTCACTGGACTTGGTTGCTCTTTTGGCTTTTATGGAGCAGAAGGGAACGGTATGAAAGCAACCGCCAAGAGTAATCTTGCACTCTGCACCCGTGGTGCTATGTTGCCTGACCTTTCTGTGGGCTTACAGCCTCTCCCTGCACCACCTCTTTGCTTAAAAGCTTGGTACAAGCCCTGTAGCAGTGAAATGTAATTTCACAGTCTGCTTCACAATCGGCTGTATTCCAGTGTGCATTAGAAATTGCTTCTCCTGTACCCACACAGGCACATACAGAACAGTGAAGGGGAAGCATGTTGGTTCCTGGGGGGTAATTAGCTGAATCTAAGACATTTGTGATGGGTTTGCGATGGTGTTTCCCAGTAGCTCTGCCAAGCTAGTGGTGTTGGTTCCACCAGCTTTCACTTTCACTCACTGTGCAGACTGTGTAATTAATGACAATGCTCTAATGGGCACCATACTTAACATGCTACCAAATGCAGCGCTTCAGTCCAGAGGAGCATATAAAAGATGCATGCTGGCATTCCAAAATGAACCACCGCTGTAACTGACTTGATGACTCTGGCCTATGATTCTTGTAGCTGTTTCTGGATCCTCTAATCCGTTGGCTTCTGTCCTGATTTCAGCTGAGACAGAGTTAATTTTCTTCATAGTAGCTAGTATGGGGCTGGGCTTTGGATTTCTGTTGGAAACAGTGTTGATAATCTCGGAATGGCTCTGTTACAGAGAGGTGGGTTTTGCTATTGCTCAGCAGTGCTCACACAGAGGCAAGGCCTTTGCTGCTTCTCACACTGCCCTGCCAGCAGGATGGCCAGGGGTGCAAAAGCAGCTGTGAGGGGACACAGACAGGACAGTGGACACAACTGACCGAAGGAATATTCCACAGCATATGACATCACGCTCAGCGTGATGGGCTTGGGGAAGAGGAAGGATGGGGCGGGGGCAGCAGAGTTTGACTGGTGGCATTTGCTTTCCCAAGTAACAGTTACATGTGACAGAGGCCCATTGTCCTGGAGACAGCTGAAGACCTGCCTGCCCATGGGGAGTGGTGAGTGAATTCCTTGTCTTGCTTTGCTTGTGCATGTGGCTTTTGCTTTACCTATTAAGCTGCCTTTACCTCTACCCATGAGTTTTCTCACTTTCACTCTTCCAATTTTCTCCCCCATCGCACTGGGTGGGGAGTGAGCAAACAGTTGTGTGGTGCTTCGTTGCCCTCTGGGGCTATACTACAAGTTTATTTCTATTGATTTCAGTAAAAAAGACTTTTCTTTCTTTTTTCTGTGTATGTGTTGGAGAAAAAAAGAATTAAAAGCAACATCAGTGTCTGAATTAAGCAGAAATAAGCTCCCTAAGCCAGACAGCTCGATCCTCTTAATGGGCGTGACACACCATTGAGAAAACAACAGGACAGACATGGAGCTGCTGGAGCAAGTCCAGAGGAGGGCCATGAGGATAATCAAAGGCCTTGAGCACCTCTCCTATCAAGACAGGCTGAGACAGCTGGGCTTGTTCAGCCTGAAGAAGAGAAGGCTCTGGGGAGACCTTATAGCAGCCTTCTAGTACTTGGAGGCGACCTACAGGAAAGGTGAAGAGGGGTTGGTTACAAGGGCATGCAGTGATAGGATAAGGGGTAATGGCCCTAAGATGTAGATTTAGATTAGGTATTGGGAAGAAATAATTCTCTATGAGGGTGGTGAGGCCCTGGCACAGGGTGCCCAGAGAAGCTGTGGTGGCCCCCTCCCCGGCAGTGTTCAAGGCCAGGTTGGATGGGGCTGTGGGCAACCTGCCCATGGCAGGTACTTGGAACTAGACGATGTTTAAGATTCCTGCCAACCCAACCCATTCCATGATTCTATGAAAGGTAGCAGGCTACTACTCTGTTGCATTTCCATAGCTGTGTCTCAACTCAGGATGAGGTGAACTATGTTGCAAGCCTCAGGCTTGACCATCCTGTGGCCACTTTCTAGTACTCTTGCCTGCAGTCATCTACAAAAAGAGTGAACAAATCTGGTGTTAAGCTGTGGCTGGTACAGCATGTGAACTATGGACCTCCTTGCAGAGTACTGCAGTATATAGTAACAGGGATGTAGTCAAACATCACTTGAATCTGCCAGGTAGAACTGGAACTGAATGCCCTGCCATTCTGGCATAAGTCCTCTATTACAATTTCCTTTTCCTAATCTTGCCTGCCTACTTTTGGAACACTTTTCCTCACTGAGTACTCAACTCTCACATTATTAACCATAAAGACGCATTTGAAAACTTTAGCCTTTCTTATTTTTCTTCTAGAAAAAGGCAAGCTGAAAAGGGATAAATTGATATTACAGGGAGAGAATGAGAAGGGAGGTGTGGCCAATCGTTTTATTTGTGTTGTCAGTGGGATAATGTATTTTGATCTGGCAGTGACTGATTGTGCCTTTACTTTTAAGGGACTGTTACAGCTTCAAATACTTATGAACGGTATAATGAAGGTTTCATAGGGTTCAGGAAAACATAAGGTCACTGATCCCACCACTCATCTTCCACTATTCTGACTGTCAGCTGGACCTTCCTGTTACTGATGGCTGGACTCCTACAAGAGTCAATTTTTAACTTGCTGAAATGGCAGAAAACACCCACTCTTTTGTTGATAGTTTTCTGCTATTCTTTGAGGTAAATCAGCTTAGCAAGCACCAGGGCCAATGGACAGGAGGTGGAAGGAACCACTGTGAGACACCATTTCCTTTTGCCAGCAGCCAGCTTGTGTCAGCTCTGCAGTACATGAAATTTTATCTTACATCAATACTTACTTTGAAAAAGAAAACATGTGAGGTTTTATCACAGTTTTCAGCATATAAAATAAAGTGTAATAAATCAGTGCTAAAACCTAATCTAAAAACAAATTTAAAAACCATTCTGGTTATATAATTGTCTCTCAAAACCGACATGAAATTAAAAATGTAGCTTTACAAGGCACATACAAGAGTTTCAAATAATCACAAGATGAGAGGTCCATTGTTAGATAAGGTATTTGCTAGAAAGGACAAGTAACTGTAAATGCTATTTAGAAATACAGTCACAGTGTCCTTGAAAAGCGAGCACTACAAAGGATTTTTTGAAATGTGCTGACTCTAAAGCAAGACTGGTAGGACCTAAACTTAATAGGATGGTTTCATAATAAGAGTATTTTTGTGTTGGTGAGCTGTTCTTTCACTCTCTGAAAAACTGCTCTCCATTCTGTCCTTTGCATTTCTCTTTTCCTCTGCCTCAATCAGGAACATTTCTTACATATTACAGATAGTCATTGCCTCTTGCTCAGTCTATTCAAATTTCCTTGCTGAGGAAATAAGCCTTTTATTTAAAGAGATCATCTATCCAATAAAGCTTGTGGCTTTTGGGGGCACAAATCCTGTTTTGCAAACAGCATCTCTGGTTTACAATGCATGGCTCTGCATACGCAGAGTCTGTATTGTGTGCATCTCATGGCAGAATCATCTTGCCTTTATAGAGGAACAGAGTAGGATTTTCTGTCTTCTGATGTCATCTCAAAATACAATATGAAAATAGAGCTAAATTTTAATTATTCACATTAATTTAAGCACATACTCAGTTTTCTATAATGTTTAGATGTAAGTATTGTATAACTTGGAAACAAGGAAACTTGCTATCTTATCAGTTCTCCAAAGGGCCCAAATATTTCCTTGAATGTAGCCATGTCCACATGCTTCTTTCTTATGTTCCGTGACAAAGCAAGAAGAGTTTAAGACCTAATCCCAAGGCCAGAGCGTGCCTGCTGCAAACCTCTGAAGAGCACAGCACTTTTCTGCTCTGACAGAGATTCCTTCTGTGACCCTGGGCAAATCCCTGGAATTTAGAACTAATGAAGCAGACAAATGACTCCTGGACACTGATGTGCAGTCCTTACAGCCTTCTATCTCAAGGACTTGAAATGCATTTCTCTTTCACATTCCCAGTCCACCCTGCCCTCAGTCTGTGACAGCTGTTAATAACAGATATTTCAGAAGAAGGTATAAATTACCCGGCTTACCTGTAGCTTGGTGTAATTGATATGTTGAAGCCTCCATATCCATACAAGAAGGCAGGATGAGAACCATCCAATTTAATTCCTTTCTTGTGAATAATAAACATTGGAATCTTAGTACCATCTTTGCTGGGGTAGAAAACCTAAAACAAGAGAAAAAGAAACCTGAAATGCTATTACTGTTGTAACCCTCTACATCTGCTGCTAACCAGAATCAGAGGCAATCACTTCTATTGTGCACAGAGCTACAAGCTTCCAAGCCACCTGCACCAACTGCCTGGGTCAAGTTCAGTAACAGCCATCACCTACTTGGTTGCTTAATAGCTCTGAAGAACGTATCAAAATGAGACAATACAAAGGGTATGACAATATAATTTCTATATAACCTATCCATCAATTCTATATACAAGGAGTTTCAAGAAAATGCTACAAACCCAATACCATTCTCTGCAAGGAAAGACTGGCACTGTTAAAATGCAAGAACTGCATGGTCCATCATATATTAAAGCAGCAAAGACTGAGCTGGCAAGGAGAATGAACAGAATTAAAAGCAGACTTACAATCTAAAACTGTAACTTCTAAAAATGTCTCCTTTTTATAAATTCGTAATTTCAGACACTACACAATGGTAGACAGAGAAACAACAAACTTGTGGTAGGGTGGTGAGTGAGACTGCACTAAGCATTACATTGGTTTGGATAACAAAAATTTATTTCTCCCAAATAAATGTGTAAAAGACTCTGAAGATCTGGTTTTGTACTGCTGAAATCAGAGAGGATTCTTTTATTTTATTTGATGCAGCAGTTTTTTAATCACAAGCAGAAGGCTAGAGGCATTTAAAAAGTCACAGTATTTTAGTTTTAGTATTAATACATTGGCATTAACAATATTTATCAGTGGAGTCATTTCACACACCAGACTCAAGTGAAAAGAATAAACTTTTGAATAGCTGAAGATGCTCTTTCTTACTAAGCCTTGTGAAAACGAAAAAAAGCTGACTACTAAACACTTGGAATTCATCAAAGTCTGTATCCAGCAGAAGTGGACTATGCATTGTCCAGTCTTTCCAGGTTGATCAGTGACCACTTCACCTCATCAGAGTTGAAACAAAGGCCACAACAGAAACTTCAATAGCACTTGGTGGGGTTTCAGGCATTACCTAGCAGCTAGAACCAGGAACAGGCCAGAACCCCTAAACCCACCCAGCAAAACTGAAGTACCCGCTGGCTTTCAGGAAATCAGCTCCCAAACACCCAGCATCCACAGAGCACAGCCTTTCCTATGTCTTTCTATTCCTGCCACAGCACTGTGTGAACTTAAAAGCTGAAATTCCATGTACACAAGCAGACTGAAATTGCTTAACACAGTTCCCCTATCTTGTTGTTTTGATGCATGTATCTGCCTGCATACTCTAATTTAGGATCCAGCACATCTTATTTTGACAGTCAAGCAAAACACGTGGGTGTGAATGCAGTTTACTGCTCGTCCTAAAGTTCTAGTTGACTACTTTTCATTGCTTTGGCTTTAGCATCATTATTTGCAGCTTCTAGGCTAATTAGAACGAAGAAGTAGTAAATGAAGAATGACATTTTTAGAATACTGCTGCCTGTTTACAATCTCTGTGCTTTTAAAGGAAATAGACCTACCATGCTTTATAAAGCACACGATCTACAGGATCTATTTCTGTAACAAATGAAACCCAACAGTAATATGAACCCATGCAACACATTTATTCTGAGCATTGCCTGTAATGTGAAACATGTAAATCCATGTGGCATGTTAAAAAAAAATAATTAAAAAGCACATTTCATTTTAGTTTTACCATAGCAAAGGAAACATGAGAAATTTCAAATGAAACCACATCTACCTCTGAAGGTTTCACCAAAACCTGTGGACATATTTCAGATAAAGTTCAGCATTTCACAGCTCCCAAATTCATCCCCAAAGGCACTTTTGCACAGATGAGATCGCTGTTTCTAGCCATGGCCACAACTAAATCTTTACTGACAAAGCATTCATCAGAACTCACAGCAGTAGAATACAAAGGATTTTCATTTTAAGGATTTAACTGAACACTATAAACAAACAAATATGGCCAGGAAAACCACTGAGGGTAGTGATGAGGAGAGTCTCCTCTCTAAATGTTATCCATCAACTCCAGTTGCTGCTGGCAATTCGCACAAAGTAAGCACCTGGCCTTCCTATGGTTCCAGCAACCTACTGCTGATGACCAGTCCTTCCCTGATGATTAATGAATGACACTAATTTTTCTGCTTCTTTCTGAACAAAAGCTTTTATTTTAAAAAAAAGCTTTTTTTTAAAATAAACAACAACTATCTGAAAACTGACTTCAGTAGGGGTTTTATCATCATCAATTAAATAACACAGCATTAAATGAACACTTGACAACAAAAAAAAGAGATGTGTGTCAAGGTGACATTTGCAATTTAAGAGTTTTCACTCCTATCTTTGCTAAAATAATGATTACCTCTCCCTCCAAGATAAAGAAATGGAAGAGGGGTGGAAATCAATTCAGCCAGACGAGAAGATATGTACAGCTATTTAAACTTCTCCAAATAGACTATTTTCAACAGCTGATTCAATCTCACCTTTAAATCAGGTGTTATCTCTGAAGCAAGTCCAATGGTTTATTCATGTAACCAATAAAGGGATGTGCTTCTATCTCAAAGATTAAGGTAAACTGGAAAGGGCAAGCCCTAAAAAGAAGAATTTCCCATGATGGTATTCATGTCTAAATTTAGAAGCTGTCAGCTTTTATAGGAGTAAATGCTCATAAAAGGCTAGTAGTGCTTTCTGCTTTATCACAGCTAGGAGTGATCCACTTGTACTGGCCACATCACATTACTCACTGCTCAGATGTTTCCAAATACTCTCACGTCACTACAGCCGCACCGCATGTAAGAAGGGGACAAATTAGTGAAGTGATTTTGGAGGGAAGAGGATTAGGGACAATGCTCAGGCACTGTTATGAATGATGAAACTCATTATTCAAGGAGGGACACGCTAAAAATACACCTTTTCAGCCTCCAGGAAGGCACCAGCAATGCTGTGTGGCTGGCAGGGCAGTCCTGCTGCATGCAAGCCCTCGTGCTATTCTCGGAGCATACCGCTGGCGTGGCACAGCAGCCCTGAAATAGTCGTCGGTAACTTCAGCTCACGCTGATGTCCCTATCTGTCACACGGCTGAGGGGTCTCAGGGCCAGAAAGAATCGCTTTCAATTCAGATGCTGGAACCTGAGGCATAAATTTATAGCCCCTATTCATCTTATTGTGACCCAGGGAGAAAACAACACTGTTCACACAATAACTCATTACTATAAACTATATGAAGATTAAGCTATATAAGCTACATAATCTTAGTCATTCTTCTCTAGCACATACTTCTATATTTGAACAGTAGTGTTTGTGGGTTTGTTTTGGGGTTGGTTTATTTTGGGGGGTTTGTGTTTTGTTTGTTTGGGTTTTTTTTTTTTCAATCTTAGCACTTGAAAGCAATTTACACTCCATTTTCACCTAACAAAAGAAAATGGAATTTTTACTTCCAAGACAGTTTCCAGAGTAAATTTTACAAGTAAATAGAATTAATGGCTATGTGACAGGAATTGTAAATTTACTTAGGAGTTAAGAAGCATAAATAAAGTTCTGTACATTTGACTCCTGGGGAGGTCTTTGTCCTCCTAGTTATTATTTGCTTTAAATATGCAACATTTATGTAGGTCAATCTTCTCTTAGGGAACACGGGAACAATCAGCCAGCTTTGTACACACAGACCTAAATTCAGAAAGACTCTAAGTTTACCCTCTTTGGCCTCTGCAGGGACAAGAAGCATCCTCTTTACCTTAAGTCACCAGGAGGCAAACTTTTGAAAAGCTGGGGGGGGGGATTTGAAAGAGAGAGGTTGAAGACAAAGTTTTTCTTTCATTTGTCTGTAAAGATAACACAGCCAGACATTGAGACTTACACACAGAGCTAAAAATAGTTTGGGCAATCATCCACTATGCACTTATCTTGTGAGTAAACATGAAATCAGTATCCCTGAAGACTAAAGGAAGTGATACAATCATCAGAACAAATAAATAAAATTAATCTGCCTGAATTGAAAATACATAATTGAAAATACCTAAAACTACTGAAATTGAGTAGAAACTTCCATTTTTTTAAATGAAACCCCTCAGCAATCTGTGAGTGTTGATTTACTTCTTCTCCCTTTTGGAAATATTTTCTCTGTTCATTTAATGCAGAGATTATGCAATGTATGCGATTACAATTGTTTGGGAAAAACCTCCATGTGCACTTCAAATCACCTTACTTTTACAAAAACAGAAGTCCTTCTATGTAAAAACCCACTTCAAACTTCTACAGATTTAAAATTAACCTTATAAAGGTTCAGCACAGGTTTTGAAATATTGCTGCAAAACACAGACTTAAAAAAAATAAATATTAACCAAACAGGTCTAACACACATATTTTTTTAAGCTGTTAACAGTACCTGAAGAATGTCTAGAAACCTTTTGTAACTTTTCTTGCTCATTAATTAATGACAAAGATAATGAAAAGCCAATTAAGAAGCGATTAGTTTGGCTTTTCAGAAATGATTATTTCCTGCAGGTAATATATGAATTTTACATATGAAAAGAAACTTTGACTTCTGGGACTTGACCCCCCCCACCCCCCCTAAATCACAGTAGGCTAATTATTCTTAGAAAGCCACTAGTGATTCTAAAAATGTCTCTCTCAACCCTTCTTTCAAGATTAGGTACTACATACCAGAGATATCCATTCTTTCCATGTCTTTGTGTGCTTGATTAAAACCAGGTAAAACTCAGACTTGTCATTAGACTGACATCCATTGTACAAAATGCCAATGAATATTACACAGAGTAACTAAAAAGGCACATAAATCACGTTGGAATACTCCTTGTTAAAAATCCATGTTCAATAATTTTGGCTTAATAACACCAAGACAATGCCTTTAAAATTAGTTTTGTTCCAACGCCTTCTATAGTAGTTTTACTGAGATAATTCCTTTTCACTTGAAACAAATAGAGCATGTAGCAGACCTGTGAAATTTAGCAAGTGTTTTCTGCTTGTTGGTAAGAGTGGCTGCCTTCATGGACAGCTGATGTGATTCCACTAGCAGCCACCACAAAGTGACAGGCAGGGCTAGATGCTCAGCGTCCTGTCAAGACCCAGCAGACACAGGTATGAGGGAAGCACGTGTAGCTGCGTTGAGTGGTTGATCAAAGCGAACAACTGCTTCAGTTTTTACTTCCTGTAACTGTGTTTCAAGCATCCTGTTTCACATAAAAAAATGTGAAACTTCATTAAATCTGGAATGAAGATTTCTCATCACATGTAGATCACTATTTGTGTTTTGAGATTCAGGGAAGAAAAGCATAAATAAATTACTTAGCATCACTCACATTTTCCTAAACATCACAAATGCTTTGTGAAAGGCTCATCAGTCTAAAAATACCATACAGCTATCTTTGAAAGATGACTGGAAGAGTAAACTTAAGAGGAGAAATCCCTGGAGAAAGCTTGCGTACATCAGGGTGTTGAAACCTGTATTTAGGTACAGAGAAAATGGCACCTGAAGCCAAACAATGCAACATAGCAACACCTCCCACTGACAAGCTGCTACTCAGCGCTTCAGGAAGGCAAGCCACAAAGAAAACCCCGCCTTCACACCAGCAAAGCCTGAAAATTTCAGCACTGGAAGGTAGGGAAAGTCTTCTTATAACGCCAGGGCAGTAGTCTCATCAATTCAAACAGAATCATGTGCACGATGCCTCCAATCCCTCATCACCTCTGGCCTCACACAAAACTTGATACTAGCCTGGGTCTAAGGACCACCTAGCACATTACAAGCAAAATGCCTTATTTATTGCTGGCCAATGGCCACCTGTAAAAGCAGCTCTTGCTAACCACCAGTTTTTGTATTCCCATATACAGGATGGACCAGAAGCCAGGAGAACGAACAGAGACTACACAGCAAATTCACAGGATCTGAGGTTTCCTTTCTTCGTAGGGGGAAGCCTCTGCAGTCTTCTTTAAGCCTCTTAAATTAGCTTCAAAACAATTCTGTGTAGGTTGTGAAGCTTGCTCGATACAGAACTGGACAGGGGTCAAAGTAACAGCATAGTAAAAGTTCACACAGGTAAAACTCAGAAAGGAGAATGCCCACTACAAAAGCACGATGAAAATAATCAAGAAACCTTTTAGAAATACTGCATTCAGTTTGGGGCCCCTTACTACAAGAAAGACATTGAGGTGCTGGCACGTGCCCAGAGAAGAAAAATTTCTTCACCAAAAGGGTTGTCAGGCATTGTAGCAGGCTGCTTGGGGAAGTAGCTGAGTCCCCATCCTCGGAGGTACTGAAAAGACGTGTAGATGCGGTGCTTTGGGACGTGGGTTAGTGGAGGACTTGGCAGTGCTGGGTTAGCGGTTGGACTTGATGAATTAAAGGTCTTTTCCAATCTAAGAGATTCTGTGATTCTAAGAAATTGTTTCACCACCCACCAGGACACAAAGCAGCCTCATGCTGACAGAGGCAAAGTGCCAGGAGATGGTCCTGTTGAGGAACTGCCTCCTTACTAAGTTTGGCTACTGAGCTGCAAATGACTGCAGGGAGTTATCTCACAAGGTGTTTTAAGAAAAAAAAGGGAAATAAAGAGAATAATACAGCCAAAAGAGTTCAGAAATCCTACAGGATTGGTATTGCAGAAATTGCTTTTAAACCACACTTTTCTATATTAGTTGAAAGGCAACGCTCCCTTTACGTAACACAAAGCCTTAGTGGTAAATTGGGTCCAATAAGACCTCTCTACTCCACTTTTGCAACCTGACAGACTTCTCTCTTCTCTAAATGTTTATCCTTTGACCTTTCATAGGGATCTCGGAGCTTCCTGCACAGAGTAATCAGCATATGTTATGTACAGTTATTCCTTTTCATTCATCAACTTGCAGTTTAGAGACAGATACTTATCAGATAAGTAACATTTATCTTCTGAGTTAAACACATATTGTAGTCATGTTAAACAGAAAAAAGCCCCAGTGACAAAGTTACAGTCTCACTCTTGAATTACCCCCCTCTATGCTTACACATTCAAGAAATGTATTACCATGAAGTAGTATAGCCTTAGATAAGCAAAGGGGTGACTCAACAGAAGTAGCATGCTGTTATAAATAAAAACATTAAGTAACAGCTGCTGGCTAGTGCAATTTCTTTCATTAAATCAAGCTTTACCTCGCTGAGAAAACTGCTCTGACAGGAGACAACTCACTGTAATAGTGTGTAGGCATTAGAAAGGAAACACTACTCATCTTTACCAAGCTGGAAATCAGCTCAAGTTATGAGAAACACAGTAAGAATCAAAATGTAGAGGCAACTTACTATGGGGTAGGCAAGGCGCAGAACTTGCCTTATGCAAGCTACAATAACTACTCTCACTTACAGTCATAGGTGCACACAACTAACTTACCATGCTGAGAAAGAGATATACTCAGTTGCTGGTTAATTCAGCTTCTCTGTTTCTGACTCCATCTTGCTCAAAACTTGGTTATCTCAACGCAACCTTGCTGTTGAGCTTTTACAAACTTCAAAAAGATGACACAACCTCTGTGGGTTTCTCTCCCTAAAACAGACAGGGGCATCTATGCTGCCCAGGGTGCTCAATTTTCACTTGTAAACCAGTATCCAAAAATTCTTGTACAGAACAAATGCCATCTTGACACCATTGATGGCAAGTGCCCAGCTTCTGTCAAAGCCCCAACAGGATCCTCATATTCCACCTACATTGCCAAGAAGCTTCATTTAGGACTTTCAATAGCTGGACAATTCAGAGCACTCTTTCTCTTTCTTAGAGAACCATATCCTGTTCACAGGTGTCTATTTGGCTACCCACAACCAGAGGCACTAGGAATCACTAAATACCTACAAAAATCCTGCATGTGGCTAGTACAATATTGAGAAAAAACAGCCAATACTCTTCATTCCTATTCTTTGGTTTGAAAACAAAGAGAGATCACCTATATTGGACAATGCATGTTTCAAAATAAATCCCAGGTTACTTACTGTGTGAATATTTATCCTGAAGAACTTATTGAAATAAACTGGTGACTTAAAAGTACTGTGAAGTAGTTCCATGTGAGGTTTCTCACTCAAAGGACAGCTACAAATAATTTAATTCCTGAGATTAAGCTTGAATTTTAAGCTGCCCATTTATGTCCCCACATGATTGAATATCCCCATAAGAGCAAAGGAAAAAAACCCCAAACCTTGAGAATGGTCACGGACAAACAAAAGGCCTAGAAAATATCTGGGGTGCTAGCTTAGAAGCCAGCAGTTCTAAGGATCAGATGCTATTGATTTCAGCAGTTGTGTCCTGGTGATTACCTCCTTGCTGCAGAAACAGTACTTCAGGCTCAACTACTGTAGTAGTCATTACACGACAAAGAAAAATCACCCAGCGAGCAACAGGAATTAGGAGATTGAGGTTTTGTGACAATTGTTGTAACAATACTTAGGGAAAAATATAAACAAAAACTAGTATAAAGCAAATCAGCAAAAATTTCACTTGGTGGTATTATTTCCAGAGAGATGTCATAAGACTTTAAGGTATTTAACAGGTACACCACTAAGTGTGCTGATGCATCACAGAATCACAAAATGTGTAAGGTTGGAAGGGACCTTTAAAGGTCATCTAGTCACCCCCTCTGCAGTCAGCAGGGACATCTTCACTGGATCAGGTCGCTCAGAGCCCCATCAAGCCTGACCTTGAATATCTCCAGGGATGGGGCCTCCACTACCTCTCTGGGCAGCCTGTTCCAGTGATCTACCACCCTCATATTGAAGAATTTTTTCCTCGTATCCAACCTAAAGCTCCCCGTTTCTAGTTTAAAACCATCACCCCCTGTCCTGTTGCTATATGCCCTCATGACCCAGCTTTCTTATAGGCACCTTTCAGTATTGGAAGGCTGCTGTAAAGTACCCCCAGAACCTTCTCCAAGCTGAACAAGCCCAACTCTCTGAGCCTGTCTTCATAGCAGAGGTGCTCCAGCCCTTTGATCATTTCTGTGGCCCTCTGGATGTGCTCCAACAGGTCGATGTCCTTCCTGTGCTGAGGGTTCCAAAGCTGGACACCGTATTCCAGGTGAGGTCTCACCAGACCACAGTAGAAGGGAAGAATCAGCTCTCTTGATCTGCTGGTCACAATTCTTTTGATGCAGCCCAGGATGCAGTTGGCCTTCTGGGCTGCAGATGCACATTGGTGGCTCATGTCCAGCTTCTCATCCACGAGTACTCCCAAGTCCTTTTCCTCAGGGCTGCTTTCAAGCACATAATCTAATCTGTATGGATAACAGGGGTTGTCCTGATCCAGGGGCAGGATGCTGCACTTGTCTTTGTTGAACCTCATGAGGTTCACCTGGGCCCACTTCCCCAGCCTGTCCAGGTCCCTCTGGATGGCATCCCATCCCTCTGACACATTAACCTCACCACTCAGTACCTCATTCCCTGTGGTACTGTTGGAATGCCTTTTGTTTTTTGAAGCCAAAGACTAAAGACAGCTTGTAGGTTTCTTGGGCAAAATATGAACAAGATGGAAAAATTCAACAACCTTCTATCCAGTCATAAGGAATTTAACTGCTAATACTCACACTCAACAGCTCAAACACCTAACCATCTCAAGCCAACTTCAGTGAGTGCTAGCAGTTCAAAAAGCACCACTAAGTGGAAGGAAAAAGTCAGGGATGGTCCTATCAGTAAAAGATTCCCCATTTTAGGCACTCTACCACGGTGCTTCAAAGCTTTTCTGCATTTTGTCTATTTTCAGTGATCACTGTGCATTATTACTTTCAAAAATAATTAATAAACTGGCTGAAAAGCAAGAGGTTCACAGAGCTGCCAGGGAAAATTCAAGTATCATTTTTCCCCTGTCTGTGAGTACAGCAAGCCAGAACTAAGAAAATCATCTATTTCTTGCTGTCATTCATCTACTCAGTTACCATGAATAATAATGATATTTCTAGGAGGCTTCCCTTGCCCCATAAATTTCCTGGGATATGTCTCAAGGACAGAGCAGAAATAATTAATCTAAAGAAATATTATATTCTATCAGTACCTCTGGGCAGTGTTGATAAAATCAAATCAACTGCTAAATGAAGATGTAAACTAGATTACCTTTAATAAAATTGTGCACTGATGAATTTGTACTGTATCACAGACAGACAAAAGCCCATGGAAAAAAACCTCACATAATGAGTTACCAAACTGTTTCTGGGTGGAAATTGAACTGCTGCCTCCCTTCCTTTTCCTTAGGGGAAAAAAAAAAAAAAAATCAGAATGCCCCAGATTTTATAATTTAAAAATTTTTACTACTTCTGATCTTACACTGCGAGCAGATACGAGAGGTGTCTCATGAATTATATCCCACTCATGACTGTTCCACATACACATGTTGACAACTGCATCTCTGGATACTTATTGAAGCACTATGTGTTTGATTTAATATGAGCTAGGGAGCCTGCTTAGGCAGGGGGGTTGGACCTGATGATCTCCTGAGGTCCCTTCCAACCCCTACGATTCTGTGATTTGCCCTATCTCTTCACCAATAAAAGACAATTTCAGAAAAAACCCAACACACCAAACACCACAACACACAACCTGTCCAGATAAAAAGATGTTCACTAAAAATTTTTTTAGCTCTGCCTTACATGTTATTAGTGCAATTTTCTTTTTCTGTGCTTGGTACAGATGTCACTCAAAGTATCCAGCAACACCAGCATACTATTAAGAGGTTTGACTGTGCCACAGAACACCCAATAAAAGAGAAACCTTTGAGAGGTTCTCAAAAAAACCCCTTTCATTCCTATTTAGCAAAAATTTTCTCAGTACAAACTGAACCGCTCATAACTATTTATATGACCATCATGCTTAACATGCAGCCTTTTCTAAGGTAATCATGTTTGCAGTGAAAGCAAGACTCATAGCTTTAGTTGATAAGATATGCCATAATTTGCTTCCCATTTTCCCTTTAAATGCAGAGGCTGCTCCAAGCAGTGGACACACAGTCTCATTTACTTTGCAGAGGCTCCCAGGCTCCGAACAATTTAGCCACACTAAGTCTGAAGTCTGCATATATACGATCTCACCAACACTTGAATTGCTATTTTTCCACTAATATCCTCCACTCTCAACTCTACTAATCTGTTTTCCACCACAGTGATGAATGTTAATTAGCAACAACAACAACAAAAAAATCCTAATCCAGCACGTAGCTTTGGCCCTCAGTAAAGACAGCAAGTATAATTTTATTGGGCTGCAGTGATATATATATCTATACACACACACATCTCTCTCCCTCTCTTTCTCTCCCTCCCTCACTCAGGAGTTTGTTTGCATTTTTCATTAGCTTTAAATATTACCAATTCTAATTTGGTTTTGCCTCCTGTATATAGTTTGTGTGTAGTTATTGTTACTCATCTTCCAAATGCAATTTATTTCTCTGCCCTGCTTTCAGGCCGTGGCTGGTAAGGGCCCTGCAATGGCCTGCATTTGTGTGCTATCCAGCACAGTGGTGAACGTGGTCCATGACAGACTGCCAAGTGCTGCGTTAACACAAGTGAATAAAGGAATAACAACCTTCTATTTCATTCTCTACAGGCTGCTGTACTACCTTAAACCTCTTTGAATCAGCTGTACGCCAAGCCTAATAAATGACTGCATAAACTAGTTATCAACTTGTGTGTGCTTGGAGGCTTGCAGCTGGGAAACACAAACCTCCCTGCTCTGCCAGAGCCGTTTTGATTCTGAAAACACGCTGGTAGCCTACAGGGACACTATTCAGAATTAGAGATGCATCCACTGTAAAGTATTTAAATGGAATATGGAGCTGTGGGAAAGCTTAATTGCTAACAGGAAACATTGAGATGGTGCAGAAAAAAGGGGCAAGGGAGTGCTTGCTGGAGGAGAAACAAACAGAAGACAAAAGTACCTGAAAAAGTAAAATGCGATGGAGTAAGGCCAGATACGCAACATACTGCACTCTCAAAGGCACAGTCCCCTACAGGATAGGGAACATCTCACACACACACACACATACAAATACATTTTAAAAAACCCAAAAAAGTATTGTGGAGTTATAGTACACACCAAATTGAGGTCGAACTAATAGTGAATTGTTAGGGAAAACGCAAACTATCCTGGGACATATAAGTCAACGTCTCACCCACAAGATGTATGAAGGAATGCTGTCTGCTGTACTCAACATTTGCAAAGCCTCAGCTAGAACGCTTGTATTCAGTTTAAACCACAGCACATCATACGCTGTCCATCTAAAGAGATTCTGGGGAAAGACACAAGAGTGTCAGGAGGCCCAGAAAATGCAATCTGCTAGAAAAACTGAACAGAGTCCAGGATTGTTTTCTTAGTGTAAAGAAAAAAAAATAAATGCAGGGACATATGGTGACAGTCTCTAAACATGCAGAAGTTCGCTGTAATTAGAAAGCGAATTACCTGTCTCCCATGTCTGTGAGAGACACAATACAATGCATTTCAATTGTGGCAAGGGAATTTAGGTGAGACCTTGTGGCAGACAACCCGCTCCCTGCCTTCCTGCAAAAGCTTGTTAACAGTAAATGCAGTGAGACACTGGGACAGGCTGTCTAGGGAGACTGAAGGCTTTTAAGCACAAGGCAGACAAAAGCCAGCAGGAATGGTACAGGCAGAACTGACTTGCCACAGTGCCCAGGACAGATCAGCGTGCTCTCGCCTTGGTAGCCACGATGGCTGGCTCTGGGACATGGGTACCTGACTACGCTGTAACCACCTCCAGCCGCATCAAGGCACTGCAGTTCTTCCCTTTCCCAGATTTTCTGTCCCTGGGTTATTACAGCAGCTCTGTCACAAGTTTTTGTGTTCATAACTGCAACGTCATGTCCTGGACAGTACCAGCTGGCTCCTTTCTACTTGCAAGAAAAACCAGTCCTCTTGGACTGCAATGGATTAGATGATCTTCTGATGTTTTATATGATATCAAGAAGAAAGGCTTCAAAAGTATCTGTTTGTCTTTATGGCCCGGTAAAGAAATTTCATCTAGTGTTTCCCTGCTAGATCAATGTCTTGAATGCTGGCCCACGCTAGTGATGACTGACAACTGCAATCATCTAATGATCTTTTGCCAGCTGTGTGAAAAAAACCCCCAATTATTATGCTCCCAGAGCAATCTGTCCTCAATGCAGCATCATCATCACAATTTAACATCCTCCTAGGTAGGCTCCATGAGGCACAGTAATGGATGGGAAGTTGGACAGAAAAATTCCCACACTTGTGGAGCAGCGCCCGTTGTGAACAATGCTGGCACACCAAAGGTTGACATTTAGCCTCAACAAAGGGCCAGAGAAAAGAAAAGTGGTAGCTACCACTTCTTTCTTTCAGTAGAAGACTACACATGCAATCCTTAGTGTGCTGAGATTTTTCCATTTTTGTGACTGAGTAAGAATGGAACAGCCACAAAGCAGCTTTGGAGCAATTTTTCTGTGGAAGCATCCTGTGTGTTTGATCCTCCATCAATGATGGAACTGGTGGCTCAATCTGCCCTATGCAAACACCATACTGATAAAAAGACAGGGTTCTGTCAGCATTTAATGCCAGGAAAGGTATCAGGAGTGGGAGCTTTTTATTGCTGTTCAAGTTCTATGAACTGCTACCTGTGCAAGACTTCAATAACTAGTTTAAGTTTGCAGAACACACCTGAAGACTCAACTCTGAGGATAAGCAAAAGGAGTAGTAGAAACCACTGCCATTAGAAGAGCAAACCATCAGAACATATCCCCAGTGCAACATCTCATCTATGTGCAACCACGGGCAAATTTCATTCTGAATGTTTCTGCTCCTGTAGAATGAAGCTAATAATACGCCCTACCTTTGAGAAATAACATTGATATGCTTATACAAAAGGGAGAAGAAAAGTTGAAAGAAGATTCCCACTGAGAATCATTAAATAGAATTCTTACTTATCTTGTAAGGGAGTTAATTAAAATAGTAATGTGTTCATGGTTAATTACTGGAGGTGAGATCAATCAGAGGAGTGAATGTGAAAGCTAAAGAAAAAAAGAGAAAGGAAAAAAATCTTCAGTGATTTGTTTAGAAAGAGGACAACAAATGAGCATTTCTGCTCCAACAATATTCTCATTTTAATCTCTCTATTAACAAAGAATCTACCTACTGAGATTCCTGAAGGCTTAAACACACACATTCATTCCAGGTGTTAAGTCTGTTTTTCCTGATGGTAAAATGTATTTATAGTAAAAAGTAAAACCTCTTTTTTATTCACAATTAACAGTACAATCATTTAAGACACGGGAGGCTGTTAATCCTTTAAGCTCTTGTTTAACATTCCTGTGTGTAAAAAGGGATTCTCTACCCTATGTTCGGTGGTTGCAGCTCTGTTTTAAATCCATGTTATTTCACCTGGTGTTTTAAGAAATTCTGAAAAAGAAATGGAGCACAGACTGCAGCTTGGGACCAAGTACACCAACTAACATCTCCATTCACTAGAAAACTGGAAAACAAACCACTACAATTTAAAACAAAAGTTCTCCTGAGTAAGTAAATAAGAAGAATATTTCACAATGAATTTTAGTTACAGTATTAAGCAATCACTTTGCTTGCAGGCTTAAAATGAATGTTTTTATAACATCTCAAGCATGAAGGTTCTACAGGCTAACATTTTAAGAAGCTCTTCAATTCCCTGCACATTCAATAGAAAAAGAAACAATCCCATACTAAAAGCTTGGAACTAGTGAATCACAGAGACTATATGTGGATTCAAATGAGCAGAGAGACTGGGATTTTTGTATTATCCCTCCACACTGTGTGGTCTGGTATTGTGCTAATTCTTCCTAAGAGCAGTTCTGTACTCATCCATCCCAAACCACGTTTCCATTGTTCTGCATTCTGCTAAACAAAAGCTCGCAATGTCCTAAACTGTGCAGCAATACTGGGTGGTACATAAGAAGGGGATAAAGCAACCCCATGTATTTAGACCTGAAACCAGAATTTGAACTGGACTGGTGAAGAAAGCAATGCAGAATCCTATTATTTCATCCTCTTACGTGGAATATGGAGATCTGGTTCCTACTCCAGACACTTAGGGAATATCATGGTCTGCCATGATTACTGGTATGAATTATCTGAAGTGCACTAGATGGGGCTGCTTAAATACAATGGGTGCAGAGCCAACTGCTACTCCTCTGCTCAGGCATAAGGATTTTGAAGTTCAAGAGAACGTAGAGTCATTATGGGAAATCCTCCCCTTGATACTCCTCTAGGCATAAAGTCCTTCACACCAACGATTTCCCTCCTTAAAACGGAGTGTGCTGTGGCTGCAGATAAATAACATAGTTAATACGCAACCTCTTGGCTTTTGAGAGCTACTAGGCCTTAAAATGAGAGGCTTCCATTTGCAGTTGGTATTTTTTCACTGACCTGCAATTAGAAGCAGTAGATTAAAGAGGTGTTTGTAACAACCACAAGCCAAGGGTGTAAGATGCTAAATTCACATCGGCAAACAGCCAATACTGCCACAGTTGTCACTGTGATTTTGTTGATGTCCTCCAGAGCGAGACTGTTGTCTTGGTGACAAAACCACAGCCGTTGCCAAAATGCTGGCAGAGATCAGAGCTGAAGCCTTCAGTCTTCTTCCTGGGAGCTGTGGTGGAGGCAGCCCCCCAAGCTTGTCTTCCTTGATAAGAGGGCAGGTGTCTGCCACACTGTGGAAAGCCCTAAAACTAGTGCATTTCTTCACATTCTGCCCCCCCTCCCCAATACTTTTTCAACTTCTTCCTCAATAAAGCAGAAACCACAAAAGCAACCTGTCTCCCCAAACTATTAATTCTCCCCTCCTGTTCTCTGAGATCATGGGAGGACTCAAATCCCAAATACTGTTGGAAGCAAGAACATCCAGCTCCTCAAACATCAGTGCCCTTTTTGGCTGCGATGGTTTCTCAGGAGGGGAAGAAAAGGATGCAGAAACTTTATCTCCTGAAGAGAAGGGAAGAATCCTTTGTCTCTGCTCAGAATCAAGGTAAAAAGCACACGTCACCTTCTCTGGTAGGAGCGATTTTTCCCCAACAGAGATAAATTCAGAGCTACCGAATTTCTCTCCAAACTCCAGTGACCTATTCATATGCACTTAGATAAGGGAAAGAAGCAACAGTAAGACCATCTCTATACGCCCACTGACAAAAAAGGTGATATTATCAGCTCTGGTATTGCTAAGCAGGTAGAGCTTACTACAGCTTTCACAGCACGCTGCTTTCCTCTGTTACTTTTTAATGAGAGAATCTAATGCTCATAGAATGACACCACCAGCAACAGTGAGATCCACAAATAGCGTGGGCAGGTGCTGTGCATAAGTTTCTCCCACAACTCTGCCAATCAAACTCAAGCCTGACTCATCTTCTCTCAGCGTTGTATTTTCCTGAAACAGAGATTAGCTGCTGTGCCAAACTGTACAGTGTAAAGTTCCACCAGGAATTAAAATGACTCTAGACAGATTTTCCCTATCAGTGACTCACAACTTGGTATCAGTACTGTCAGGGGTTGAAGATGGGGTTGAAAGTCTGAACAATAAAACAGTAAGATCATAATGAAAAATACTTCACCTATAAAAATAAATTCTGCAAAAGAAAAGAGGAAGAAATTAATCCCAACCCTAGAAAAGAAATACTCTTTTAAGACTTTCATCTCTGAAGTATTTTAACAGCAGCTGATTTAAAATCAAATTAAGTTGTAAAGGTAAGTTGTGTTATGAATTTCATTTTTGCAAGAGCTAATTCAAAAAGCATCTGTCAATAACAACATTTATTTTTGGTTCATCTCAAACTATTTTAAGGACAGTACTGGAAGGTATTCAAAGAATGGCCAAAGGAGCCAAACGACATTTTTATTGTTGCCATTTCAACACTTACAAATCCTGCATATCAGCCTAAAAGTAGGTGAGTTATGAGCCAGGCCAGAAGACCGTTTATCCACGATTAAGTGTCACTGTGAAGTGTTAATACAGAGAGGCATGTAAGAACTTAGGTGGCAACTTTGTAAAGATTAAAATAAGGACTTTTTATTTAAAGCAGCAGTTGAGTTATTTATGTAGGAAACAGTTCATGGCAAGTGCCATTTCTTAGTTCCTGCAAAAGTGTTTTTTTTCCCCCGTCCTGTAAAACCCACCCCAGGCTATTTCCTGAAAAAGTCTGTCAGTGTGATGGATGGAAGCATGCAGGGAAGCAAAGACAAATTTCAAGAAGCATTTGGCAAGAGGAGAAGTTATTAATGCAACTTAGTATGTCATTTAACAAAAGTAGCCAGGATAAATTTTTGATGTGTGGCAAGCATTTGAAACAGTCTGACTTTTTCATGAAGGTCATACAGAGTCTTTCAAGGTGAGGGCATATGCACAAAGCAAATAACCTATGGGCATGCTCTCACCCTGGTGTAAATGTCAGGTATGTTGAAACAGCTCTCCCTTCAGCACAAGGTAAGTAGGCCAATTTGTTCTTAACTGTGGGCTGCCAAAGAGTAAGAACTTAACCTCAGAAACTACAAAGCAGTTGCTCTATCATAAATTTACTTAATGCAGTAAACTTCATCGCTGATCCACACATGCACTGCACAGCATCTATTAAATACTGTAAGGGGAACCCAAAAGGGGCAAAAAACAGGCACTGTGGCATTTTCCAATTGCCATTAATTCAGGTATCGTTTACACAGGCCACCCTGCACTTCAGTTCCAGTCTTCTTAACTCAGTTATGTTCAAAAAACACTGAAGAACAACTTATTAAAGTTTCATATATGCTATGCAGACAAAGCTAGGAAGATGGCTAGTCTTAGTAGGGATTTCTTCAGGTATTGAAAATAAAGGGAGAATCTTGGCAGGAGACCTGCCTTTCATTAAGGACATGGGTCAGGACACAGCCAGCAGTATTTTTCTTTACTACTTAGTAATTCTGATGGAAATTAAAATTATTAAATAAATTCTGCAGTGCTGTTCACTCCCCTGTTATCAGCAATCTTTTCTTATTGTCAGTGTTATTTCTTGCATGCTTAATTCTGAGTTTCCTTTCACAGTTCCCAGCAATGCTGCCTGAGTTTTGCAACGGCTATGCAAGGCTACCATCCAGGCTGAGAACCCTTTATAAACTGCTCTGAAACGCTGCTATCCGCCTTTTCCTCCTCCAAGCAGGAGCATCATCAAGGGTCCAAGCAGGACCCCACGAATGGAAAGGAGACCTGGAGCCTGGCACTGGCAGGCTGTTAGTCCTGACCCTGAGCACAGCCTCTTTCACAGCTCAGCTGAGATTCCTCCATGGATCTGAAGGACAGGAGAAACTAATTTCCAAGATGTCGCCACAGTGAGGTAGTAGGCAAAACCGGAGGAGTTGCGAGCCAAGAGTGCTCTTCATTAAGCACCCACACCAGCATAACTACACAGGTCACACTTCCTCAGTGCTGACACCAGCCAGGAGTGTGTATGGAGAAAACCAGAAACACTGGTAGGGACTTGCCTCCCACTGCAGCCAGCAGTGAAGCTCTGCCAGTGATTTACAAACTGGAGGTTTTCAAAGGCACAGGAACAGCATGCTTCTTCCTTGAAATTATTTGTATTACCGTTCTATGTTGCCTTAATTTAGCATGTAATTGATTTAAATCTAAAATGAGATTTTGTTTTTTCCAGACATTTATTTCATAAAATTTGATTTACTAGAAAAAGACATTATTTCTAATTTAAGGCAACCCCTTCTAAACCCTTTTTAATTACATGTGTTCCATTATTATCCTTACAGATTATGATGGCAGTTTCCTAAAGAGGATGATGTTTTCTTTCTCTTTTTCAGTTCACTATGCCCTGAAGTTATTCTGCGAAAGCCCCTTAATGAATTTGAGTGAAGCAGTAGAAACACATTCTCAGTGAGAATATTTTCAGCAAACTGTCCTCTACAATGCTCTTACTGCTGTCTGGCGATGCAGAGACAAACAGATGGGGCTGTTTACAACGACCTCCTGTACACACACTCCTGTCTTCATGCTTTTAGAGAATCTGGTCTCTGTATGTGCTGGAGGCAAAATTGAAAATAAGAGATTAAGAAAAATATCTAATCTCCTTACAAAGACCTCAAGCCATGCTGTCACCCTGTTGCTTAGCTATAGGTCATTTCACATTTTTCCAGGCTAAGCTTGTCTAAGTTCCACTTTAGACACTGTACCTTGTTATAGCTTTGTCCACAGAAAGAAAAATTCCACAATTACTCTAGAGTTGCAAAATAATTAATGCACCTGCCAATATTTCTTCTACATTGTATGTATTAAATATGCTAAGCATCACAATATAATGATGTTTTCTATACCCCTAATTATTTTGGCTGAGTCACCACCCCTGGAGGTATTTAAAAGACATGTAGAGATGGTCCTCTGGGACATGGGTTAGTGACGGACTTGGCAGTGCTGGGTTCACGGTTGGACCTGATGATCTTAGAGGTCTTTTCCAACATATATGATTCTAGGATTTCTACAAATTCCTGTGAACTCCCTCCAGAAGCTCTGTATCTTCCTTGAAATTCTGACCATGACACAGTATTTTATCAAGCACTAACCAAAGACTACGCACTACTTAAAATGTGTATTTTGTATAACCTTTTTAGTCACAATATATGTTATGAGGTCAAAGCAGTTGTCTACAAAAAAACCTGTATTTTCCAGTACCTGTTCCATACCGTCTGTAGATTACACTGTTTACTCCACAGGAGTAATTTCTCTTAACTTTTACAAGTCTTAAACTTAGCTAACTCTTACATGCATTCACTTATGTGTGAAGAACAGGTACCTCCAAATAAGCGTTCTTGCTGCTCAACAGAGATACCTGTCTGAGCCTTTGGTGCACCTGTAATAGCATTTCAGTTTGAAACAAAAGTGTGGCTCTAAAGCAAGTCTTGCCACTCTCACTTCCCACCCCAGAGAAGTGTCTGCAGACTGGATTCCTTCTGATGAAACTCAAGCAGCAGATACACTCCTGTGCACTTTGGAGTACACCAGAAGTAGTTCAACTGGTAACAAAAATCCAGTTCACAGGACAGGATAACAGCTGGTCCAAAGCCAAACTCTCAAAATGGACATTGTGTCCTCAGCACAAGCATCTTCACTCCTGTGATTATTAAGCCATGCTGCTCATTACTGTAGGTGTAGCTTATGGCCTTCCAGGAGGTGAAGCTCTGTAAGACCAGCTGCCACAACTGACCTGATTTCAGATTTTGTAGCAGGATAAGTCTCTCCCTGGCTCCCAGGTGTCTTACCCTCACCTGGATATAGTGAATTGCAGGTTATCATAACTGGAACACTTAACAACCAGTTCCCATAATTATAAATCAATCCTCACCTTGTTTCCTGCCAATCTTTGATGGCTGCAAAAATTTATCAGCAAAATTTTTATTAGCTAGACTCCCAGGGAATTTACTGAACAGCATTAGAATTTGCTAGGAAAGACCTCACTAATTTCTCCCTGTGCTCACATCTCACAAAACCAGTTTGTAGACCATCTACGTCTGTAATTTGAACTCAACTTGTGCAAACTTTTAAACCCAGAGGCCTCAGTTTTATGAAGGCAAAAAATCTCTTGGGAAATTTGAATCTTTGAGGGCTTTATATACCATCCATGGAATCTTGCCCTCCTAAGAAGCAACAGATATATTTGATCAGACCTGTTTTTCATGAAACCATGCTACACAGAAAAATATGTTTGCCTTTTAGTTCTTTATTCATGGATTCACAATCATTAGACCTTTAGGAAACAGTTAAAGCTGAGTATTAATGCAGTGCTAACCTGCTTCAATACTTAAAAAATAGTCTTGTCCCGTGGACCCAGACCTCAGAGCACTAGACAGTGTACTGATAAAACGGAAGGATCCCCCTCCCAAACAGTTTAAACATCTTATACTAAAAGCTGTTAGACCTGTGCAATAATTGCCTCATAGGATTTTACATTAGGAATGTTACTTACATATATGTATGTATGTCTTGTAAACTGCTTTTAACTTTTGCTCCTTGTTCTAGTTGTTGCAGCATTGCAAGCAAAGGGTCTAATCCCACTCTGAGGGAAATCAGAGAGAGGTGCTCCAAGTGTAACTGCACCGTTGTATTAGTGAGCACAATCTACTACAGAGCTTCTTGGAAAGGTGGACAGAATGGGAAATTCCTATGCAGCAGGAACAAACATGATTTTTTGGCTCACACTGCTATTTTCCTGTTTTCCTTCCATTCAATCACAGTTAAGACCTTTCACAGTTCTATGGCAGATTTTGTACCTGATGCCAGCTACAAATCAATCAATGCATTTCTCTCTTTCCTCCCAATTTCTTCTTGAAGTCTTAATAGATATCCATAGTACGAACTTGTGGCACAAAGCATTGCAATTTTTATACAAGAGTAGTAGAGGTAGAAGTGTGTCACGTATCCTCTGCAGGATCATGCAGGATCCTGGAATACTGTGGAAGTGCTAGGAAAATAACTGGCTATTCCAAGTTTCCTCTATTTCTCCACTATCACCCAACACTTGCCTACTGGAACCACAGCAAGTTGCCTTAGTGGAACAAATACATAAACACGAAAAAGCAGCAGCTTGATGGGGAAAAAATACAGAACATGTTTCCTCATGAAGTAAGACAATTGAGGATTGAACTTGCTTCGTTGCTTGCAGTGGCATCTTCCAACCTCCCTGAACAAGACTTCATAGAATTCCTTCAGAGCACACACAGACCTGACACTCAGGAGTTAATCAAAGCACTCTCACAACCTAAGCCAAGTGCAGTTTTGTTAAACTCGTACCTAAGTGATTATGGAAAGGCAGCAGGATTCATGTTTATTACCTGCACTGTCTGGTAAACTGAAGGATCAAATCCTTTCACAGTCACCTCCCGGAAAACTCTTGGCTCCAGTTCGTCTTTGGTCAGATCACAGTGATATATAATACCTGAAATAAAGTGCATCTTTGTCAGCTTAGTTTATGTGCATCATTAAAATGCTACTGGTTTAGGCACATTGATGGAGTACTGAATGGCAAAGGTAACTCAGTAGGGTGAAAAATAGTAGCTCCAGACACGTTATTTCACTTAATGTATTATTTAACGTATACATATATGCACTTAATCAAGGAAGGGTACAAAGGCTTTCTGTACAGAAAAAAATAATTCTCACTACCCATAAAAAAACAGGTATCCAAAGTAGGTTTAAGTAAAATAGACAAGATTTGTTTTCATAAAGTTACATAGCACTTATTGAAAATGATAATGTTGGAAGAAAGATCTATAAAGTCCATTTAAAAAAATATATTCTATAGCCACCAGACCAAGAATAAGTATAACAATAATTTCTCCTAGGTAAATGTTCTTCTCTTTAAGATATTTTGAAGTTACAGTTCAAAAGGATCCCCAGATAGCAGAAAAAGCTGAGCATCCACTTGAAATTATGGGAGGCTAGTGCAGGTTGCCTATATAACTGAACACAATTTGGTCTCATATAATTCATTTTGCTTCCTGGTGCAGCAGGTTTGAAGGCAGCCTCACTTCTTTAAATTCCATTTATGATTTCCAAAGGATTGTGCCCACGAGAAAATTTATACCTATGAGCAGTATAAACGTTCTAGGTTGCAGCAGAGGGAGAATCACAGAAACTGTAGCAATCTAGACATGACACAGATCTGTAATTAGTCAAGAAATTTTTTCATTTAGACTCTAAGGCACATTTTCTGTCACTCAACCCTAATGACATTTGAGCGTGTGCCAGTGTGACCATCATTGGTTTTGCACATTGGTTAACACACTACAAAATCCTAATATTCATGGATATTCTGCAGACATATATGATACATAAAACTAACCTTAGTGAGAATTATTCTTTGGTTTTCTGCTTTACAAAAAGCTGGTCTCTGTAGAATTTTCAACTCATATTAGGGAAAAGAACACTAAAAGTTAAGGCAACAATCCCTCTACAGGGATCCTCAAGGTAATAAAATTAACCATGGTGGACAGGACTTGTTTGAAATACTGCTGTATTGTGTATATTTTAGATTCTTTCAGGAAACGAGAAGTAATTATTACAGAGGCTGTAGCTATAAAGAATTATATTGAAACATGGAATAATGAGGAAACATAGCCGATACAAGGGAATTACCTCATTAAATCACTTTTATAGACTGTGGAAAATCAAAGATGCAGATTGGCAAAGAACACAGACAAAAATCAACATTTCTAATAACTGATAAAGCCTCTTTCCATAACAGTGAATTAATAGGGGACTAAAAGTAGCACTACTCTAATCTGCTGGGAATTTTTTTTTTTCTTCATTTGTCACAAAGTGACTAGCAAGCCTAATGCAGGGTGACAGGTATGAACAAGCATTAAAGCAGCATTTCCCTTAAAGATTAGGATCCAGAAAGAGATGCAAAAACACAAAGGAAGGCACACCAGGAGGTCACAGGCAGAGCAGTCATTTGACATATATACAGCTGCCCAAGCTGGATAATGTACTGGCAAACACTGCACATGGAGCAGACAGGATAGCCACGTATCAGGAAGTCACATGATGAAGCACAAGCACAAGCACATGCTGTGTTTCAAGTCAGTCAACTTAACAGTACAGTAACACAGAATTGAATCCCTGGTACTGCATCTCTTCACAGAATCACAATCACAGAATCACAAGGTTGGAAAAGACCTCTGAAGATCATCAAGTCCAACCAATCCCATCCTAAGCTAAACCATATCCCTAAGTACCTCATCTACCCTTTTTTTAAACACAGCCAGGGATGGTGACTCAACCAACTCCCTGTGCAGCCTGTTCCAGGCCCTGACAACTCTTTCAGTAAAAATTTTTTTCTACTGTCTAATCTGACCCTGCCCTGGCACAGCTTCGTGCCATTCCCCCTTGTCCTATCTCCTGTCACCTGGCTGAAGAGACCATCACCCACCTCTCTACAACCTCCGTTCAGGTAGTTGTAGGCGGTGATAAGGTCTCCCCTCAGCCTCCTCTTCTCCAGGCTAAACATCCCCAGCTCCCTCAGCTGCTCCTCATACGATTTGCCCTCCAGCCCCTTCACCAGTCTGGTTGCCCTTCTCTGGACTCGCTTGAGGATCAAAATGTATCCTTCTGACAGCCCAGAACTGGACACAGCACTCAACGTGCGGCCTCACAAATGCTGAATACAGGGGCACAATCACTTCCCTAGACCTACTGGCCACCCTATTTTTGACACAAGCCATGATGCCATTGGCCTTCTTGGACGCCTGGGCACACTGCTGACTCCTATCTCTTGTTCCATTACATTCTTAGTGGCACGGCAGTTACTATCCAAAAGCATTGCCAAGCCGAGGCCTGCACTCTTCTGCTGGATGCTAAATTAACGCAACACACCGGAGTGCTTGCTTAAGCGTCCGACTGGAGTGGACAGCAGCGTTAACCACATCTTTTTAGGGAACAGCAAAACTATTTTCATGGTGTTGGTATCTATGGTTTTACAACTGCTTTATTCATTATTTCATACATATGTTTGCTATCACTTTTGTTGTAGATATTAAATACCAGTACGTTAATTTGCTTCTCGTTAAAACAAAACATAGTACAACTTGATACAAATGCAAATTGGTTTCTAACAGTAAAGCAGGAAAATCTAGGTTAACCAGGGACCATGCCTATACCTTTTGCCTGGCTATTCTACTGATAGGGCAAATGGAGGTTGCATGCATATTAAAAAATATCCACACACCTATCTAAAAACTACCTCTCTGGTTTGCTTTCCTCACCCTTTTCTTATTCCCAGACATTCTACCTCCACTTCTTCCCTGTCTTCTAGTTCCTGGGCACTTTGCTCCAGTAAACAGGGCTATACCATGGTGAATTCTCTGTGGACACTAACTAGGTACATGGATGAAAAGGAGAAAAAAAAATCTGCCTAAACAAGCAGCAGGCAGTAAGAGCAGCCACTGCTGGCAGGCTGGCAAGCCAGGGGCAAAAACAGATCTCATGAGCAGCAGCTGCAGAGACTCTACTGGCTCAACTGAGACAAACAGTACAGGCTTTGTAAGACTGGAAACTTCTGGTCCACAAGGTGGGTTGTAACCAAGTGAACCATCTGAACCATCAAGGTGGGGTGAAGTTAGAGGTAAAAGCAAGAGTGTCCTCAAGCTCCTCCCCAGATGCAGTGGCTGCAATGATCTAAATGTTGTTTAAAAATCTGTTTAGACAAAGAACTGGAAACATAATAATATTATTATAACTTTTTTCTGGCTACGTAAACAGTAAGGTAATAACAGGAATACATCACATTTACCTGCTAAGCTTGAAACATAGTTTTGATAGTTTGACACAATCCTTTCTAGCAAAACCAGCAAACCTATCAAAACTATTATACAGACATTTTGCAATGTGGCTGTGCTGTTATTGAAACAGAGCAAAAAATATATTTCAGATGCTCTAAGAACATTTTATATTATCTTATGACTCACTCACAATCCTGGAGGAAGGTGAAGATTCTGGACCCTAAATCCTGCCCTGTATTACCAACTGGTTGTTTGGGTCAGAAAGAAAGAAACAAATAAAAAGAAAAAAAGAAAAAAGAGAACAGCAAATGCATTTTCTTGTCATATTCTAGCTTGACAATTGTGTAGAAACTCCCTTTCTGTTCAAATCCTGGAATACTTATTGGTGTGCCACATGTGTTAGATAGTGCTTTGGACAGCTCTGGCTTTGCAGGTTTGTACGAAGAGGATTCCTACGACAACCCAACAGCAGCAAGTGTTTTAAGGACACATAGCAAGGATGCTCTACTGAGGCTATGCATAAATGAATCACAAAGATTTAGAACTCTAAACTTTTAGAACTTCTAACAGGATTTCAAAACTTTTATCTTGCTGTATGAAGGCAGAGCTGCAAGAATGCTACAATTTCATCGCAGGCCAGTTGAGTAATTTCTCAATGAGGGTCTCTCAAATACTAGCAGGCATATTATTTAGGCAAGGTATTCAGGACTGGTACATTTTGAAGTGCACAACCACTACTTACTACATGAGGGGACGCAGTATTATCTGCATCTTAGACAGAACAGTTACTAAACAAGAGAAAATGAGGAAGATAATGTTTCCAGGAAAAGGAACAATAACTAAGTCTAAAACGCCCAATCTTACCTGGAGACAAAAAGGAAGTAAACTGATAGAATATTTCAGTGTCCTTCTTTTGGCCACTATATCCCACAATACTGCCAACCTCTAAGGGAAAAGTCTTGAGATGTGCACCAGTAGCCAGGTCATGAAGTTGCAGGATATTCTTCACATCATGCAGATAGCACAAAACCAGGAAGTTGGACCTCACGCAAGCAACCCATTCTGCAGAGTGTGGAAAAGAAAAAGAAAGCCATAGAAAACACAGTTCATTAAAAAAATGTAAGAAAGAAAACAATCAAGACTTCATCTGATTCTAAAAGTCTTTAGCATACCTAAATACAGGCACCAACATTTCTGATATGTACTGAATTTGACTTTGAAATCTTTAGAAGTCACCTACCTTCTGAAACAAGAAAATGAACCCAAAAGGAAAGGCTGACATTCTCTGGAAATACGCTAACCATGCAGCTTCAAGCTCATTTATGCAGCCATGTGAGTAAAGAATTGCTTAACCAAGACGCTTAAGCATTTTGGGTGTTTATAGATCAATACTGCTCTTAAATATCACATATTTCAATGCAAAACCCAAGCAAAACATTAATCACTGCCAGCAATACTTACAGAAATGCATGAAAAGGAAAACAATCCTTAAGATGTAGACTCAAGCTAAACTAGTAAGAATAAAAAGACGTGTGATCTGTATTCCATATTAAAGTATAGAACCTAGATGTTATTATTCATCTTGATCTCATCACCTAAGTATTCAGGAGGCTATTCTTGTAAGCAGGCTGTACTGGCTGTAAGAAAGGGCTATTCTGAGGCAATATCCTCAATGCGGCATTTTCAAAACCTCACTAATGCTGTTAAACAGCACTGAGACTGTAAGGTAGTAGGAACAGGATGCAGATCAGTGAACTCCAGCTGGCCAAAGGTCAGATGTGCAGGAACGAGAGCTTCTGCTTCACAGAACCTTTCACATTCTGAGTTTGCTCCTCAGACGAATTGCCAGAGAGACATGAACTTTTTCATGGCATGCTAATTATTTTACTTGGACTCTGGAAAAATAAAAACTGATTAAAAAAAAAATATTGTCTGGGCCACCAATTTCTACAAAAATCCCCACCTTTCTACTGACTATCTCACTACAAATCCCATCTTTGTGCCCTGTAATGTGTAGAAATTCCCCATCTTTATATCCTGTAATGTGTAGAAATTCTTCAGGGCTCCTATTCACTCAGAATGTGTCACAATCTCTCCTGTGCCTTCAGCTTCAGATCTTCAGTGATAAATTTATTTATTTACTCATGCAGACAAGAAAAAGACCGAAACCTTCTCATACCTCTTAGTTTTTCTGTCATTTAAGAAACCAGTTACCTTGCAACAAAAGCATTTAAGCTTCTCATTAAATTAAAAAATTAAATCCAAACAAGACAAAATACAAACAGGGATAGAAGTCAAGAAAAGGTATCTGGAAGGAGGGAACAAGGGATTTTTTTGTTTGTATGTCTGTGTCTAGGAGTAGGTGAAGTGATTCTTGTCCTCTTCCAAATACGCATGTGCAACTTCTCCCCCCAAGAAGTCAGACTGGAAACCTAAATCATAGGCAAGGTGCCAGCACTGGACAATGCCTTCTCTTATCTGCTGGAAGCAAAAACAAAAAGATGGAATCAAACGAGCCAGAAAAATCATGTAGGACCAACTGGGACACACTGTAACGCTGAAGTAGCACTGTGAGATGGGGAATTTTAAATACCAACATCAGAAGAAAAAACATCAAAACCAAAAAAGAAGCAAGGTAAAATTGCCTCAATTTCAGTTTTACACTATTTTACATTATTCACATTTTAACAGTTCTTTCCAGTTTCCCCAAAGCCCTGTAAAGCCAAATAATTTGAATTCACAGAATGGTACTGTAGACAGTCTTATACATGCATCTTTGCACATTCAGGTTCCAGAACAAAAGTTCAAAGTTGCATCATGTGCCACTCCCATTAAGGGTAACAAAATGTTTCTGAATTGAAGGTCAAACTCATAATAATTAGCTTCTTTAACAGTCCCTGCTTTCAAATACAGTTCAGTTTTATCGTGACCCCCTAGAGCTAGACCACCTTCAGATCCTAATAGCTCGACAGACTCTACTTTCCATCTAGCTTGTCCCAGAAGGGACAGTGAAATTTAACACTGGTCTGGCTTTCTAGCCATAGAATTTATGTCACATAAACACCAAAATAAAGCTTTTCTACTCCCCTCTTCCCAAAGACCACCATTGATATTTTTTACCCCCAGACTTTCAAACTCCCTCATGAGCCGCTAGCCTAAATCTGGGAATTTTCTAACCAAAGCCCCAGAGTACAACACTAATTGAAATTTCAACAATGAAGCCATGACCTGAAATAATAAGATACAGCACAACATAACACTGTTTATAAATTAGTAATTGGTGTGTAATTTTAGCTCTAGAGTGACTTGAATTTCTTAAGTGAGGCTTGAGAATAGAATAAACTTTGAAAGTTTGTTATGTATTATTTTGAAATACAGAATAATTTTTGGCTGTATGAATGAGAAGGTTATTTGGTAATTTAAAATATTTATTACATTCTCATTGCACAATTCTGCCAACATTCACATGCATAAAGGGTTAACACAAAATATGAATTTAAGAGACAGCAGCCCTATAAGTAACACATCATTCTTGCCTCCAGAATTCTCTGCTCTGCAGTAAGTATGAGGTCCCATGAACTCCACTGTAACACCTGTAACTAAAATGTCCAGTTTTAGTTTTGGAATTTCCTGACAGTTAGTTGCACAAAATTAATTATAGGCACTCTCAGATCAACTTCAAATGCACAGAATATATAGTTTTGCTCCAGAAAAATTACTACTTAAACAACCTTTATTTTTAAATTAAATTGTCATGACCCTTAATTCCTCAATAATCATTTGATCAAGCACTGCAGCTTAATGGATGTTTTCATTAAAAGTCGAAGCACATTATTACTTCGACTTCATATTATGAAGAGATATCACTCTTTTATTAAAAAGATTCAATTGCCCAGGGGTAAGGCTGCTGGCTCATGTGGGGATTCCTACTATTGAAGAAATTGTGTAGGAAGCAGCAATATTAACTCTCCATCACCTCTCTGGTTTACAAATGAGATGGCTCTCAGCAAGGTGAAGATAAGAGATGAGAAGACAATGCACAAATGTTTTAAAAACATTTTAAAAACATCTAATTCCCTGAGATTTAGGAACACTGCTTCTGTGTATAACACCTGTATTATAACTTGTTTTGGTGCACCGCAATGGAAGCTACAAAGAAATGCAAAAATCAAATGCAAAACATTCCAGACTTGAAAGAGATGAAGGAAAAAAAAACACACCAAGAAGCAACACTTGTATACATAGCATGCTAAAACAATGCTGAATTATTAACAAGAGCTATTTTTTGACTGCAAGCTACATCTGAGTCTCTGTTACTCTCATGCTCAGCACTGTGAACTGCAGATGTGCCCAGGTTCGTTGCATTAGCAGCCAGTCTCCTTGGTTTCGCTCGTGCTTTACAGGACACACCATGTGTGCCTCTCTACTTCCTGGAAGCTTTTAACATTGTTGTACTTGCAAACTTCTCATGTCCAAAAACTAAGCCTGGCACCACTGCTGCAGGCTGCCTTTATAGACAACAGGCAGAAACAAGCACCTCTAGAATGCAGTTCACCCCATTAATTGGATGCCCTATTCTGGGATGCTGTGAATTTCCTGCTGAGCAGTTTCCCTCACACAAGTGGTTTGTTTTTAATAAGCCAACCACCCGTGACCCCTGCAATGAATAGGGGTCAGTTTATTTCCAGTTAATACCAATGAACAAAGCAGATACTCACAGTTACAACTATGTTTATCAATTGTGCTGCAGCACACTTACAACCCACCTACTTACACAATACCCAACAGGCAAAAGACTTATTTTCCTAAACTGTAAGCACGTAGAGGTCGGCTTTTCCAACCTGAGACTCTTGGCTGAGGCTTCAGAGACAGATGGACACACTTGTAGGCACTGAAAGCAGGTGTGAGGCATTATCCCCGGTACTGCCCATTTCTCCCTGAACATGACAGCAACTACCTTGATGACTACAACAGATGTCATACAATTCTTCAATAGCTAAATTTGGGCTAGAAGAATTATACTTAACAAGGCCCAGAAAACTGAGCTCAACCATCTCTAGAAGTTCTAGTTCAACCTTGTAGAAATTCATACACTACTACTGAGTGGCTGACACGCAGGAACACTGCGCTGCCATTCAGCAAGATCCGGACAGGCTGGAGAGCTGGGCAGTAAGAAACCAGATGAGATTCAACAAAAGCAAGTGTAGAGTCTTGCATCTGGGAAGTAATAACCGCTTGTATCAGTACAGGCTGGGGGATGACCTGCTGGAAAAGAGCTCTGTGGAGAAGGACCTGGGGGTCCTGGTTGATGACAGGTTGGCCATGAGCCAGCAGTGTGCACTGGTGGCTAAGAGAGCCAATGGGATCCTGGGATGCATCAGGAGGAGTGTGGCCAGCAGGTCTAAGGAGGTGATCCTTCCCCTCTACTCTGCCCTGGTCAGGCCCCACCTAGAGCACTGTGTCCAGTTCTGCGCTCCCTGGTACAAAAAAGACAGGGATCTCCTGGAGAGAGTCCAGAGAAGGGCTACGAAGATGATGAAGGGCCTGGAACATCTCCCATATGAGGACAGGCTGGGTGAGCTGGGACTGTTCAGCCTGGAGAAAAGAAGACTAAGGGGGGACCTAATTAGTGTTTATAAATATCTTAGGCAGGGGATGCAGGGGGAATTGGCTGGCCCCTTTTCAGTGGTCTGTGGGGACAGGACAAGGGGCAATGGCTGCAAGTTGGAGCACAGGAAGTTCCACACCAACATGCGGAAGAACTTTTTCACAGTGAGAGTGACAGAGCCCCGGGACAGGCTGCCCAGGGGGGTTGTGGAGTCTCCTTCTCTGGAGATATTCAAGACCCCTCTGGATGCCGACCTGTGCAATATGAGCTAGGGAGCCTGCTTTGGCAGAGGGGTTGGACCCGATGATCTCTTTAGGTCCCTTCCAACCCCTATGATTCTATGATACTGTCTAAAACCTCTTTTATTTTGATAGCTTTCATTAGCAGCAAAGGTATGCCACTAACTTGGCACCTGCAACATCCCTATGAACAATGCCTGAAATAGTTTCAGGGAAAAAGAAACCAGCTGAACCCTCGCACCAAGCGTCAGCGCCACTAACCTTAATTACTTGTGACAGTTCTGACCTTTCACTTCTGCAGCAGTAACTACAGCATGTTAAGTGTCTAACTGTACAAACATACTTTGACAGATGCAGGCTGAAATGTGGATTGAGAAGAACATGCCAAGCTAGAAGATGCAGGCAACTGTAAGTCTTCAGCAGTCTGCTGAGTTACTTGCCGTACACTGAGCTTATGCATCCACTCAACAGATAATGAATATATTTTAATGGACTGTCAAAGTTTTAGCTGAAAAATAGACCTGGAAGGTCATTATGCTTTCTTTGGTCAGCACAGACAGTGACCATAAACTTCAGTGCCTCCGCAGATTAACAGGTATCTGTGCTGACCTCAGTAAAATGACTCGCAGCCCCAACTCAAGGCTACTTGAGGGCAGACTTGCAAGCAAAGCACGAGCAATTTACAGAATAAAACATGAATCATTCTGAAACATGTGAGTAAATGTTGATGAGCCCGCAAAACATATGAAACAGCATATGTTTTCTCTTTGAGACACCATCCTCAGTGACAGACTGCCATGTTTAAGTTGATGGAAAAGCTCCAACCAATTTCAACAAGGATTTTTATACCCCCACATCCTCTCAGTATGAGATGCATACATGAGAGATAGTCGGGGGGGGGAGGGAAGGCAAAGCTCTTCTGAAGCTGCAAACATCAAGAGCAATGCTTCCCTAAGTAACCTACAGGCTCTAGTCATCTGTGGCTGCTGCAGGTTTTCCATTGGGCACAGAGATAAACAGACTCACAAAAGCCCTACCAGGGGAGCAGAATAAAAATTTCAGTCAGGGACATGCATCTGGACCACATCCTCTCCCCGTGTCCCCAGCGACTGAGGGACTGTATCTGGCTTCACCAGATCTTAGGGGGTGCTTTTTGTTGCTGGGAAACACTGGAGCTAAGCCACATCCCAGTTGGTTTATTGTTGGGTTGTTGTTTGGTCTTTTCCCCCCATATTTCACAGTAGAAGCTTATCAATCTGGTCTTCTGTGTTCCAGCCAATTTCCTCCTCTCTGCCACACTTCTGCATTAGCTGTCTCCACAGGGTGCTTCCTCTGGGCTGTACATGGAAGGTCACACCACTGCTCCTCAGAACAGTCACACAACCCATGCACCAACTTTGCAAGCAGAACTCCCAAATGTGTATAGCTATGGGTACTCTGAAAAAATACATGGTAATGGAGCACATGAGCTTCCTGACAGCTGAGATGAACAAGGAGGATTGCTCACACCTATGAACATTCTTGTCATCCAGGATCAACAATTTCATGGCAATCAGTCCAGACTTTCCCCTCCCAGTTTCACTACAGCACCAAAAGATACACTTCAGTTGCATTAACTCCCCTCCCCAAACTCTTAAGTGTTTATGAATTAGCTAGCAGGTTTTAAGGTATGAAAAAAAATACTGTATCTCACCTGGAATGCACATTCCAGCTGAGAGAAGGGAAGCATTTTACATGCACTGAGTTCAGGTGTGCAGATGTGTACAAGGTACAGGATCATTGCTAGCTTTGTCCCTGGTTTAATGGACAACTGGGATTCCAGGAACTGTTCAAGATCACTCACCTCATCTGTGACATATTAGGGTAGATGAGGTACTTAGGGATATGGTTTAGCTTAGGATGGGAATGGTTGGACTTGATCTTCATGGTCTTTTCCAACCTCGTGATTCTGTGATATTCAGGAATATGTCTTATTTCTCAGCCCCCCCTTACTCAGGAGATCTATTCTGTTTTTCTTTCCACTGCCACAAGTGCAGGGCTGGATCCAACTGCCGGTCACAAGTTGCCCAACTCTACCAGTATTGGGCACTTGGCGGGGGGAGGGTTGCCACAGGTCTCAAAATTAATTATTCAGCTTTCTAGAGACAACAGGTTTAGCCCATGCTTTAGAACTAGGGTCACAGTGTGCATTAATGATCAGTTTGCATTTTGGGTTTCACAGCTGTCTTTTACCTGATCAAGCACATCTACTTCCAGCTATGTGGTCATTTAAAGCACTAGTTCAACACTGGATGGGAATCTCTCCTATGGTTCTGTTTTAGTATCCCTGAAAATGACAAGTAACACTTTGCAAACAAACTCCAAAGGCAAGGAAATGAGTCCTATCACACTCCAGTACGTTCTGAGGCCCCCCCTTAAATTTAATTTTAAAATAGCTGTCATTTCTTTCTTCCCCTCAGCTCATGGAATAGAGATCTAAATTTACTTCAACTCTCTGTGAAATCCCTGCTGAGAGTTGTAAAATGAGGTATGTGTGCAACCTCATTGCAGGAATAGGTTTGGCTTACCCCACCCCCCCCCCCCCGTATTTCCCAAATTAGCTCATTTATTAGCAATTCTGAAACAAAAAGGTCAAAGCCAATAAAAAAAGCACATCTTGAAGAAAATGTTAAAGAAGCCAAATGACATTCACTGCGTCTTGCAGGCAATATGTGTTTATTTCTTGGTTAGATGATGCAAGCTGTAGCATCTTCCCTAGGAATGCACAATGACACTTCTTGCCACTGATGGACGGTGGCAGAGATTCCTAATTCTTAATCCTGCATTTATTACTCATAAATAAATCTATTTTATATGTGCATGGTGCAGCTTTTATGAAACTGAATCTAAGTTACCACACAGAAATGAAGAAAGCTATGGCTACCAAGCAGATGACATCACAGTAGGAGACTTGTGAGCTGAGTATCCACCTATTTCAGAAAAACACATTTGTAACCTTAGGTATCACTAACCATAACATTTATAAAGAAATTCTAATAGAACTAATTACATCTTGGCCAATAGTCACTCACACACATATGTAAAATCAGACAAGTGGCAATACTCTTTCACCCTTTGAATCTCTGCTGTCCTAGCTTCTGCAGAAGCTGTGTCACTACACTGTCATCTCTGGATCACACAAAATCAAATTCAGTTGACTGCAAGATTTTCAAGACCATGAATTAGTAACTGCCTTCTGCTATAATTATGTCTTTCTAAACCAAATCTTGGAATGATTAAAACAATGTGACATAGAGACTAGCTTGCTTGCTGACACCATCAAGTGAAGGAGTGGGGTTTTTTGTTTATTCAGGGCTAGAATCTCCTGAACATGATACAACACAAACTTAGCAAGAAACAACTGAACAATTCAAAGTTACTTCACTGTAGCACTAAGATCTACTTATAACTCATCTTCTTATGGAGACACTTTCATTTGTTAATGTAATCAAACCAGAGAGAGAGGGGACAAATGATTCCCTACTCTGGCTTCACATTCAAATACAGTAGAAGCTTAATGACACACAACAGACTCCTGAAGTCACTCTGATGGTTTTATATGACAGATCGTTTGCCTCAAGTGTTTAAGAGGTGAATGCCTGTTATGTTTACAGTCCGAAGGCCAGTGCCCTGAGCAAACCCATTTATCTGAACTCTCAGTTTTCTAAATGCAGTTCTTGCTATGTTTGTACAGTCAAAGCTGTCACATATAAGCTATTAAAGCAGTGTGGCATGCATTAATTTCTTCCTCTTTGTATGTGCACAAACATGAACTCAGCACAACTTTGCCTTCAGAATGAAACCAAAATGCAGTTGAGCTCAATACCACGGTGTAGCGAAGAGCAGATGTGGCCATTATCTTGCTGGGAAGGAATACATAGCATGACCTATATAGCCACTGGTCATAGCTTCTCTGGCTGCCTAGATCACATCTCAGGTAAATCCACACACAGGATCTGCATTTCATGTCAATCACATGTTTCTGTCCCATTATAAGTTGACACTCACCATCTCTAAGTAAATTCTTCAACTTGGCCACACTGTATAAATTGCTGTTCCTCTTAACTGAAGCATAGCTTCATAGACTGCCAGAAAATTCACACACAACCAGAAATTAGACTTGGAAGCATTTTTTCACTTAACCTATTATTTATGCTCTGCTTAGGACTAGAAAGGTACTTCATTTGAGACGTGGGTGGTTCTTGATTCAGAAAACTCACAGTCTTAAAGAACAGATTTGTATCTCACCAAGCTCTAATTTGCTACTTTTGTGTTTACCAAAATTCTTGCAACATCCTAGACTCCTACTTTTGCAACATCACTACAATTCTGGATGTGCTAAGAGTCACCATTTGTATCACACCAGGTACCTATCTTGTCTAAGCTGTAGCAGAAATCAAGCAAGTCACATTGTGAAATGCAGACAGAAATTAAGAGCATTTTTAAGACCCAGCTTTTCAAGACACTCAAGAGGAATTTGAAATTAGTAGTCCAATTGGCTTGTCTTAGTGAGGAAAGGCAGAAGTTACTGTTTATACACATTTCAAATCACACACATCGATTTATCTTCATACTACAAAGAACATCTTCACCAGAAAAGCAGCAAACATGAACGAATTTGTATAAAGATGCATTAGTAACAAAAAAAAAAACCAAGATCTTTTTTAATAGCTATAATTATGCTAGTCAGAGAAATCATAATTGTATCTTGTACTGTATGGGGGACAGACCACCTGAATGTATACAAAGCATCTGTCAAAAACCCCCAAGCTCAGAGGAAGTTCTTCTGTATTATCTGAAACTAATTCTAAGTTTTAAGAGAACTTTCCCCAAAATTATGGGATTAAAAAATATTACTTTAATCAAAACCAAATATTTATCTTTCTTTTGGATGTTTTCCTACTTAAAGAATTCCATGCCGCTCAACTTTCCTGATGGGTTTTTTTCCCCCAAAGTGCTGTCTGCTCCTTTTAGCCCAGGAGCAACAGAAATTCCTGAAACTGACCAACTCTGTTCATGGTGTGCTGCACTACTGTCAGGTTTGCTCCTTCTATTCTTTCTGCTTACAAAGCCCCTCTTGCTGTAATCCCTAATTGCTTAGCAAACATTTACTACACTGTGACATGAAGCAGGAAAATACTTTCCCCTCATTTCCTACATACACAGAATTAAAACTAGGGCAGATAAAGCAACTTCACTATGGCAGAGAGAGGAGATATATAGAGAAAGAGTCTCAGCAAATCTTTTAATCAAAAATCTTAAACACAGGACAAAAATAAGGTCTGTACAATATCATTTGATAGACTAATTACTGAATTAATTTGAAAAAAGCTGAAGAGAAAGTCTTTTACTGGCCATGAACTCTTACCTAGAACATCTCTTTCATGTTCAGGGATGAGAACTTTCCATTTGGATTCCTCTGGGTCACTGAAGTCAATGTTGATTAACCGGTAGTTTGGAGAATGGCGGTTTGTCTTGAAGGTGAACACTGTTCCTTCATTGGTGACATACTCGTACTCAGCCTCAAAGTTATCTATCAGCTTCACCCACTGGAGAATTCCTGCAAGACCAAACATGTAAGGTAAATTCTTCACTGCCTGAAACAACACCTTTTTAACACCTGAGGGCAAGTTCTTCCAGACAACTGCTGCAGGCTCTTGAATAATGGCAGCGACCAAAAAAAGTTACAGCTATGGAAAGGGCTGATTATGTGCCAAGTGTTTAGAACTTACAAGGATTTATCCAGATTAATTGGCTGCTATGGAAAAATGCCAGTTCACTGACATGCTGATATACTGGGTTTGAGGAATCACACACACAAAATACTGACAGAACTACAGCTACCATTTCATCAGCTTTCCTACGGGGTAGCTGGAAAGCTCTGATGTTTGCTACAGGGGTGCTTCTACCACACTGGCTGCCATGGAGCCAATGCCACTGAGCACATCAGGTTCCTGACAATGGAGCCCACAAGCCCCAACTTCTACAGACTTCTTGGAACAGGGAGTCACAGCTCAGTCAAAAGACTCTGCATTAAGTTTTCAAGCTCAATGCTATTCCTAGTAGCTTTTAAATTATTATTATTTAATTATAAAATAAGCTATGTTTTCTTTCTGCAAAGAAAGTTACTTTTTCCTAAACTGCAAAATTTTCCACCCCCCTTTTAACAGCCCAGAACTTCCCACAAGATTTAAATTATGCTATTTGAATGAGCACAATATACTTCAATATCAGAAATTTCTTTGTCAGTTCAGAAACAACATTCCTGAAGTGTTGTTCTGCAGAAGCTCATCACCACCAGAGGACAACTAGATAGTTAGTTAAAGCAGTAACTTCTGGGTTTGCAAGGAATGAAATTGCATTTTCCCTAACAACCTCCCCGAATAGAACACTCATCAATAGAAGTGCACTGCTCTCAAACATGAATTGTCTCAGCTTACTCACTCTGTATCACAGTCTTTTGGTATTGACTCAACCTGGAGCTGGGACCACTACTTTAAATTCACATTTTACTGTCTTGCAATTGGTTTAGAGGCTAATAGAAAAAAAAATAATAAAGAAAAATCAACAAATCTAGGTCAGATACATAATATGCTTGTTATATCTACAATCCAACCTATCAACCAAACTTACTATTATAAGCATCATACCTCAGCTATGCTCAAAAATCAGAATCCTTACTGATACATGAAAATAAAGCTTTTATATCTTAAAATAACATTTGTCAAATACTCTGCCTCTTTCCTAAAACTAAAGGCTGGGTCTTTGCTTTTAAGTATAAACAAATAAACTGTGCATAAATCTGTTCATGAAACTCTATACTGTTTGTACCAATAAAAGAGCACATCAGCTTATTTTATAGTATTAAAAGCTGAGCAGAATAATGGAAGTAGATCATAGCTGCACTGTAATTACTGTAAGTTTAAAAAAAGAAAAGGATAATTGAGGAAGCAGTGAGATGGCTAAGGTCATTTTAAACCCATTAAATGTAATAAGAGAGTATAGTCAGGCCTAGTACATTCATAAAGCTCCTATCTCTTAATTGCCATTTTGGTTTAAGGAAAACTTCCCTGTCTCTTCATGCAAAGTGATAGATTAGCCAATTAAATTCTACTTTTCATACTGCTGTAATACAAACTTTCCAGACAATCCAGCCAACTTACTATCCTGCCTCTGAGTGAACCAACTGCACGCTAAATCTTAATTTCCGCTGATGTCCAAAGTTTTATCCTTCTCAAGAGATTTCATGAGAAAGAAAAATCCTGCTAAGCGCCTCCAGTCTCCCAGTTCTATAAAGAAAACCTGCTTTGATGCCCAGTAAAACAAAGAAAAAGCAGCCTACAGCAAACTGAGATACTCCAGTGAAACTTTTAAGATCGCAAGTCACATGCACAACCACTTTAGTAAATAAAAACTTAACTGCAGTATAACACCGTAATAATACCAGAACATTTCTATTTTAGTGGTTGACAGAATGAAGCCATCCTACTAAAAAACACGACTTCATAAAAAGGAATCCCTAGACTGTTGAAAACACACAACTTTTTGGAATGGTAAATGTGCACAATGACTCTATTCTCCAAAACGGCAAGAGGTTGGACTCCGTGAAGAATAAGGACAATAACGTGACATTAGGGGTTTACATTGCTGCCTTGCAACCCATTCATCCACTCCCAAATGAACAGCTAGTAAAAAAGTGAGAGGGTTGGTACAGTATTCTACAGGGATACACCAAGTTGTTACTACAAACAAGAACATTCATCTTGTTAAAGTGAATGTTATATAGTCCTTAGAAGACAAATATTGCAGATGAATTAACTGTAAACTGTTGTCTCACTGAAGTGGTTCAACACACTGATATCTAGTTAAAGTTAAGAAGCAGTAACGAGGCAATTACAGGCAACTGGAAGAGACCATTACATCAGCAGCATTCCCTACTGTATGGAGCATGTGATATAGTTTCCCAGCAAGAGGAAGAAACCCTTTGCAAGGAGACAGGTATCAGACATAAGAGGATGGATCTTTATGGCTGATCCAGTTCTGGTCCATGACTGAAAGGGATGGTGCACGGATGCCTTAGATCATGGTGCTTAACTCCCTCCTTTGGGCTAGCAGTAACAAATTGATTTGGGCCAGGGGGAACCATTTATCCTCAGGTCTCACCAGTAGCACAAGAATGGGCAGGCCCATGCAGCTTACTAGCATAGCACTGCGCCCATCAAGCACTCTGGCCCTGCTGCTGAATTAAGCTAACACCTCATCATCACCGAAGAGGAGTTTTCCCTTCATCACCTTACTCCTAGCCTGCTGCTTGTTTCATCTGTCCTAGTAGTGACCTGGTTCAGTAAGTTAAATGATGGGGGGAGAAACTTTAAAACCTGTGCTGCAAAATAAAGTTTTTCTTTTGCTGCCTGAAGCAGCTCACTGCTCAGGCAGAGGAGTGCTATGTGCAAGGCAGGGTCAGAGAGAGAGAGCCTGAAGAGGAGCAACAACATTTGTCATTAGCAACAAGCCATAAGATAAGCCTGACTGCACCAAAACTGCACAATCCCATTTTTCCTTCCTCCTCCATTAGAGTGTCTCCACCTTCATGCTTGGTTTGGCATTAGCCTGAGTGAATAGCAAAGATGATGAAATTAGCTAACCTAGAAGAAATCTAGTCTATATTTTATAGGGGTTTTTTTCATCATCCATGACAGATTAGTGAGTACAATCATCTAAGCACAGGGTTGGACAAGTGAAGATGTTAATTTTCTCAACAGGAAAGGACAGTGTTAGGTGATCTGGGAGCAGGAGAAGATAAGATTTGACATCTCTATCCTTTCCATGGGGCAACTGCTTAGTCTGGCTCTACTCATCTCAGCTGCTCCCTCCAGTACACAAAACACCCAGGGGAACGGAGAAGGCAGATTTTTATTAAACACAGCACATTATACCAGGAGGAGACCCTGCTTGAATGAACACAATTGGAAGTGTAAAGCATACATCCTCAAAGATTCTGTCTTTCTGAAAGCATTAGGAACACATCTACAAGACTGCCTAGATAGAGACACAGGCTTGCATTTCCAATTCCAACTCTATGCAAGTAGATTAAGCATAACTGTTCTTCATGTTTGTCTTTTGTTTACACGTATGAGCATTGAGTACTGTGACAAGAGTGTGTGTGCAGCTTTCACCTGGCTTCAGTTTGGATGGATGATTCTGCAGTAACTGGTTAAACATTCAAAAGCATGGTGAACTATGTTCTGAGAGCCTCAAGCAGCATTCACAGCACGTTCTCTGTACATGTGTAACACAGCACACTCTTAAAGAAGTTGAATGAGCCAGGCTAAGAGCTGTTACCTAAGCATCACAAGAGGATGTTCCAGTGATCAGAGGTAAGAAAGCAAGCAGTTCAGCATGCAGTAGAGATATGGGAAAGTGTGTTTGATCATGGAAGATCCATACTATAACTTCTGGAAGAATACTAAAGGTATTTGCTCACAAACCAGATGGGACAATGCAAAGCTTGTTGCAAAACTTGTTGCAACAATAAATCACATGGACCAGCTCCAAGGGACCTGAGAAAGTCAGTGAAATACAACCACAGTCAAAGAAGCAGATGCCTTACTGAAGTGCATACAGCTAAGGAAATAAGAGAGATGAACTATGTGGTTTCACTAAGACAAAAGGCATCTGGAAAGGGTTCTACAGGAGAGGATGACTGACAGTCTTCCCAGCAGCTAGACAAGATCCAGCAAGCAGATGGTCAAAGGAGACCAGAAGTAATGATAAAAGGACTAAACCATAATTTTCCTATAAAATGACCAAAGAAAATACCTATGCCTTACAATAGAGGAAAGATGAACACACAAGAGCATGATTAAAGTATGTCAAGCAATGAATGATAGGGAGCTGTGGTGCCCAGACCTTCTGTCAGAACAAGGACACTGCTTCTAGACAGGTCACAGATGACAGCCAGTTCCATCCTATGACTGAAAACTCATGGGATCAGCACATCCATTCTTACCAAGTAGCCTGAGGTACATGCCATCATATGACTGGATGGATGCTCACTTGCTGGTTACATACCTGACAAAGGTGAATGAGTACATGCTGTCATGTGGTACACATGCATCTATCCAGTTGCTGAAACAGGAGAGGGATTAAACTCAGGAGAACAATATCTCTAAGTTATGACTTTAAAAAGCCCTCCAAAAACAAGGCAAAGGATGTGCACTCAGTTCATTCTTTAAAAGAAGGGAGGGGAGGGAGGGAGGTGAAGAACAGGATCTTGATAAGAGATTTGCAGGTTTAACCAGCAGCCCTCTGAGAATATCTGTCCTTGAGGACAGCCATGAAGAAGGGGCATTTGCAGTCCAGGCTCCCTTATCCGTAACACCAAAGGAACTGAAGACTTCAGTTTAATCCACATAAGCATTCCATGAGACAGATTTATTACAGATGGGAAAGGCATGAGGTTGAAGATCCTGACAGTTTACTGTATACTGCTGCTATAGCCTAATCCTTTCCTCTGCCAGTCCTTCCACTAAAACATATTATTGAAGAGCTATAGATGCTTTTGCCTACATACTTTATACCAGACAGTTATCCATCATAAAATAACTGCATTACAACAGGAACTGCAAGTACAGGATTCATAATCTTTATAGTCCATTGAATAAAGCCATGTCACACAACAGAAAAACATCATCCTACAGAGCTGGCCCCTCTGCAACTTTTAGGAAAAAAGCAACAGTGTACAGACAGAATTTTCAAATAAAATTTTTGGATCTGTAGAAAAGCAAATTGGAAATTTTATCAGTAAGTATCAGAGATTAAACCCTCCATTTTGTATTGGCCCCTGAGCATAGCAAAACACTCGTTGGTCTGCTGAGAGCAGTCTGTCTGATAAAGCAGGTTTGGAGCTGAACAATGACAACTGGAAGAAAAAGAAAAGCTAATTTGAGCAAACTGATAACAGCAGCAAGAACTATCACAGAAAGCCTATTATCAACCTTCTTTCAGACAGAAAGGATAGAGTGGCTGAAAGTTGCTGTCGACCAGCTCACAAGAAGTTCTCAATACTTCCTTCCATATTTAATGTTTCATGCCAAGGCCTCACCATTTGTTGCAAGTGTCATCTTGACTGTGCCAGCTGGAGAGGCAGGGCTTATTGATCAACTAATGGTAGGGTTTTTATATGATGCTGTGAAATAAAGTTTTCAGAATGTAAACACTCGTTTTGCTTTTTTCATGTACTCTAGCAGTCAGAATTATTAGGTGAATATATAAACACCAATCTCCATAAACTTAGATTCCATTCTAACTTGTCCCTTGTATTATTTGTAAGACAGTTTTTTCTGGAAACTGGGCAGTGCTGAGAATGCTCAGTGAGTGAACCAAGAGGTTTCGCTCAATGACGGTGTCTACCTGAAAGAGCCATTTCATTATGGTACACGTATTAATCAGGTGGAGTTCTACTCAAGGAAAGATCATGATTTTTCAACTCTTAGATTTTTACTTTGGATTGAATTTTTCAGGGAAGTACTAAAAGATAAGCATATAATGCGCTTGTCTCTGAATCAAAATTGCAATAGTAACAAGATCTGAAAAAAAAATCCAGTGAGCTGTCTTCAGCCTCCAACTTAGCTACAGGTATGACTTTCTAAACTGAATTCATTTTGATAGCTCTTCATTAGTTATTTGGAATTCAGTTCCCCTTTCATCTTAAAGATTGTAATTAGCTCAACAATCATATCAATAAGGAAGATTTTTTTTTAGAGTGAAAATACGAATCAAACCAAAAATACCTTAAATCTATTCTGCTCACAGGAAAGTCTTAAAGCCAGTGTAATTCTGGGTTTGTGATTCCACATATATATATATAGAGTAACACCCACTATGAGCATCTACATGCAAAACTGTAACTTTAGAGCATATGTTTTTTATAATTCCAGTGTAAAACGTACATCCATGCTTTAAACCTGAATGATCAATGCATTCAATACATTCAGCACTACCAGCACGCCAGGCAGAAGAGAAACACACTGGTTTAGTTCAATAAATTGCTACTGGCAGATTAATCAACATATACATCTATACAACAGCACATCCTAGAGGGCAGTAACTTCACGGCCATAACATTCTCAGTGCCCAAAGCTGTACACTGCAAAAAAGCCTTATCACAGAATCATAGGGGTTGGAAGGGACCTCCAGGGATTATCGAATCCAATCCCCTGCCAAAGCAGGTTCCTTAGGACATATTACACAGATAGGCGTCCAGATGGGTCTTGAATATCTCCAGAGAAGGAGACTCCACAATCCCCTGGGCAGCCTGTGCCACTGCTCTGTCACCCTCACTGTGAAAAAGTTCCTCCACATATTGGTGTGGAACTGCATGTGCTCCAACCTGAAGCCACTCCCCCTTATAAAAGCTTAAGTCCCATAGGTATATGCATTATTAAGCACTTTCAATTTATTTACTTCCTTTCATTTTCTATGTTTTCTTCATTCCTTTAAGAGAAACACAGATTTTTTTAAATTTTTTTTTTTATAAATAGAAATGGCTGTGTCTCTGTGTTAAGTCTTAAATGTGTTGGTATAGATGCATTTCAGCTGGGCTACTGATCCTGTCACCTGTTTGGGGAGAGAAGCCCTAATTCCTATATGACCATTTTGAGCTGCTTCTGTGGTTTCTAACACATCAAAAGCCCCTATGCCTTTACTTCCGCATGGATCGCCATCTCCTACCTCCACTGAGACAGCAGACTGAAGGATCTCACCAGCATAATCAGTAGTTTAACTCTACCATTTAGGACTTAGTTATCATTTCTGCTTTTTGTTTCCCACTGAAGAGAAAACTTACTCCCCAAATACTATTTTCTTAAAAAATCATCTGCATCCTTTATAGATTCAATTTTCCAATATTAACATACCTACATAGCTTACAGCACATTTAAAATTATTTAAAATGACATATTTTTCATCTATATATATACACACAAATACATGTAAAGCTTTGAACACCTTGGTGATAGCAGAGAAATCTCTTTTGCCCTTGGACTATCACTTTTGCTAATGGAAAATTTGTTTCACTTGCTAGAGGCACCTGGCAATCTCCATTCCATCTCTGCACACTTTAACATAAAGGATACATAAAGCCTTTCATCAGAGCAGAAAAAACCCACACCCCCAAATCTCATAGTGCAATTTAAATTTTGTCCAGTAGTCACATCTCCTTTTAGTATTCTCCCACTTATATTTTCTCTTTTCCTTTCTTGGATTTACCCTATACACTGTTTCAGACAACATTCAATCACTGCATGTCACATGGCCATAATTCACAGGTATTTATTGAATGCATTTACACCATATCTCATCATACCAGAGCATCTTGTCTCTCACACTGATGACTGCTGGGTATTTAGATATAACAGAGAATCTGGTATTAGGCTGCTGTTTGCAAAGTATATTGGAACACTCTGAGTTTGCCTTAGGATAGTTACAGCACGCAGCTTTCAAAGCCATGTATAGCACCTTCCTATGTGGTTGGTACAAGAGCAAAGCACAGCTCTCCATTGACACACGCTGTAGATCCCTCCAGTCTCCCTCAGCAGCTCTACCCTGAAAGCGCCGATGTACCCAGGTACCTGAGGGCTTAGGAGATTCCTACCAGCTAGAGTATCTCTAGGCAAAGCGGTTTTACTTCACCTGAGAACCCTGAGTCACCACACTGATGTTAATCTCTAGCTTCCTACTCCTCCTGGCAGCAGCTGCACCAACTGTGTGTCTTCACTTGATCTGCACCTTCCAACTGCCGGAAACTTTTCTTCAAAAACACTCTGAAATGACATCAGCTACCCTGTTCTACAGACATTATTCATTCTCAGTCCCCTGACTTCACTCCACCAGCAGCTTTCTTAAAAAAGCAAACAAATAAAAATAAAACTCGACAACCAACCCAGCTGCGAAACGTAAGAGGGTGACAGATCGTACTTGTGTGTAAAGAGCTGGCTATTCCCCTCTATATTTTATTCTGTGTATTTTGTATCTAGTGAAGGATTAGTCTAATGATTAATTCAGTAACATACCACAAAGTTGGACACAAAAATCCCTATTTTTGAGGAAAAGCAGTGCCGTTTCTGACATTTTGTTATAAATGACTTGGTCCCAAACAGGATTTTAAAACAAATTGAACAATTTATTAAACGAATAAAAGCAAACAAACGGTGCTGGGGGGCACAGTCAGCACCGGGTGCACCGGGAGTTTCCACCCCACCAAGACGCACCCCGAACAGTTCCAGTCCCTGGCTTATATACCTTCCAGGGATAACACAGCCCACCGGCTTAAACTGACATGCTGGAGCGCCTGACAACGCCTCCCCACAAGACATAACCATATACATCTTAAGCTGACATGCTGGGGTGCCGGCCCGGTCCTGTAACTTTTGTCTTGCTAATGACCGGGCAGCTGGTTCCGCAGGTTCGAGGAGTCTCCGTCTTCTTCTGGCTGATCACCTTCCTTTCAGAGACAAGTTGTTTCTGCAGTAGTATCACAATGCCCACAAGGTGCTACATTGTGGTCCTTTAAGTGAAGATTTGCACATCCTTTACATAGTTTGTTGATGCTTCAACATACTTCATTCAGTACATGCAAAATCTCAAACTGTCCCTCCCAGGTCCGTGCCCATACAAGGGTCTGTCATTATGCACCCCCAACATATTAATGCGAATCAGAGGGACATATATCACACATTTCCAATGTAAAATAATTCTGCACTTACTGTGGACACCAAAGAAAGTTGATTTTTTAAAAAAAGAAATACAAAGTTTTATCCCTAATATAACATTTCACATAATTTGTCACTAGAGAAGAGACCTATGAGGCCAGGAACCACAAGATATTTCTGAATGACAGCAGTTTATATAGCCATCTTCCTTTTCTGGTGTCCCAGAATACTGATAAAACATACAAACAAGGTGATAGCAGTGAACATGCCAACTAACAAAAGTTTATAATCTGCAAAAGCAACAATTATGTTGACAGGCAGATGCATGTTAATCTTTTAATGACTGCAACTCATACCAGTCATCAGCTTAATTGCACAAGGCTGCATGGCTAAGAGTGCAGTTACCATATAAAAAGGATCCGAGTTTGCACACAGAAGCACATTTTCAATACTGAATATTGGCTCAGTAAAGCAAGTGACATCCATCAGACCTTCATTTAAGAGACTACTCAGCCCCTGAAAATCCATATACTGAAAGGCTTCCAGATTTCAAGTATCTTCTATGAGAGTAGACTTTGAAAACTGGGCATTTACTCCAGATTCTGACACAATACTAATACGCAGTACTTTTTATCTGTCTTCTATTGAACATTAATCTGATGGTACACAGTGTGCTTCAAACTGGAAGAGACTGTTTCAGTGCCCCAGTGGTATGTTCATAACGTATCCTGGGAAACGAATGGCAGAGCACAGACCTTCCTTCATTCAGACATCTACTTCCACATCACAATCTAATTTCTTTTTGAATCATACAGTACTCAGCTTGCTCTCAAGCTCTTGCTCTGAGCCAGGCAACTGTAAAAAATAACTTGTAGGGGTTTTTTGCCTCTTTCTTCTTCACAGCCACAAATAAATCGTCTCCCTCTGGTCTCCAAAGACAGGAGAGAATTTCAAACAATTTGGACTCTCTTTGAAAATAAGATCTCAATTTCTTGACCTGACTTTACTTATGAACATCTGAGGGAAGGACTACCAAGAGGAGAAACTACAATGTACCTGAAAGGAATGCAACTTTGTTGTGTTTGTACTGAGAGGGCTCTCACTACCACTCATCCTGCAGATGATGGATGATGACTACTCAATAATCATGGAAAGTTAATGTACTTGCAAGTTTTAAAAAATAAATAAATGGAAGGAGGCAGTATTTATTCTTTTGAGTTAAAATGTTCAGGACACGTGTACAGATATATCAAAGAGCAGCCTAGAAAAATCAAGCACTTTTATGAGCAGACATTTCTCCATTGCTTTCCAGGGCTTCTACTTTACTTCCATTTGGATGATCACTCAGAAGACAGGGGAAGAGAATTTATGTGTTTTGTTCTGAGTTATAGCTTCTGTCCTCATGCAGCAGAACACAGCAACAGGAAAGCAGGAACCGAAAGTGTTTTCTCTATCTCATGCCACACTTTCTAATATACACAAAGAAAAGAACAAATAAATAATCTAAAAAATAACTTAATTGTGCATACTATTTATAAACATAATATCCAGTCAGACAGTAACAGCATGAAGATCTTCTTACTGAAGTTACTATCAACATATTTAATTTTACTGCTAATAATTTGCACCCAATTACAAAAGTTACATTAAAAGCAAAACTCTCTGGGTTGTCATTTAACAGGTATGAAACTCTTTTCTTAAACACTCTACTAGTGAGTCTTCCACCTATTTTCCAAGACTCCACCGTTGGTTTTTTTCTGCCTATTTATTAGGGAACTATGATAGAATGACCTTGTTTCAATATTGAGTTTTGAAAAGTTTGGGTTTTTTTAAAAGGTTACTTCAATCACAGAAAAGTCTTTCAAAAAAAGAAGAGGACTGTCCCCCTCCCCCCATTCTTTCCAGCTGATGTCTACTGGCTCCTCATTATCCCTTTTCTTGTGTCCACTTTCATTACGTAGGTTTTGATCTACTTTTTCGGCTATGCAGCACATACTGACTCATCCCCTTGATGTCACTGTATATTGCACTGTTCAACTGTGTGTTGCCTTTTTTTAAGAGAACATTATAAATTGCAAGGCTAAACAAATACAGAAGGCCAGATAGTCCTATTTCCACCAGGAAGTGGACAAACATCACCTTTGTTTTTCCACCTGCCCTCAAGCCACATAAATGCTTTCTTCACTGTGAAAGAACAACCTTCTAAACAAAGAAACAAAACAAAAACACTGATAGCTGATAACCCTGCTCTTATATTCCTTCTTGCAACCTGTCTCCCTGTCTCAGCCAGTCTAGTACAAAGCAGTTCCAGCTGACAATGACTAAGCAAGCTGTGAACTTCACTTTTTTGCTCCATTTTTATTGCATCTTTCCAAGCCAGTGATTCTCAGTATCTTACACTCGCTCCCCTTACTGTATACGTGTCCTCCCAGCACCTCCCGCTGCTCCTACCAGACACAACCTGCCAACCTCCAAGCAGCCCAGCACCCAAGCATAAGAGCCCCTACCACTGTCCCCTCTCCCCAGACTCCCTGTACCCTAACGTCTACAAAGGTGTGATTAGCTTCTAGCCAGGGCAATGCCTTCCAACTTGTCCTGGTTTTTGGGTGGGCTAGAGTTAGTTTTCACAAGAAGCTGGGAGGGGACACAGACAGGACAGGTGGCTCACACTAACCAAAGGGGCATTCAGTACCACACGATGTAGTGCTCAGTATATAAAGGCTGGCCAGAGGGGAAGGATCACTGCTTAGACTGGGAATCAAGTTCTTTCTCATGAGCAAACTGCATTATCCATCACCCCCTTTGTATATTATTTTACTAGTATTGTTGCTATTTTCCCTTTTCCTTTGCAGTCCTACTAAACTGCCCTTATTCCATCCCACAAGTTTCACCTTTTTCTTCCAAGGAGGGGAGGAGTGAGCGAGTGGCCACATAGTCCTTAGCTGCTGGCTGGGGCTAAACCACAACACAACCCAACAACCCAGGCTGTGCTTTCCAACTAGCCATCCCTCTCAACCCTTTGCACTCCAGAAGTCACAGCAGCCCTTCAGTTTCTATGTACCCAGAGACTATAATGAGAGCTACCTCTTCTGCTGCCTTACATCCTTCCTTTTCTCCTCTGTTCTCATGCTTCATCACCCCCAGGAAGAGGAGAGTGGGGCTGTGCCCAAAGCTCTTGACTCGTAAACCAGCTCTATGCTGCTCACAAGAGGATCCTGACTTTTTTTATTAAGCTTCCTAGCTTCTAGCATAATACAAAATAAGGAAAAGGATCAATATTAAGAACAACTTTAACAAGACCAACTGGCCATGTCACGTTGGTTTAAGCTCACAGACAAGGCCGATTAGAGAGCTTTCATTTATTTCTTGTTGCACACTAACAGATTTGTGCTAAATCCTCTCTCCCCTGCACCAAGCCACACATGCAAAAGAATAAATAGCCAAGGCTGACAAACTAATCAAAAAGAAACAAACAATCAATCTCATTTCTCAAGAAATGGACAAAACAAGCTCAGGAACTGTAACAGACATGCCACTGATGGGGGATTTATCGTTTGATTTTGAGGGGTTTTTTTTTAGTTATTTCTGTATGGTTTTGTCATGGTTTAACTCCAGCCCACTCAGCCACTCACTCACCCCTTGACCGTAAGAGAAGAGAATGGAGGGGAGGAAGTAGTTGGTTGAGCTAAAGAGTTCAACAGGATAACGAGGGAAGACGATGATTAAAAAGGTCCCTAAAAACAACCAAGTACAAATGCAATTGCTCACCACTTGTGAGGAAAAAAATCCAACCACCTGATGCCCAGTTGGTTTCTGAGCAGCGACCTCACCTTCCAGACAGCTTCCCCAGTTATATGATGAGCAAGATGTCATATGCAAGGGAATATCCCTTTAGGCCAGTCTGGGTCACCTATCCTGGCTGCGTCTCCTCCCAACCCCTTGTGCATGCACCTCCAGCCTACTCACTGATGGGGTGGGGTGAGAAGCAGCAAGGCCTTGGCTCTGTGTGAGCACTGCTGAGCAATAACAAAACCATCTCTTATTATCAACACTGATTTCAGCACCAATTGAAAACACAGCCTCACACCAGCTACTATGAAGAAAATCAACTCTACCCCAGCCAAAACCAGCATAAGGTGTACAAGGTTTACTAATATATAATTGCTTGATTACTGTGCATCCAGCTGTTTGGCTGAGGCATTTTCAGGTATACAAGAACAACAGTTGAGAAAAATGATTAATGGGAGAAGTTTTCTTGCTGACTGATTCATCATGCAACCACATTTGAGTGGTCTCTGCATTCTGGAAGACAAGTTTGATAAAATAGCCACTAAAAAGTTGTGCCTCCCAGTGCTCAGCCACTGAGAAAATTTATGTGTTTTTTAAAGAATTACTTAGCATTAGATCACTTTTAAGTGTTTTTATCAGCCAGGGCTTGAAAATCCTACTTGCAGTTTGGCAAGATAAGTAGGGAAATCTGGATAACCTTCTGGACAGGAACCCACAGTGCTCTCCCTCTTGATGCAATGTACAGCTCTTACACCTCCACTACTGAAATTTGAGAAAGCAAAATTAAACTGTAGTATTTGAGTTGGTTCAGTAGCTGACAGAGTGGTGAAAACCTGACAAGAATCCTGTCACTTTAATTTTCACTAATCTTTCTAAAACCCACCCCATAAGCAACAAAAAGAGGAAAGCACAAAGGGAAAAGCACCCCTAACAACAGCTGCTTGGATATACCAAGGGAGTTCCCCAAAAACTCAACATCCCAGCTTTCTTCTCCCAGTGGTGTCTTGCCACAGAGTTGTGAATTATGGTCTTGAGGAATAAAGTATTAGTAAAACATTTTGATAGGAGATGACAAAAGCTATTTTTTTTTAAAAAGTTTATTTTGTTAAGTTAGTTGTAAACATAAAATTCCAATTGGGAAACCTAGGCACTCCTAACACAAAGTTTTGTGGTAAAACTAAGCTGCAAACTGTGTTAACCTGGTGGGATTCACAAGACATGTGGGAGAGTAGGGGAAACAGTATCCCCCAAACATCTTATTTTTTCATACTAATTTTAAATACTCATAAAAATAACTAACATATGACAAATATATAGCTATCACAGTGATTTTCTAGTCTAAAAAGGAGCATTCTTGGCACAAATAGCTCACAATGGCCCACTTAAAAACCTAGTAAACAACCTGAATATTTGAAGAGGTAAATGACTCAGTGTGTATACAGCACCAAGACTGCAAAACAGGGAACGGAAGCACGAAGAACATTTTATCTAACTGTCATGGTTCAGCCCCAGCCCGCAGCTGAGCGCCACATGCCACTCACTCACCTCCCCCCTAGTGGGATCTGGAGAAGAATGGGAAGACAAAGGCAAACCCCCTGAGTTGGGAGAAGGACAGTATACTAGGACAATAAAGGGAGAGGGAAATAGCAACACCAGTAGCTAGAAGGTAATATATCCAACACCAATAACACAAGGCAATTTACCCATCCAACAGCAAACCAGACACTGAACCAACACTTAGGCCATCCCAGAGGCAACCAAAGCCACCCCTCCCCAACTAGGCCATTTTATGGGGAGCATGTTGTCATGTAGTATGGCACACCCCCTGGGCCAGCTCAGCTAACCAGTCCCAACTCCTAGTGAAAATTATCTGTCTCCTAGCCAAAACTAGGACACTAATCTGGGAAGCAGAAAAGATGCTCAGATGCTCCCTGTAACGTTCACAGAAAGAGACAGAAACACTGCTGTGTAGACTGTATTCCAGGGGAAAACAAACTGTCAAGGATTATTACAGAAGATTGCACTGCAAATTCAATTAACCTATGGCTGTTGACAAAATACCATGAGCAATCACATATAGTAAAGTTTCAAGTGTAGAAATAAGCAGGTCAAATCCTTTAAATTTTCTAAACATTTAGAAATAGTCTACTTCTCTTTATTTGATATGATTTCCACTCAGAACTCAAGATAATTTTTTCTGCCCTACCCAGGGCAAGTTAACTTCCACTGGTCCACAGCCACTGAAACACATCAAGAATCAATGAACGCACTAAGATACAACTGCCCTCAGAACAGCAGAACTAATAAAATGTCATGCTTGCACAGAGCCTTTAATGATATCATTATCTTGTCACCCATAATTTAAAGGGAGTACATGCAAAGAGAAGCACAATTCATGCTGTGCAGGAAGCTAATGGAATGCATTAGCTCAAGATTACTAAAGCAATAATGAAGTAGCAAATATTGGGCAAACCATGTTTCACAAAAAAGTAACTTGTGAGAAAGTTAAGCCAGAGGTTCCCCTCTACCTCAGAGCAATTTACTTTGCATTGGTTGACACCTAGAATACTGTACAGAAATGCACAGAAGCGACAGAGGTCCCAGTAGACTATTTCCACAAGAAACATGTTTTCCCAAGTACTTAAAGTGCCACTTTTTAGCCTCTGATCTGATTAGAATATATATAAAATATCTAAGCTAAGAATTTCACCTGAAGGCGAAGTATGGAGTGAATGCAGTCTCGTTCCTAGAGACATCTGCAGTCAAAGCAAAGACAGTGTATGTTCTCCAGGCTACACCATTACAGAAAACCAGCACCTCCCCGCATGCTTCATGGTACCTCTGAGAGGCGGCTACCTACGGAACATGCAGTGCCTGTATCCCATGTGGATTGAACCTTCTCCCTCTCACCTCAACACTGCCCATTTCCCAACTTCAGCAGCTCAGTAGGCAGGTTGTCAGGCATTCTTTTCTCTGGTCCCTGTCTCTGAATTTATAGAATGGAGAAAATATAGCTCATGACTGCAGGTTCCATGGGGTAGGATAGAATCTGAACGATAGATATTGAAATACTTTGGTGGTGTAACTTCCAGATCATGTTACAGATCTATCCAATAGGGGACAAAACATGGAAATATACATTATGTTCCTTATTTGCAAGGCCCAATACAGTAATCCTTCTTCACTAGCAAGGTGACTGAAGATGACTTCCATTCTTGCAAATGGAAGGAGGGGGAGGAAGGAATTATTTAAAGTAACTAAAGGTAAGTGGGCTAAAACATAAGCCAAGCACCTTGAAACAGCAAGGCATTTTGATTTATCACCACAGCCTACCAGACACTTAGTCAGAAAAACAGACCAGTGGGGTAAAGAAAAGCTTAAAGGAGCCACAAACAACCCCAAAACTATCTGGGATGAGGCACAGAGGAACAGCTACAATATTATTCTGCTGCTTTGGAAAGCAAAGCATTGTTCCTACTACTTACAGATTGTTAGCAAAAAGGAGTGAAGTTTTTATTTCATTCTGTTCTAGTTTTTGCCAATTCTTGTGGGATAAGCTGGATCTTCCCTTTCAGCTTCTAAGATGGAAAAGCTGCAGATCTACTCGTTTATTTGTATTGTCTAGATATTCAATAAAAACAATAGGCATGTAATTAAGTATAAATATGGTAAAAGATCACAATTTAAGGGGGCAAAAAACATTTTATAGCTTCATTTTTTCAATTATATATGCTTATCCTGTTGCACTCATCTTTTCAATACAGCCAGAAATTAATTAATTTAATTTGAAATGAAAAAGGAAATCTTTTCCTTGCTAAAAACATGCTACATGTAAATAAAAGTAAAAAGGGAACACTACGCATTCCTACCATCTGCTGGGGAAAGACATTCTCAGAACCCCTGTAAGCCTGTTAGGGGCTATATCATGTTGCTCAGTAATTCCCACAGTAGCTGACTCATCCCTGCGTTCACAGTCATCTCCTGGGTTCTGTCAGGCAGATATCCGGTAAGTGTTTTTCATCTCCACACATGAAATGTACTTTTTCATTTTACATTCCTACATCTTCTTCCTTTTCCCATGATGGATCTCCCCCCACCCTGCTTCTCCACTCTATCCTGCAAATTTAAGCAACACAATTTAACCATTTAATGTGCTGTTTGAGGGGAATTTACTCTTTTTTTTGTCTTTTAGACTAACAAAACTGTACTCTGAGCAAGCATGTCTCTTAAAGTTAGAAAGAAGTCACACAAACGAGGTAGCCAGCTTTAATTCTAACAACCTTAAGTATAGCATATTTACTATGCTGCAATAAGAAACTGCAGTGTAACTTCCTAAATGGACTTTACATTACAAATAAATTCAGAACTATGGGAAAATAGTTGATACCAGACTGGAAGTATTCCACAGGAGTACAACCCTGAGCAACCTTGCGTAGATCCAGGCCTGGAGGTTGGTGGCCCTGCCTGTGGCCAGGGGGGTTGGAGCTCTATGATCCTTGGGGTCCCTTCCAACCCAGACCATTCTATGATTCTATATGCTCACCTGTGTGCTGAATTAGACTAGTTCAACTAAAACAAACCAATCCTCAAAGATGAATATAGTAATTAAAAGCTACATCTCTGTATGTGAGAGAGAAGACTAAGTTGTATATGTTCATATGAAATCTGCCAGTTCCAAATATCTAATTATACCCAGTGTAATACTGACATATTGAATGGAATTTTCCAAAAAATTTTAAGGCCCTCTTAAAATGGGAAAGATGATAAAAACAATTACTATGTCTAAATATGCTGCATGGCACACCACGAGAGGGATCCAACCCATGAATCCTTCCATGGCAACACAAACATCTTTCACTATCCTGGAAATCAGAACATTATGGTTCAGTATCAGAACAGCTAGTAACATGTAACATGCCTATAAAACATCAGGTATAGGAGTAACTTAGTACCTTGACCCCTGTAGTTAATGGAAGCCCTACTTCTTCTTTTGGCTCATCTAGACAAGTCAGATCTGCCTATTCATCCTTTGGCCTTCCCACTACAGCCAGGATGTTGCTGTAGAGCAATGTAATCAGTACAAGGAGCACGTGAGCTTTGACATCTCAAAGAAATGTAACAGGATAAAGCACAGTCCTATAACCAGCCTCTGTTAAAGTGCCATTGGGAACAGGGGTGTCAGGGGTCTATTACAGCAGGAGGAAAAGAAAGAGACAAGGAGGTGGGAAGGAGGAAAGGCAACCTAACTACAGAATTACTACTAGACCATTTATAGTACTGAAGAATAAGTCATGCCTCTTAAATTTTAAGCTGCATTACGTATATTTGGTCATTTTCCTTAGTTTCAAGCTTTGTAATTCTTTCTCCCCTCATTACAAAACCATAGTCCCATCTCTGGCCTATGTGACAGAAGCCACCTTTGGTCAACCAACAATCCAGTTTAGTCAGTATCACCTTTAATGTGGTGTTAAAAAAAATAAAAACACAATGGTCTTCTTTTCAGCTTTCTGGTGCAAATTCACACTAGTAGTACATGTCTTTCCTTAGCAGGCATCACCAGGATGTAAGGCATTTTGTCTGAAATAATCAGAGCTTCGCCTCTTTCTAATTTAGCATTATTTCACCTCTGCTTAAAAGGTCACTAAACTGGAGTTTCACTGCCTCACTCTGTCCTTACAACATACAAGAAGCATCTATACCAGATGTGTTATCTGCTAGATCCTAGGCTACCTATAGTATCCTAACGTTTCCTTTCATTTTTCAATTTCCCTCATTCCCTCTTTGCCAGTCAGTAAAATGTCTCAAATAAGTAATAACCACTTAAATAGTCCTGCAACTAGTTCTCTTTTTTTTTTTTTGAGATCTTCTTTCACAAACACCTGTGCCTTAAATAATTTTCTCTCACCTCAGCTTCATACTTTTTTCAATGCCACAGAAGGAATGTTCCCATAGCAATTTTTTAAAGTATCTTTCAGTTTTGTGGTCTTTCACTTTTCTTTCCCTCCCTTTATTCTTAGAAGCATGGGCATCCTTTGCAATCAGTACAGAAGTCCAGACCTGTCTAGGAGGCTACCTGTATTCCACACCAACTGAATCAGCCTGAGGACTCTCATTCCACAGACTCTTTCTGCGAAATAGCTACAGGGGGAGCATGGGAGAGAGCAGGAGCCTCAGCTAATGGTCTGAAGAGGTAAATTCAGTGCATCATCTCCTCTAACACATCTAGGGTCTGGAAGCAATTCTCACTCCAACACAGAATTTGGCAGTGACCACATTCCTGCAGTACAGCATAATGTAAGAAAATTCTTTGACCATCTCACCCACACTTTGGATCTCACAGTAGTCCATGATGCAGCCATCAGGTGAGCTTAATGAATACGTGCCTTAGAGCAACTTAATCTTGTTATTACATACCCAACCTACACCTCAGTTAATAGCCCATTCAAGAAAATACCCATGCAAATTTAAAAACACAACTACCCTATTTGTCCACGTTACCTGTCCTCTAAATCATACACCACCTCATCAACTGATACTTTTTTACTATGATATTTCAGTGCATTTTCCCAGTTACAGAAGTCAGACTATTTCAACTCTGAACACTTGTCTAACACTCTATGAACTGCTCTATGACTTACAATTGTCACCTCTGGGAGGAGTCAGAATAGAAAACAGGTTGTTGAAGGAACTCTCCAGAAACCTAACCACACTTATTACTGTTCCTTCTAATCCACAGATCAGTTCTGAAACTGTGCCAACTCAGGTCACCACAATCCCCCACCACGACAAAGCCTTGCTGAACACTGTAACAATCCAAGTAAACAAATGCACAGGAAGGGTGCCTCTTAAAAGACTACAAAGCATAAACAGAATCTTGCATGCAATGAAGAGACACTTGAGTCTCTGAACACTGGAGCTAAAGGAACCTGGTGTACACATTTGTATGAAGTTGGTGGACATTTTAACTCAATTTATATTAAAACTGAACACATGCAGAGTATCATCAGAGAATTCACATAACAGAACTGTTATGATTGTCACAGTTGAAGGACAAACTTCTCAAACTTCCACTGACTTTCATGTCTGATAATCAATGGGGGAGGGAATCTTGACTGAAAGTGTCTTCACTCTAGTGAGGCAAAAATTTCTCCTGAAGACTTCACATCTCAGGCATCCGTAACGCTGCTCATCTGAGTGAATTTTCAAGGTATAACAAGCTTATGCCACAGCCCACCCCTCCCTTGTCACTCGACCTCCCATGTATTCTTGTGAGGGTTGCACCACTGGGACCCCTGCATTTCCATTACAACTGATTGAATTTGGGAGCCAATGGTTCAAAAAGCAAAGTGGGATTAAGAACCGATTAGCATTCTGTAGAAAACAGGCTTCCAATAAGGAACAGAAGACATCCAGTCATACGCATCCCTTAGAGAAACCAATGATTCAGTGGCTATTCTAGGTTATCTCAATCTGTACTACCTGCTGTACTGTTACCTACTTGGCTGAGCAGGGCAATAGTATCTTTGCAAGCTGACAATCCTAATAAGCAAAGCTTTAAACAGCAGAGGAGAAAGGTTCTTCAAACAAGTGAGAAAGCTGTGGATGGGGTAGGCAAGTCTGGGCAATAGGAACATATGGGACGTAGCAACCAACAGAGCAGAGCTGAAGCGAAATCTCTCCAAGCGCAGGAGTGTAAAGAAGGAAGTGTCTGTAGAGCAGCATCATGGAGAGAGCTCTCAACCCCCTACCTGAGGAACCTTTGCTTGCAGTGCCTGTCTGAACCGCCTCTACACTAATGGACACAACACGGGGAAGAAACAGGAGGAACTGGAAGTCCGTGACCTCATTAGGCTCACAGAGGCATCGTGGAATAGCTCTCAGGACTGGAGTGCTGTGATGGATGGATGAAGGCTTTTCAGGAAGGACAGGCTGAGAAAGCAAGGAGGGGAGTTGCCCATTATGTGAAAGTGCATCTGAAATTCATAGAGCTCTGCCTTGGGACAGGCCAGGAGCCAGTGAAGAGCTTACAGGTCAAGATTAGCAGGCAGACTAACACGGGTACTACTGTAGTTGGTATATGCTACAGATTCCTGATCAGCAAGAAGTAGGCAATGCCTTCTTCAGACATCTGGGAGAAACACGTTCCAAGGCCCTACTTCCTTATGGTGGAAATTTTAACCACTATGATATCTGCTGGAAGGACAGGGCAGAAGGGCTCAAGCTATCCAGAAGAACTGTAGTGTGCCTTAATGATTATAACTTCTCAATGTGATCAAGAGCCAAAGAAAGGTGCTTTGCTTGACCTGATACTTACAAACAAGGAAGAACTGGAGAAACCTGTGGAAGCTGCAGGCAGCCTTGGCTGAAGTTAGTGGTATACCCCGAGGGCTAATACTGGGGCCAATACTTGAAGATCTACATTAATGACCAGGATGCTGGGAAAGGGTACACTCTTGGCAAGTTTACAGATGCTACGAAACTGGGAGTAGGACAGGAGGCAAAAGGCACCAAAAAAATATGAAATTCAGTCAGAACACAAGAAAACATTTTTAATGTGGTGTGGCCAACACTGGCACAAGGTCACTCAGAGATACTGTGGAGAATATATATAGAGATGAACAAAACCCAATCAGACACAGTCCCAGGCAACCCATTCCAGCTGACTCTGCTTGAGCAAAGGGGTTGGAGTGGATGATCTCAAGAGGTCACTTCCAACCCAAACAATTCTGCACCTCAAATTAGTGCTTGGTGAAAGCTACCAAACATTCACATAGGGAAAGAAGGAGAGATGGAGACCATCTTTTAAGTTTACCTCTCTAAGACAACTTTTTGATAGAAATTACTACAGTCACAACCATCATACTAATATTTCTGTCATTCCTGTTTTGCGACCAATTAAAGGAACATAGCTTTTATTCAGGCAAACTGCAACTCTAAATGAAAACTTCATTTTCTCACTTCTGTCTGTCACCAAACATTTCCATCTCCTCAGCTCTTGCACAGTGCAACTGGAAGCATGTTGCAACAGGAACTCTATACTCAATGCCAGGTAATTCACATTCCCACCTGTAGAAAAGAATTGACACAGAACAGGCTGCTGTGTGAAGTGATCCTGGTTATATGTATACATAAGTACATAAAACAAAGGTGGGGCACAGGCCTGAGCACTGAAGCTCCATGACTTCTGTACCATTTAACTGCTAGCAGATCCCCTGTCACATTTCCAGTCTGTGCCAATTAGCAGACAGTATGCAGTCTCAGTTTGGGAGACAGTCTTTGCCAAAATCATTCCCAACAGGCAACTTTGACACCGTTATGGTATCTTGGATAAAGGGAGCTTTGACACACAGAGGTGAGCTGGCACGTACCTCTTGGCTTCAGTGTCAGTGTACAGACTGTGGCCAACCTGCTACTGCACAGATACAGCCCTTGAGTACCACAGGCAGCACACCCCATCCCTGCGAGACAGACTATGCTTCTTCCCCACTTGTGGCTTCACATTCTGTGCCAGGTCTCCATTTCAGCACAGCAAAAAGGAGTGGTAGAGGGTATGTTCACTGGGACATTTGCAGAGGGGTGCCAAATATTTCAGGCTCATTTTCTCCTTTTTAGGAAATACAAGGTAAAAGATACAGATTATGCACTGATGTAAGACGGGAGCTGCCTTTCTCTGCCTCCAGTTTGCTTTTTAACCTGTGAGGATAGCAGTAATTAATTCTGAGGCTTGTCTGTACGACTTTATTGAGATAATCTGCTTATTAATTGCATTTAGAAGTATTATTAGGATAATTGGAACCCAACTGCCCTGGAAATCTGATTTTTGTCAGTTTTGGAGATCACTATCATTTAAGAGGCACGCTATGAAACTGTACTACACTAGTCTTTGAAGAGGCCAAATATATTTTCTTCTTTTCTCTCACTGTTCCCTAACATGGTGTTTAATCAGCCTGTATTTTCATTTTTTATATAACAAGAACAAAGACATTTTGGGATCAGACAAAATCAAATTATCATTATGAACTTCCAAACTACACTAAGTACTGAAAAAGCAGATTATTTGGGGCCAATTTTGGAAAAGATTACAATTATGGTTTTTTCCACTTTTTTTCATGAACCAGACTATTAGGTAAATTATGAAATAACAAACGTTAATAAATTCTACCACTGTGCAAGCTATGTGATTAAAATGTCTCTTAGCTAATCACACTCAATCTGGATAAAATAAATTTAAGACACTCAGCTGTCCTACAGAATTTATTATAATTCAGTATTAGAAGAATGAAAAAAAAGAGTCTCATTTCAGTCACGGAATGATGTTGTTGCCATGTTATTGCTAAAAGACATTTCTGCAAAGCCTTCACTGAATAGAGCTACCCATGCTGCTTTCTGGGTAAGGCTGGATTGATTTCAAGAAACTACATTTTAAAATTTGTCCCTTTCTTATTGACACATTTAAGACTTCAGCAGACCCTGGATTGTGAACTCTCTATAGAGTATTTATTGGGTACCTCTAAAGCAGGTTTTAATCTTGAGTCTTAAGACAACCAAAATTTTAAAAATCCCCAACCAAATCAAAATAACTATTACTGCCACATTAACTCTGTCTAGAAATTAAGATCAGTAGAGTAACAGTTAAATGTATTAAAAAATTAAGATCAGTAGAGTAACAGTTAAATGTATTAAAACTATGGAAGTGAATGTTTAAAGCTGTGAAACATACCTCACCATAATAAACATGCAAGAAGTCTTAAAAGACCTAATGCGTCTTAAGTAAGAAATAAACCAACAATTTTTCAACATAGTAGATAAGGCCACAGTTGGAGCTAGATCTGATGCAACTTTTTTATTATACTGTCTTACCTTACCCCGATAGCCTTCCCACTAAAGAGACATTATACAGAATTTTCTAATGCAAACTTTGCCACAGGTATAAAAAGAAAAAACCAGTTGTTTAGGGAACATGCACATACACACACACACACTCTCTCACTTTTTCAATGTACCCTGCTATTTTCACCCCTTCCTCTACAAATCTACATCTCATTATAGGTAGAGGGGACTTTATCCTCTTGTATTTTTCAGCTATTCTAGTTCTGAACTTGAGAGACACTGTCACACCTCCTATCTCCAAGAAATTCTGCTTTTTCAGAAACAAAGTGCTAATAACAGCATTTATTTTTAGTTTTCAGAACACTTTTTCTCTGCTTTTGAAGCACCAAAATATACATAGGCTTAAGCAAGTAATTGCATTATTTAAAAAAACAACCCTAAAATCAAATTATCCCATGTTACCTTTCTTACAAATTATGAAATAGGGATATTTATCTTCCAGTAAAAAGATACGTTTCTCTATATTGGGAATAAACTACTGATCTATCAGCATAAGGAATTGCATTTCACTGACATCCCTGCAGTTTTCCTGCAGACAACCACCTGGCATTTTGGCAATCAGTACTGAGTTTGCAACACCAGACTTCACAACTTCTTCATAGCCATTTGTTAGCAAGAGGGACAAATAAGCAGCCTTTATCATTGTCACCATCATCTCTAAGAAACAGTGTATCTTGACTATGAGAACGTGTTCTTATTAAATGAAAACTGTTTAAAAACCCTAAGAAATTTTATTTCCTCCCAAAGAATGCACTACTAGCAATCAAAGAAAAAAAATAATCAAGAAAGGTGCCCCTGAGTTAAGTTAACCTGACACTTTGAAATAGTTTTTTCTGGTAATATGTCACAGATGAGAATGAGTTCTTTCCATTTTCTGCAGTGGCATGTTTACCTTGGGACAAGAAAATATTTAAAAGAGAGAAGTTCATGATTACATGATTGAAATATAATTTTAAAACAATATATGCTACAGAGCAGCTCTAAAAATGATCTGTCGAAGGGTGTCATTCTATAATTACAGATTTGCTATAAACTTCAGAAGAATTAGAATCTCATTCATTTACTTTTGCTCAGCAGTTGCTTTTTCTTCCTCACAAAGAAACGGGCAGGACAAGTACTGGATGCCACAAAATATTACTGCCCATTACCTTTCAAAAAGGCCTCACTGCCTTTTGTGTTTGATGCCCTCTGATGTCTAAAGAAGTCTGAGACTTGAAAGATTTAAAGCATAAGAAGGAACTTTTCTAAAGAACTAGCGCATTCGTAGACAACCTGGCTTTAAAAAGCAAGTAGAGAAGAAAAAGAAAGTGCCTGAAAATCTAATTAGTTATCTACAGCAAGTCCCATCTAGGACACTGGAAAAACACTAGCTATCCTACTTTCCTTTGTGTTTTTTCAAAACGAAGATGAGGTATTCTGAACACTAGAGTGGATTTTTGAACAAATACGTTATTGTAAACAGGTCAAGTAAAAAGGCTCAGATTAAACATTCAATAGTTCTGAAGGAGGAAAATGGCAAGTAGTATCCTAGATGCCACCAAAGGTATGAGGTCTGCCCATAAGTAAAGTTTGTTCTAAAAGACAAAAGGATTATGTAGTGTTTTAAAAATACAGATACTCTTCCAAGACAATCAATTATCTTAACACTTTGTAACAAATGGTATGGTTTGATACTTACATAGTCCCTTGCACTGAATACTGCATTCTATAGACAGCATAACAAGAACCAGTATTTTCCTCTCTCATGGTTTTTGCTAAGAATGTGCTACTATTACACATAATGCTATATGTGTCACTTCATCTCAACCCATGTGAACAGACCTTGAGATACTGCTGAGCAGTCTGTACAACTGGGCAGTTAAATGCAAGTCTTAAGACTTGCCATAAACTCACTTATTCTAAAGATGCTTATTCTCTTTTCTAATAAGTAAAGAAATTTGGCATTCATTTCTCCTAACTTCAGAAGAAATTTCTTCTGCACTTGTTGTCCTAGAAAATTACAAGTTGAACTGAAATGTGGGCTTGTGGTCTGGACTGGTAAGAGCCAAGATGTAAGCTTACAACAACTTATTGCCTCTAGCCACCAACAGCTAAAGGATCAAGTGGTTCAGGGTGTTGATATCTGCATGGAAGATCAAGTGTAGCAAACGTGCCAGATGTTAACTGTTAGGTGTGTTCTTACTAACATGGAGGTAGAAAGACATGGGTAAAGATAAGAGTCTGTACTGAAAATGCATTTAGCAATTTAGGGAGACAGATATGGAAAGCTCCTAAGTTTATAAAATGGAGAATCTGTGCAAGCAAAGAGTTGCAAGGCTTTCCTTTTATAGGCAAAAAGGGAGAATCTGGAACAGGGATGGATAGAACAACTCCCACTCAACAACAAATAGGAAGGTAAGTCCAAGACTGCTTCAGAGGGGGAAAAAAAAAAGCCCCACAAAACTTTTAAAGAAGCATTTCCAAGTCCAGAAAAGGTTAAACTGTAGGTTTACCTTATACTAGGTCGGATGAAATAGAAGCTTCATTACCTCATCCATTGTCTTTCAAGGCTCAGTGCTAGTATTCTCTTCAAGGTTGTCCAGTATATCTATAATGGGGAGGGTGAATATGGGAGGAGAACTATGCTTTTTATGTATTCTATCTCTAGCTGGAAAATGTCAACTTGAATGACAATATAATTTATCATTTACAAAAATGCTTGACTGTACTAAGCAGTTTTATATACACAGTATTATGTCTGTAATGAAGTCACATGGAAAACATCTGTAATGCTTTTGATTAGGCCTGACATTTACTTCGTTCAAGAGGTCATTAAACAACTACACAGTTGAGAAGTAATTAAGAAATATCCTTTATAAAAGAAGAGTGACATGCCCACAAAACAAAATTAATAATCCCCCAAGAACTGAGTATAAAGATACCATCACTAACACAACTCACCAAGATCCAAAATTTTTTGCTAAAATCTGTCAGTGATCTAAGGGAAGACCACAAGATCAGAGTATTATAAAGGCAGGGAGAAGCAGAACTATACATCCTGTATTGCAGAGCTACTATCAGTTCTTATTACGCTTATAAGCCTTAAATATTCTGTTTATGGGCAAGAAAGTAAGTTTCTTGAGCTTTCTTCTACTGTTTCTGAAGCTTTTGAAGACAGAAGATGCAAAGAATCAAAAAGATCTAAGTTGTGTTCTACACAAAGCAGATACTGATGAAAAAGATTTCAATAATCCAATACTCTGGCACTGCAAAACCATCCATCAGTAAAACAACCACCTATGCCAACCACCACCAACATGGAGCAGAGTAGCACACTTTCAGCCCATAACACTGAGGCTAAAAGAACCAAATACACAAAAGTCAAAGGCTAATCCAACTAGAAGGCAAGGAAGGAGAATTTAATGAACATGTATTTGAAATGCAAGTAGATACTTCTACTGTAACAGCAATGATGCTACAAAGCAAAGTTATATCACTAAACTACTAGAAGGTTTTTGTTCATTTCCTAGCACCACATGGAGGAAAAAAAAAGTTACCTATAAACCAGGTACTTTTTCAAAAAAGGGAGACCAACACTTGAAGGGAGACACATGAGTTTTTAAAAACATAAAAACAATATTATAAATGGAAAAGTACTAGCAGTGTAGAAAGAAATGGAACATGCAGTGCTAAGGCCACTTACATGATCACAATTTCTCCTTGTGACATTTTAAACAAATCACAGAACTGAAAATGGAGCGTTTCATCTACTGATACATTACAGAGAGGGACTGCTAGCAGAAGCAGTGCATTATTTTTTATCATCTTCATTAGAAAAAAAAAAGAGAAGAGGTTAAGCAATGCACATATTTAAATACATATCTTTAAACACAGAGTGTTTCAAGTCTTACACGTTGTCTTAAAATGAAGCAAAACTTACAAAGCAAGAAGACACATACCTGATATGCCCTGAGACTCTCTCTGTAGGTCACAGTACCACAATCTGTTCACTGGATCACACCCTTCTCTGATAGACAACAAGACATATCGACCATCATCTGATACCTGTAAGAAGTTACAGAAAAAAAAATCAGAAACCATTCATCTGGAGGGGGGAATCTAACTTGAAAAGGTAGTCCCTAAACCTTTAGCAAAAAATAAATTGATGATTTACTCATCAATGAGAAGATGCGTATGGAATATGAGAAGTCACTCACACTCATTGCTTACATCAACAAATAACATGAGCATAGTCTCATAGTCTGCTAACATTTCAGGAGGTCAAAATCAAACAGCATTACCTCTTTTTTTTAATTCATAGTGGAAATAAAGTTTATGATTATTACAAGTAGTCCAAATAAAAGGTGTCTGAATGAGTCAGGGTGGATATCTGCTCCATCATGGACATTTAGAGGTTGCATCGTCTTCTCAAGGGGCTGCTAAGGAATCTCTGCTCTTGGCAGCTGGAGTACCTCCTCCCTCTCCTTCACTGACCTTGGTGTCTGCAGGACTGTTTCTCTCACATATTCTCACTGTTCTTTCACAGCTGTTGTGCAGCATTTTTTTGCCCTTTCTTAAATGTGTTATCACAGAGGTGCTACCAGCATTGCTGATGGACTGAGCTTTGGGCAGCTGTAGGTCCATCAATATGGGGGCAGCTCTGGCCTCTTCTCACCAAAGACAGCCCTGCAGAGCCCCCAGTACCAAAACCTTGGGACATAAACCAAACACAACAAGCCATGTACAATGTACTCAGTATAAGTAGTATAAGCAGTCTAAAACCACAACACGCTGGCAAGAAAAAAGAGCAAAACCAAACCCACCAAAACCACAAGCTACATTAAAAATATCTCACAGTCAGGCACTCAAGCATGGAGAAGTTTATTTGAATCAAAAATGTTAAGTATAAGCACTGATGAAGCCTGTGATCAACTAGATTGCCAGAATCCTACTGAGTTATGGTACCCAAAGTGAGCCCTCCCACATCAATAAAAACATAGCTTTATGTAGCTCAATAGAATTTTCTCAAAAAATTGAAGCAGCCACACCCAGGGATATACTGACACCCAGTTCCTCTCCAGCTGCAAACTACAGTGTCAACATTCAGATTCCATGTTAAACTGTGCAAGAATATTTGCTAATTAGGTCCTGACTATACTGATGTTCAAACAGATACAGAGTTTTGAACACACAGGAAGGGAACTTAATAGAATTCAGAGCCAAATTTCAGTACATGAAAGCTAATACAAACCCAAACAAAGATCCCTCAAAATGAAACATACAAAACAACAACAACAAAAAAACAAACCAAAGAAAACCAAATGAACGTTTCCAAGTTGCATTTTTTACAAGCATCTTGCCAACAGCTAACTGTAGCACTAAAATAAGTTCATACAGCTGAGAGTTCACAGGGCAAATAGAAAATAACACCTAAGATTCCTACTGGATGAAAAAAAATCATTACATGAACCAGCTAGAACAGCTTTAACAGGGCAGCCTGCAAAATTGAGACATTTTGCCTCCTCCTTCCAAGATGGGAATATATCCAGAAATAGAAACCAAGATTAGGTGATCTCTTTTAAAGAAGCATCTGAGTGTTTTTAGACCAACATTAACTGCAAGAGTCAGTTTTAATTAAACTAGTGACTGCAATATGCTGCTTAAGCACCTGTTCATACTTGTAAAAGCATCAAGTTTCTTTCTCTTCTCACCAACTCATAAAAAAAGATGTTAAATAATTGCAAGTGGTACATGCAAATACAAACTTCAGTTGAACTCAGGACACTATGGTGTACAAAATTCTTTCAGCTATAGTCAGAACCCACACAAATTTGTTCTTTGCTGCTGCCAGTTAATGGTTAACAGAAGACTGCTTATTTTACCCAAGAAATAAAACTTATTTGCAAATTTCTAATGTTGTTGTTGCAAGGGCAATTCAGAACCTCTGACGACAGCAAATCTGAGTACATCTAATGAGTTTTTCCCTCCACAGTCCCAGCTGGACTAGTGGAGACTTGATAGCAGTTTATGTTTAATTTGAAATAGGAATTCCCAGAGCATACCGCTGGTGGGATGCCAATTAGGTCTGTCTCTATCACTAAAGCTATTCTTACATCAGTGAGTTCTATAACCCAAAGGAATCTGACAGAAGCAGGACAAGTCACTGTTGATTGCAGCATGCTAAAACGTTTAGCATTATACAGCAGATTTAGACATCCACAATGAAAAGTTACAGTCTGATGAGCAAATACTGGCAGCACTATCAGCTTATGTGGTCTGCACCTCTAGCTTTTCTTACTGCTACGGTTGTTTGTGTCCACACAAGCTCATTCCCCTATTCATGTCCCTATAAGCATTTACAATTTGTGTGGTAAACCAGACTGGAGAGCTGATCCAACTGAAAAAACAGCATATTAAAGAAAAAAAAAGCAAAAGAAAAATTTTCAAGAGGAAAAGAAAAAAAAATTCAGAAAGAAATCCAGGAAGAGGGTAAAAATACCACACAAAACCACCACAATAAATAAGAAAAAAAATTAAAAGTCCCTCTACCAGATTAGTATCTCAGTCACTTTACTGTGCAGTTGCACAAATGGCTGAGCTAAAACACTGCACCAAGCAGCTGGGAACATGAATAATAGGGGCAGAGATTGCTTAAGGCAGCTCAGATGGCAGTACTGACAAATGTGTAATCACAGCCTGAATGCCACTAACTCTTCTATACCGTAAACAGACACGACTCTGGGTTTCAGAAAGGCAAAAGGGATTTCCCAGCTATCACTTAGGTTATTCTTGTGCTGCTGCATCAGCTTAACTACAACCCTTGCTCCTGGCACACAAACTTAAGAACTGCAATTTCATACCAGCATTTCACCCAAATATTAGAATACATTCATGGTTCAGCATAAGGGAGACAGCTGTAATGTCAGAACTGACAACTCAGATCAGAAATAAATTCTCCTGGTTTCCCATGTCCAAGCTTTTAATCTCAAGAGTTTCTGAGAGAGATCTACAATGCTAGTCAGTGAACGTTTCTCTCATTAAAATCATTCCCATCATTTCAAACAGCTACCACTGGTAAAAGGTAAGGAGGTTATAAAGCAATGAAACGTCTTAAAAGGGCATTTAGGCCCTGTCAAAAAAGAGCAGGAGAAATCCCCAGCCTTCCAAATGGAGCTTTAAAAAACCTTTAGTAAAACAATGACTTTATTGGCATAACACAGCACTAATCCCTAACTCAGCTCTAGCAAAGGAAGGCTTCTTTCCAAGAGCTGATGATGGTACCTAGCTTGTAGCTTTGCTGCTGCCATTCAGTCACTTGGTAATTTTGAATTTATTAGATGCATTATTTCAAAAATATTTGCTGTAACCATCTTTACACTGCACAAAACTACAGAAGTATCATTATGACAGCTGTGAGCCTAAGTACTACTCTGTCTTTCAAAGATCAAACTCTTTATAGAGAAGTTCTGGGTTACTGTGCATTATTTTTTGGGTTTTACTAGCAATTTTGTTTCAGTGTTACCTGTTCTCTCCATCTAGATGAAAAGTTACCACTGCTTAGAAAAACATTAAGAGATTAAGTTGTTTACTTGTCACTTCAATAAATCAATGAATATCAAAGCAAGAAAAATATTTAAAAGCTAATTAGTAAATGGAATTTTCAAATTATTTAACGTTTTTCTCTCACCACAAAATATAGTTAATTCCTCATACAAACCATATAAGGAGCTCCAAAGTGCTCAGCATTTATAATAGTGATAGCCATCTATGAGGATCCACAGCAAAAGTGAATTTAAATATTCTGTCTGCTAGAAGCACATTTCACACCAAAACTTCATAAATAATTAAACAAACAAAAAAAAAAATAAAAAAAAGTAAGAAAAAAAAAAAGAAAGAAAATGAACAGAAGCCTGTCAGCTTTTCAGGCTTTCTGGCTTTATGTATCACTCAACTAAAACATCAATTGGAGAGACATTGAAGTGCTTTGCTTCTAAGTAAAGTGCATGTGAGCAACCCCAGTGAATATTAATGTTAGTTCTTTGAATAAGATAATATATAATAAGATAATATATACCTGGATAGTCACTACTGTATAAGATTCAGGGTAAGGAAGAGCTTTCTATTTTTAGTTCACAAATAGGGACCCTTTGAGTGCATAGTATTAAGGCAACTATGGATTCACATTATTCCTTTTTAAGCTAACCAATTAAAAGCATTACCACCTTTGCCCTTTTTATTATCACAGTGGAAAAAACCCTAACCCAGTATAATTTGTTGCTGCGTAACAAGATATTAAAAATTTAAGTAATATTCGGTTATTAGATAATATACCTGTGTTGAGAAAAAGATAAACTGACTTCTCCTTCAATCACAGACATTAACACTATTATAATCTACAGCCTGATCTGTACCTGCAGGTATTTTACAAACAACTGCTCTTCATGCACTACTGTCCTTTGCATATGGAACAAGGACAAGGCAACTGTTATTAATATCTAATGCACTTCCAATGAAACAGAACAAATTTATCCTCCCTCCCCCCTCAAAAAAAAAAAAACCAAACCAAAAACCCCAAAGCTTGCAAAAATCACAGACAGAATCAAAGCTTTCTAACAGAGCAAAATGGTCAAATTAGTAACTGGACTTCATATACCAAATCATGGGAAATTCAAACCATCCAGAAAAGGCAAGGTGGGTAGCAATAAAGATGTAACCATGTAACTAGGAATTAAAAACCTCATAGCATCAATAAGCTACATTTTAATGTAAGCTGGAGAGGGCCTGTTCACAAGGGTAAACAGTGAGAGGACATAGGATAATGGTCTTAAACCGAAGGAGGAAGAAATTCTCCCCTGTGAGGGCAGTGAGGCCCTGGCACAGGCTGCCCAAAGAAGCTGTGGCTAACCCCTCCCTGGCAGTATTCAAGGCCAGGTTGGATGGGGCTTTGGGCAGCCTGGTCTAGTGGAGGGTGTCCCTGCCCATGGCAAGGGTTTAGAACTAGATTATGTTTAAGGTCCCTGTCAACCCAAAACAGTCTGTGATTTTATTACTTCATTGTATGATACATATATATATATATATATTTAACAGATTAAAATGACCCAGAGTGACTGACTAGATATCTTTTTCTTTAAATATTCATTTAGGAATGAACCCAGTCACCACATAAAACAGACTTGTGACAGCAGTGACTTCCTAAACTTTAGGTACATGCTCCATAAAGATCTTGGCGCAACACCACTGCACCTGAATATGATTTGAGCAAGAAGAATCTACACGCAAGAGAGATTTCAGGTTGATGCAGACGTTACCTGTCTGGTGCGATCACTATTTTAAAGCTTCCTATCAGACGAGTAAAGTAAAAAAATGAACATACACACAAAGCACATGCCTTTACATAAAAAGGCAGAATTTGCTGAAACATTTGGGCAGTAAAAGATGAGAGCAACTGCACTGTCTGAAGAGCCTCAAGTGTTTTAACATTACAGATGTGCACATGCTCCAATGAAGTTCTACTTGCTCAAAGTCAAGAACCACCACCGTAATCTCCCAGACTTTCAGATCCCATTAATTCATTATTAGAAAAAGCAAAGCTGTTGCCTTTGCTAGAATAGGAAACAACTCCCTTCATTAGATAAAATAAACGCGACAGGCTGAGTTTTTTTAAGAGAATGGGTTGTGGGGTTGGGTTTTTTTGTAATGAAAGGATCAAAGACATGTTTTGACATTATATTTGCAGTGGCACCAGAACATCACCGAAGCTTGCATACACCTCCTGACACACTGTATGTCCCAACAGTCTTCTGAAGATGAGGATTGGGGCAAGAACCCCCTTCCACTAAGCAACCTCTTGGGACTGTCTGCACAATCCAAGGCCCCTGAAGCTGGTATTCTAAAGCTGAAAACACTTTGCTTTGTTTCCTATTTGCATCATACTGATTTAATCAACTAGATTTCGTAAGTCCTAATGGTGACAGATCACAGGAATCCAGGATCAGGTCAACAGAAACCACTTAGTATACTCCAAGGAGCAGGACTGACATACTCAATGCAGGACATGGACTAGTTACAGGAAAACAACATGCTGATTTGTTCTATCCATCTATTCCCAAGGTTAGAAAAAGTGCTTTGGCCATTAGTACCATTTCCTTACTCCAGAGGGAGTGAAAACCTCTTGGATTTCAGATCTGATGAGAGCATTTCTGAATCTGAATTCAGCATATCTGAAAAGAGCATTTCTACTTTGACTGTATCCTTCTGAGCCTCTGTTAATCTTGAGATTGAAGGAGATCCACAAGAGCTAGAGAACTGGGATTTTGAGTCTAGATCATCACGCCTTATGACTGTTTTAATCACATTAGCACCAGTCAGCCTGGTTCAGAAGAGGAACACAGCAATATGTATGGGCATATTTGCAAGCATTCTCCTTCTTAAACCTAACACAGAGTAAAATAGGTAGCTTTCTGAGGTTATAAGCATCACACAAGATTTTTCCTGTGGCTTTCAGCTTGCTTTTCAGTGCAGTGAAAGCACCAATGCTAGCTATGTAAGGTATTACGATATACTATAGTTCTGTGTGTAACCAGAAAGATTGCCTGCCTGTTTCTTAATGGTAACATTCCAGACCTATTGCCAGGGCTGAGGAAAGAAATTCATAGTAGGCTTCCATTTCAGATTCAGCCTTGACAAAGATAGAGTAAGGCTTTAGAAAAATTCCCACAGCCCTGTTTTACCCAGCAGCCTCACTTGAGCAAACTGGCAATGTTTTGAGCACGTCCACTTCACGCTGCTCACTCTTCCCCTGTGGATGCTGCATTTCCATATTCCTGCAGTGAAAACATAACACAGACAGCACACATCTGGCACAGCTGGCTCTTCTGTGCTCTGAATTTTACTTGCAAGACCACCTCCCTGGTTGAGAACCACTGATGTTAACTGACAGCTCTAGACATTAAAAATACAACAGTCAATTCAGAGACAACAACGTGAAAAACTGTACTTGTTTTACTGCTGGCAGAACTGGAATGGGAAGGTTCCCCTCACCCCTCCTTTCTCTCCTGTTTCCTTTCCTACCAGTACCATAGGGACATTTGCCACTAGCAACTGTGAAAGACTCTTACATAAGTTATTGTTTAACTTTGAGAATAAGGGCCTGGCTGTGAAAGAGAGATATGCTGTGAGTTTGGAGAGGAAGCAAGAACATGCCACTTAAAACAGCAAAGCATAGGAAGCTTCTCTTTACTCAGAACAGCTATGACATTGCCAAGGTTTTAAAAATCTTCATACCAGGCTGCCCTCTACTGGGATGTTACTCAAATAAACCCCATCCCTGCTCTTCCTAAGTCTCCCACCATCCTAGGATCTGTATCAGAAATACATAAGTTTTTTCTAGACTAATGAAAAGGTTTGATAGCCTCTTTTTCAAAACTTAGATATCTAACCATAAACAGATTTTTTTTCTTCATAAGCAATCCATTCAAGTGAAGAGTTGTAAATGCATCTATATTTCTATGCCAACACCTTTTTCAACACCACAGATTTTGTTTAAATCAAGCATACTCAGGGCTGGTGTTGACCGTGCAATGAGGAAAAAAAACCCCTGAAGCTGTTTTCTTTCGTGCTGTCCTGTAAGTGTACTAAGCTGAAAAAATTTTACAGAACCCTCTTTTTGTCTTAATCAGTTACCTACTTTCTTCTCTCCACTGAAAATACTCAGAGACTCAATTTTTGAGGTGTCACGGCAACCTTATTACTTCTGCAGTCTCTGAAGGATGCCCTCGTCAGGTGCTTTTCACCTGCCAGCAAAGCACCTCTCTCTCGACCCAACAGTTACAAATTCTCCTCTAAACCTGAATTTGGAAGTTCAAGCTCTGCCCTCACCTCAGAGAAAGGTTTGTTATTTAAGACTGGACCACTCACACCACAATCAATCAAACTTCACCAGAGCTTGCATGAAACGTAAGGGACCCTGAATGTCTCTATCTACTTGGCCCTGTAAAATAGACACATTTGTTTGTTAATCTGACAGGAATGCGTAAAATTGGACTTTCATAAAATGCTGAGCTGTGCAAAGCTGGATTTTAAAATCAGTGGCAGCATGTTAACACCAAATAAGAATATTTGGGGCAGTGCCAATAAGCTATATAATTTGATTTTTACTAAAGATATTTTAATTTCTCCCTCATTACTTTGTGGTCTTCCACTTTCTCAAATACATGCCTCAAAATCGTTGCCCAGAAAACTTGTTTGAATGGCCTGAAAAGAAGATTTTTAACCTATTGCACAAGGATGAAACCACATTTTACAACTGCATTGTTTTGGGTTTTTTTAATTGCATGTTTTTTTCTGACCATTAAAAACCATCATAACCATCAGGATGACAGAGCCACATTTTACAGCTGGAGCTCACAGCACAATCCCAGAATATCAGCTGTTTTATAGTACTTTCACTTAGACAACTTTATGAAGATTAACCACGGCGGATCTCTGTTTTACCACTCCTACTTAAAACAGCATTTCTTCTTAATTACCAACATCTCTGGAAGTTTATGCCTACTAAAGGTCAAGAAAACAGCCATAAGCAGCCATCTAAATTTATTAAATAACCTACAGTAGTGAGGTGTTTATTTACTGCTCTCCCCAATTTCCCAATACTTATGGGACTATTTCAATTCCAGTGGCTTCAGAACTGGCAGCAGGAACTGCATTCTATTATGTTCCTATTCTACAGCAAGAGTTACTACTACCACTCCCCTCTTCCTACTACAAAGACCTTTTGATCACTTAATGTAAGGGATATATATTCTCATGAACCACAAAAATCACCTAAGACATTTGTTATCAGAAAAAAAGACACTACTTTTACATTTAAGCTGCCTCAAGCCTTTCTTTCACTATAGAAGAGTCAGGAGACACAGGATGACTGCTCCTCCACATCCTGGCCAGGCAAACTCTCCTACTCACTACGAGCACTGTACTATGAATTATCTTCCTCCTCATATTTGGTTACGGTATTTCTTATCTTGAAAAACTCCAGCCCTGCTTCTTCAATGAAGAAAAGGTTCTATTAGCATGCTATTATCTCAAAGGTTTAGCTACCTGTAAGACAAGTGTACCTCCACAGCTAATACAGAAGATATTTCCAGGGCATTTAATACCACCTGAGACTGCAAACTTCCACTACCCTAAAAAGCTGTGCAGTCCAATGAATCAGACTGCAAAAGCCCTCCCCCACAGAAAATAAATTTGCCTTCACAATGTGTAGTTTAGCTCACGACACTGCAAAGCAATAATAATAATAATAATGCATCACTTGTGAATCAGTGGATAAATCACTACAAGACATCTGTCACCAACAGAAAGCCCATTTATTTACAGAACCAGGGAAAAATAAGGATATGATATCCAAATTCTATTTTATTGCCTGTTAAACTCAACAGAACTGACTAGTTTTTGAGCAATAAAGAAGCTCCAAAGCCCCATTTGCAAGTTTACACTGGTATCTGATTGCCTGTTAAAAGTATGTTTCACAAATGGATGAGATTATGTAAAAAGGGTTCTGTTTATTCACAGAACCTACAGGTAAGTCTGATTTGTATAGAGAAAACTCAGTGGGATCACTTTGCTGAGCAGTCCATCACATTCACTCACTGTCTCATTTTGAATCCCACTGTTCAAATTCTTTGAAAGAACCTTTCCTTCCTGGCAGACCACAGAAAGGAAAGCCCCAGTATTTTCATGGGTCGGTGTTGAAGTGTGACACAGACTGATGATCAAGTTTTTTAAAAAAAGCTACTCTCAGGGAAAAGTAGTTCTGGGAATTGAATACTTCAAATCAGGGTAAATACTTTTCATATTTATAAAAAGTGTCAGATCAAAAGAGACCCTCTATAGAAACAAAATGCACTGATTAAACATAGTAGCTAGGAGAGTACAGAGAATTAAAACAGGGGTTTATCTGCTGGAAAACATCAGTTTCCCTGATAAACAGAACTGCCACCATTGCACTGCAACAGCACTTAGAACAGTGCACTCAATCAAGCACTGTTAAGTCTACTATGAAGAACGAAACATACAAAATTACAAAACTTAGGGTCTTCTGAATCATTCATGTAAGGAAGAACAGAGAATAGTCACCTGTCATTTTAGCTCACTAGGACTTTGCATAATACAGTAGTTCAACAAATAAGCTTAAGAAATCAGTTCTCGCAGTCACTTGGCTCCATCTCAATATGGAAACAGTAACAAGCACACTCTACATCATATTTACACTGATAAAACTTGTTGTAGGGAACCTTAGTGATCTTCAAGGGTGCACATAGATTTTAATCTGTATGTCTCCATTCCTCAGTATGTAGAATAGACATTTCATTTTCAGGAAAGACATCACAAAAATAAACAGAGTAATTACATGACAGGGAATGTTCAGACATGCTGATTATTGGAATAAGTTTCCAGCACAGGAAGTGAAGGTTCAGCATTAAGGAGGAAGAACAGTGACACATCAAATGATCCTCCCCTGTCCTGGAATGTGTATCAAGCAGAAATGCTGTGTGTAAAGAAAAAGGGTATATGAGTGTGTCATTAGAGGTTTCAGAACTGGTTTAAAACAAAACAGATTGTTTAAAATTGTGGAAAACAAGACTAAGATTTTCAGTTTGATGGTTAATGCTGTCACACTAATATAAAACATTCTTTTAACAAAATGTTTTCCACTTTTTACCCACTATCAGCTGTTAGAATCTGAAAAGCTGAACATAATGATGGACAAGCTTCAGGGTATTTACCGTACCTCAGCTCCACCCATCCATTTTGGTTCATCGGGAAATTCAGCGCACAGGACATCCTCTGACTGGTTAGTTCCTAACACATGATAATGCAGCTTTTGGTGCAGATTAGTGGAGGTCTCAGTGCCTAGTAAAATGGAGATTTTAAAAGCAATTAGCTACCAAAGAAACACAACAACCAAATAAAACCTTTAAAAATGTCTGTGTCCCTTCTCATATAAAAGAGTAATTCAGCAGTGAGAACTAGGAATGGTTGGAGTCTAAAACTATTCCACTCCAAGCAAACAACCCCTTCCAAAACAAAACAGAACTTCAAACCACACTGCAAACCTGTTCAAACAGTTATGCCTTTCCTTTTATTGCTGATAACACATTCTTCAATAAATGTGAAGATTTATCATTTCAAGCTTGCTTTCTGGAAGTACTAAGCAAGCAAAGAAAACCAACAATCACTTTGTAATGATGTTTGTGCTCATTTCAGCCTGGGTAACTAAGGTGAACTTTAGTGTTAGTTAATATTCCTAGAAAGGTCATATTTCTATTTGCAGAAAATAAAAAAGTAATATTTGAAAGCACTGCATGAAGCACTAGGGTTTGGGTTTTTTTTTGTCTTTTTCTAATTTTGTACTTGGACCATTTTCCAACACTTCAGCTTCTGAGCTACAGACATGCTTAACACACAGAAGGTGGGTCTCAACTTGCAAGACTGCAAAAGCAAAAACAGTGGCGAAATCTGAACTGTTCCCAAGGTTTAACAAAGAACACAGCTCCAGAAGAAACTTTCCAGTACCAAGAGCTGCTTAATTCCTTTCCTTCTGACACTCCTCAGCAATTTATTCAATTTTGTGTGCTGCTAGCATAAACTTTTTCTGGTGCTGTGCACCACAGATTAATTCATCTGGTTGAATAACAAAAACCTTATGCCCAGACAGCTATCCATCAGGTCAATCTCCCAGGCCAGTTCACCGACGACCACAAAAATGCATAAGGGGAAGAGATCTAAGTAAGCTGTCACTAGACATCAAATTCCAGCCAGTAACTCCCTGTATGAAAGCTAAGTAAGTTGCTGCAGAGAAAAAGAAAAGGAGCAGCAAACTTTTAAGAGAAAGGCAGAAATAGGCAGACAAGAGGATTCTCACACTAAGTATAGACTTGGGTCATACAACACATGACCTGATACCTAACTGTACAAACTAGTATAGCTACTTGTTTCAGGGTAAATGAGTAGAGCTAATTATTTGTTGCACCAACAGTCTGAAAAGGTCATTTTGCTTCTACATACTGTGCAATTAGTACAGCCACACTTACCATCACTTTTCCCATCTTGTTTTGGATAGCAGTTATAGAACATGCCTTTTCCATCATGGGTCCATGCCATGCAACTGAATTTAACTCTCTCCAGTGTATCTGGAAGATCCTCAGGACCTTCTACTTTCATAAACTTGATAGTAACCCAATCAGAGCCACTAGAACTCAGGCCATACGCAAAGTATTCACCATCTTCACTGAATGCATAACCTAGAAAATAGGAACCAAAGAAGGTGAAGTAAGAACCAGCACAAGGAATCACACTTTTCAAAAAAGTGTGTGTTATTTTGCCACTATTTATTATTCCTCCACAGTAGCCAAATCTCAATGAAAGAGAAGTGAAATTGGTAGTTAGAAGAACTGTGTTCACTGAACACTGAAAGAAGAGGGTTTGTCTTGTAAAAGACAGCACAATTAACTACATTTGATATCATTTGGGATTCACAGCACTTTTCAACTAGTTCACAGGTGTGAGCATAGGCATGCATACTCAAAAAGTGTGTCCAGCAACATTGCCTATGCCCAACATCTGAATGCTTGAATAACAATTCTTCTACTTCCCTGAGTTCAGGTGGGGGGAATAGTGGAGACGGAAAATGCACACAGGTAGAAAACTTAAAAGGAAGATTTTAAGAGAGAAACGGTACCAAAGAAGCCAGAAGAAACTGGGGTGCAAGGAATGCATCCTAAAATAAAGCAAACACCACTTGAATATTGGAGTCACTGAAAACTAGACTCTACAAGGCCATGAAAACCGAAGTAATCGGAAAAATTTGCCACTAGCATGCACATGGATTAATCACCAGTATTCTCAGCCAAGACCTCTGACACATATGTTGTTGTAATCAAGCTGTGAGGAAAACATAATTCTGAAAAAAATTCAGATGAGCTTCCATCACAGTTAATAAGTATCACAGTCACTCTTGCAAATCAACTCAAGAAAAGAGACTGAATTCTCATAGGCCTGTACAGACCTGAGAGTAACTACTGAAAAAACCCAGGCAAAAAAGTTTCATTTCATAGAAATCATAGGTTTGAGGCACACCACTGTGCCACCCTAACATATTCTCCCCCACTACAACATGAGCGGCCACTGTGATTCAGAACAAGATTCCACCTGCTGTCCTCAGGAGTAACCACAACGAGGCGCCTACAAGAGTAAGAGCAAGGCAACCACATGTAGGATTTCCTCCAGATCTTCTTACAACCTCTGAACATTTTTAGCTTAGAAGACTTCTTTTCCATGAAGTAGATGGTTACTAACTGTCAATGCTTCCCTCCTTAATCATGTCCAGCTTGCCTTTAAACCCATGGTAAGGATTTTACACCACCAACATACAGTGGTAAGGGGTTTTACAAATCTTCTACTTGCAGCAAGAACTATCACCACCTTTTGCTTTGTACTCCCGGTGCCTTCATGCGATATACCCTCATTCTTGTAATAGAAAAAAATATCATAGAATACCCTGAGTTAGAAGGGACCCATAAGGATCATTGAGTCCAACTCCTACCTCCACACAGGGCCAGCCAAGTCAGAGCACATGACTGAGTGCATTGTCCAGATGCTTCTTGAACTCAGTCAAGCTCGGTGCTGTGACCACTTCCCTGGGGAGCCTGTTCCAGTGTCTGGCCACCCTCTCAGTAAAAAACCTCTTCCTAGTAACCAGACCAAACCTCTCCTGCCTGAGCTTCATGATGACTAACCAATTCCTATTCACTCTCCATACTACTGCACGCCATAAATGATTCTGTAGACCTGTATTATAAGCATGCTAAATTGTCCCTTTTCCAAGCTGATTGATCCAGTTGTTTCTTTGCTTCATAACCTTGATTGTTCCTACTGTGCTCCTCTGTACTGTATTTCAGAGCCCCTTCTGAGCTGAAGTGACTAGAACTGTATTTGGTATTCAATGCTACTGTATAAACTCCTGGGCTGCTAACATAATGGTGTCTTCTGTTTTGTTCTCTTATTTCCTTCTTAAACATTCCTGGTATTTGATGTGCTCATTTGGCTGCTACTAAGAACCAAGCCGGCATTTCCATGGAACTATCTATTTCAGCTTAAGAATTGTTTCCAAGTGGTCAATGGTCAAGCCAGAGTCCATTCCATCCATTCCCCTACAAATGATTTTTTGTCCCTTGTGCATCATTTAATTTATCTGCACAGAGACTTTTACCTGTTAATTCATTGTCAACTCGCTACTGCTAAGGTCTTCCTGCAGTTCTTCAGTCTTTCTTCAACCTTCACCCGGAATCACTTTGTATCGTCACTAAACTGTGCTGTCTCACTGCTTACTCCTTTTGCTAATACATATGAACATAAGGAACAATGCAAGCTCAAGCAAAGTCCCTTACAAAGTCTGTGGGTGATTTCCACTTTGACAGACAATATTATTCCTGTCCCTGCTTAATTATTTATTAACAAGAGTTTCCCCTCTTGTTCCACCGCTGCTGTTTCTCTAAGGGCATTTGGAAATCTGTCATAAGCTCTTCAGATATACAGAAAGATTACATGAACCCAATTCCTTATATCCATAGTTTAAGGCAGGACTTATCACTAAAAAAAAGCAGCCCACATATTGATTTGTTTCATCTAGGTCACACTTAAAGAAGCATCCATTAATTCTGTCTTCTGTTTTTATTAATGGGCCTTGAACAGACTTAAAGGATTTCTAGGCCTTGCTTCTACAACAGGCCAATAGGGATTGGGAAGATGGACAGCTAACACAAGTTAAAGCTCTAACGAATACTAGTAATTTTGTGATTCTCATAAAAATTCATGCTGCAATCCTTCACAGTCTCTTACTTTAATTTGCTGGTTTGTGTTAAAGATGGAAAATGCAATTTTAGGAGAATTAGTCAATATAAACCCAAACTTTTTTCCTTGCTATGGACAGCCTCAAGATCTCTTTCAGTAGAAGCCTGTTACAGAGTTGTGAAAAAAAAGTGTTGAGAACCTGAACCATTGCGAATACAACATATTTAAAAGCGGTCTTCTGAAACACTATACAAAATTCATGTATGGCCAGTGTATCTACTCTGATTAAAACACACCACTCTAGCCATACTTGTATAGATGAAGAGCTGGAAACCATTTCCAACTTCTGTTGAAGCCCCAGACTTATTCAGCAGGAACTGCTGTCTCACTAACCTCGTAAAGCCACAGTGCCATCATCAGAAAGCTTATTTGGATCAAGAAAAACTTTGGCTTCCGCATCCAAGGAGTCCTGGACGTATAGAACTCGTTGGTTCTGTAGTCCTGTATTGTAGAAGTGAAAATACCTAAAAGAACACAAGAGGGAAAATTAAGTAGGAAGAACTCAGATTTTCGGTTAGGCAAGCAAGAAAAACTTGAATGAGTGTCATAAAGTGAATAAAAGACAGTTAAATATACACAGGAAACACAAGCTTCACAGTAGAGTAGGCATCGTGGCTTCCTCTGTGGCCACTGGGGATTTAACCATCCTCTGTAGGCACCTTTCTCTCCCCTTTACTAAAGGGGAATCCCAGACACCAATTCCTAGACATCTAGAAATTAGAGGAATTTCATCCCAGTGTAATATATATGGTATAGAGACTGTAGGATGCATCCAAAACATCTTTTAAAAAATAAAAGCTACATTTGCCAGAGTGCACTTCAAACAAAGCTAAGTATACCATAAACTCTACATAACTGTCTATGTTAAACAGCGTTGCTCTGTTACAAGTACTGGCACGGGTTCCCATCCCCTGTGTTCTAAGCTGTGTCATTCATGTAACAGCTTTCAGTTGGCAGGCAGATGTTCAAATGAAACAGACTTGAAATTGTTTCATCTGTATTCCCAAACGTTCCTAAAATCGTTTTGAAAAAGCTGTAGGAACAGAGGATTACAGAATTCTCTTTAGTAAGGGATACTCTTCATATCATAAGACACTACAGAGATCAAAGAAATAAATAACTTCTCTATGCAACTCCTGGTTACTACACTTCTCTACCTTCATAGGACTTCTGAGTTTTATTACACAAGCCCATGACCTAACAAATCAAACAGCAGTTTCACCTGGGGGAACAAGAGAATCTGTGGGTTAATATTCAAACCGAAACATAAATTCACATATTCCTTAAGACTGTCCAGTACTTGGATACAAGCACAGAAAGCTGGTAAACCCAGAAAGGAGAACTATACTCACAAAGGCCTGGATAACAATCTGAACTAGTAACAATAGTGTTCAGCAAGTGACAAAATTGAAAGATTCAAAGGGACAGAAGAACAAGTTACACAATTTTCCACTTGGCCAATTTCACCTCTGCAATACTGGACACTAAGCTAGGAAGCAAAGGTCAAACAACTCAACAGATGCAGCACCTCCCTGGGCACTCTTCCTTTCTGCAGGTAGTACAGAACAGGTCTCAAGACACTGTCCTTTAGCAGCTATTCTTCTGCAGAAAGCTGGAATAATTGAATTTAACAACTTAGGTGTCTCGGGAAGTTCAGATAGTTCTTCAAACACAGTAGTTCCTTCCCCCGCCCCTTACTGTTACTTGACTTGGTAGAGCCCTATTGACCTCCTCAAACATGATACTACGTGGTTATTTGATATGATTTTTAAACCACTGTGATTTAAGTTTAGCACATGCCGAGAGAATAACAGGAAAATGAAAGACACCTGCTAAAAATCAAAGGAAAGTGTCAATACTTAAAGCACATTAAAGCTTCTGGCATAAATGTTTTTCCTGAAGGACAGTCAACTGCATCAAATCACGACTTTTTATCTCTAGTGGAGACTATCCATCACTGCCATGTTGCAGAAGTGCTCATCAAGCCTTATCAGCACTGAAGATAACCACACCCAGGCACATTTGCACTGCACAGAAAGAAATGGGTCAGAGAATCCGCAGCAGTCACTGACCAGACCTGCTCCAGAATGAGAATAGCTACATCTGCATGAGCATCACAGACTAATAAGGTTTGCCTGACTTGCTCAACAAGGCTTACTTCCCACATGCAGCATTATACAAAACAGCTCCATTGCTTCTGGGCTTAAACCTCACACCTCTATACACTGACGTGCTGTCCCATATCAGTGACAACTTAAATCAACATCAGCTTGGGTTTACTCCCCACAATATACTTTTACAAAACCCCACATAATACAAACTTTTCCTCCTTTGATAACAAATATCCACACAGAAAAAGACATGTAACCAAAGAGTAGCAGATCTCCCCCAGTCTCTGTGCAGAAATCTTAAGGCTGAGACACCTTCTGCTCTTTCCTACAGACGACCAAAACAGTATACCTGGCACATCGAGGTGCCCACTTAAAAGGGATCAAACAAATTGAAAACACTGAAAGACTATTTGTGTTTTGCATCATTAGGAATGGGTGGTTGTTTGCACTAGTGCTACCTCTTTTTCAACTGCTAAAATAATCTTTACATGTTATTAAGTTAACCAGCAGGTTTTGTCCCTTTCTCTAGGAGATTGCGAGCGTTTCTGAAGGAAGTCACAGAAAACTGAGTAGCACCTGCAGTCTCCAGGCCTTGGGTAAGCCACAAAAGCGCCATCTCTTTACGTAGCCACAGAATTCAAACAGGGGTACAAGTTAGTTATGAGGATTTCTGTATTTCCTAGGTTTTATTTTTTTTTGCACCAGTTGCCTTAAGTCATCCAAATGGTTTTTCACCCATCACCAGAAGGTAGAGGAGCTGTTACTTCCACAAGGAAATTCCCACTGATTTTCACTAGCTATGACTAAACAAAAATCCTGCCAGCTGCTCAAAGTATGACCAAGATAAGAGCAGTATTTCAGTAAATATTTAGAACATGCACATGACAGATTTGTGTTGTTTTAAGGATAAGGTGCCCTTAACTATATTAAGTGACCAGCCCTGAAAGGAATTCCTGAAAGTTTTACTTTTACAGCGGTTACTCTACAAAGTTGTTTGAGTTTTGCTGAACTCACAGTTCTTCCTGTAAGAGGTAAAGGCATCAAAAGAGCAAGAAAATAATATGAGTGGGATTTGGAAACAGTTAAACATTTTGTGCTGTGCATCACGCAACCATATATAAACACTGGCTTACTTTTCCTACTTACCAGCTATACAGGAATAAATACAAATAAAATTTATAATTTCTTTTCCTAACTAGTAGTTGCTTATGACTTGCTTCACATCCATCACCACCTACAAAGACACTCCTCACATACCTTTTTCCTTTCTTGAAGTGGCAACTGTACTTAGGATAATCGTAGAGTTCAGTCATTCGCTCTTTGAACAGTCCTCTGACGGGACACTGCTCGAGAAAGGGTACTGTAAGCTTGTTCTGAGCCTCCACAAATGCCTGAAAGAAAACAACCCCCCAGAAAAAGACATGAGCTCAAGCAGAAATGTCTATTTCCTACAGGAAACATTATTTTCTGAAGCCATGCATCCCAGGCATATTTCTNGTGTCACACCTGAAGTCTTAAAAACTTACTTGCATTATGCCACAATATGGTAGTAAGACTGATCTTACTATTCCTTTATTTAAAAAAACCTCAAACAACCAAACCAAAGAAAAAACAACCACCAGCAAACCTCAAGCTTTTAAAACCCCTTATATTTAACTAAATGACACAGAAATGCTAACTTACAGTAAATACTTATGAAATACCATCTTCCTGAACTTTACCACTAATATACAATACTCCAATACTCTATGATAAATAAATTATGAAATTGATAAAGAACAGAGTTCTATTTGCCCATAGACAGCACCATCATTTCAGGAACTGTGAAGGGCTGGAAGATGGCACAAAGCATCACATGCACCACCTATTCATCCTATTAACATAACACACAGGATTAGTCCTTGCCCATATTTCTTGGAAAGGCCAAAGGACTGTCCACACATCAGTTTTTATTTACAAGAGGCAAGAAATACCTAATCTCTGAAAATGAAGAGGAGTCTGGTTCCTTTAAACCACTCTGCCCCCCCAAGTCAAACACTTACCCAGCTGTTTGTTAGAGTCTGCCACTCCCATGGCATGCATGGAAAAACTGGTGCTCTGTTGGTGTTTCACCACCCCTATTTATAGCACAGTACATGAACATAAAATTAATACCTAAGCATCTCATGGTGAACCACAGCTGCTAAGGAGACAATATACAGGGGGTCTTCTGTCTCTAGCATGGAGTAGGAAGGAGGACACAGTGCGTGGCTGCAATTCACAGCCAGATATCACAATGATGGCCCCGATACCACTCTCAGACACCATCCTCTCACCTCCAGCCAGAAAGACCTCCAGCTCATTGACTCAACATGGGTCTCTTCCCACCTGTTTTGAAAGAGGCTATTGTCTCTACCTGTCCTGAACCTGTCCCACAGCAAGCAGATAAATGCACGATAATGTCTGAGCTACACTTCACCACAGGGCATGATCTCACTGGAAAAGCAGGGCTTCCACAACTCGTGTTTCACAGTTCTTCAGAAAAGCCAGCTGCTGTATCAGGCACACATTTACCAGCAGCTACCCATGTTTACTCATTTATTAGTTCTTCGTGTGAAAGCGAAGAAAGAATGGAACATAAAACTTACATGGTATGAGTTTTTATAGCATTCAATCATTGCAGATGGTGAGAATTGAGAGCACCTGGAGCATGCAGAGACTCTCCCTCCTGTTTGCCTCACTGCCACAGCAGCACACAGCCAATACTGTGTTACATGCCAAGCTGTGTTTTCAGAGACTTGTCAGGCCAAAACATAAAGGAGAAAGCACTTTAATTATGGCCAGACTCCACCTGACAGGTATGTTCTCATGCTTAACAAAGCATACAAACTGATAAGCTTTAAACACATGAGTGCAGAACCAGTAATGTCCTAACAGCCCTCGGTTAAGGAGTTGAAACACAACACCTGTGGACTGGTTACACACGAGTGACCGCTCAAGGATGACACAACAAAGCACACTGAAAAGGAACCAGGCCAACACAAGGCCAACAATGACAACTTCTTTACTCAAAACTAGACTCAGCAAGGACTGAGTTGGGAAATGATCCCCTGAGAAAAAAGAAAGAGGTGAATGCATTGCCAAGGGAAGACCTCTCCCTCTGAGGATCACGCTGGCATAGACAGCTTTAACACTTAGCATGGCAGCACAGCACATCCCAGTAGCACAGCAAAATGGCATGCAGTCTCCACAATGTAGCCCTATAACCACTCCCCCCCCTCCCCAACAAACCATGAAAGAACTTACATCAAATCTACCCAAGAATTACATGTATCTGAACTTTTTTTTCTCCAAATGGAAACACGTGAAATTTCAGACCACATATGCACAGATCTACACAGTGCAAGCCACACAAACAGCATCTTTATGGGTCCTTTCCAACTCAGTATATTCAATGAAATAAACTAAGTATTCAAAGTGCTCTGACACTTTCAGAGAAAAGATGTCTCACAAAAACAGGTATAAAACCATCCATTGTACTCGATGGGCAAAAGCACTTTCCAGTTGCATTTAGTGGAGAGAAACTGGCACACACCCTTGTTTCCTCTGTCCATAACATGGCCAAAATGGTAACGCTGCTGCAAAGGTTGACTGTAACAGTGCATTACTCACTTTTAACTGCACAGTCACCTCTTAACCACATTGACTTTCATTACTGGTATTTGAAGAGGAAACACCAACTTTCCCTTCTGCGTTCATTGCACAAGAGCATCCTTGCATACTACTGCACTTGCAACTCAATCACTAGTTTTGCTTTTACAATAATTTAATATATTTTTGATGTTTCTACTTAGTATGCACCAAATATTCAAGACAATTTGTAAAAGGAAATGCCATGACTATCTGAAAGAGGTAGGAATGACAGGGCTTTTAAAGAGTTCCACCAAAGAGAATCCAGTCCAGTATGAAAACCATGTTCTTACACTTTTGAGCACAGGTTGTACTTATGTTCAAAAAGCAATACATAATTGAAATATTGCTCTAGGTAAAGTACAGGAACAGATGTCAGCAAAAACTCTCCCAGCAAACAACTCATCTACCATGCTGAGCTAAACGGATGCTACCCAGGCTTATAGCATCATGGAATGGTTTGGGTTGGAAGGGACCTTAGAGATCACTCAATTCCAACTCCCTGTCACGGGCAGTGACACCCTCCATGAGACCAGGTTGCCCAAAGTCCCATCCAGCCTGGCCTTGAACAATGCCAGGGAGGGGGCAGCCACAGCTTCTCTGGGCAGCCTGTGCCAGGGCCTCACCAACCTCAAAGGGAAGCGTTTCTTCCTAATATCTAATCTAAATCTCTCTTCAGCTTACACCCATTACGCCTTGTCCTATCACTATCTGCCCTTGTAACCAGCCCTTCTCCAGCTTTCCTGTGGGCCCCCGTAGGTGCTGGAAGGCTGCTATAAGGCATCCCTGGACCTTCTCTTCTCCAGGCTGACCAAGTCCAACTCTCTCAGCCCATCTTCACAGGAGAGGTACTCCAGCCCTCTGATCATCTCTGAGGCCCTCCTCTGGACTTGGTTCAGTAGGTCCATGTCTTTCTTGCACTGGGGATACCAGAACTAAACACAGGGCTAACAGTAACTCTGTACATCTTCATGAGCCTCTAAAGAAAAATTCTTATTTTAAATGCAGAAATCTGCATCTGACAATCATAAGCCTTGAACCAGGAATCCTCTATCAGAAGAAAGTACAGAATAAGGGTCCAAGTAAGGCATATGCTTCTGGGTATCTCTGAAAACAAGGTCATTTAAAAAGTAGAATTTCTAAAGCGTTGTACTAAAAGCAGAGACGTTCTACTAAAGGCTGAAGTGTTTGGCCATTACTTGGGCAGGCCAATTATTACTTTAAAAAAGTATAACTAAATTTCATCTAAAAACCATGTGCCACAGTTTTCCAACCATGCTTTGTTACAACCTATCAGCTTTCTACATGCCACTAAGCTATTCTTTCAAGAAAGTGATTTCCATTCATGCTATACTTTCCAAGGAGGAGTCTTTGGATACAAATTAACATTACCAGTCCTTGTTATTAATCTGTAAAGTATTACCAGTTTGTTTAACAGTTATCCCAAAAACCTTCATATATATATCTTCTCAGTAAAAAGCAGTTCAGTGCAACTCCTATACTAGGTCACATACCTTTTTATATTACAAAATAAAACCAAGCAGACCTCTCATGGTTTGCCTCTTAGCATTTACTTTTGCATTTCGCAAAGAAAAATTCAAAGTGCAAGAGAAATTTTAGCAAGACCTGTGAGTGAAACACTGGTCTGTTATAACTACACATTGCCTTGGGGTAACCTAGATTAAGTGCACATGCCAACAAAAAACTACGCCACCAAAGGCTGCCCTTGCACAGCACCACCCTGTGATGGCTATACCCACACATGGAAGGGACAAAGGCATTCAGGTCAGTGCAAGAAGGGGAGGGAGGGCAGAAAGAAACCGCAGAACCCCCTGACTTACTGGAAACCTGTAAACAGAAGTGGATCGGCTACAGTGCCAACCTGCACTCCCACTGCAAACACACCTGATTAAGCCAACTAAAAAAATTCACCCTTCTATGTTCACTTGTTTGTAAGCTGCTGTCACAGCCCACCTGATCACCTGGACTAGCCACAGCAAAAATGAGCATGATTCTTTAAACCCATAGCTGTTGTGGGCAATTTCTTTCAGTCCAGTTAACCCTACAGTGGGCATCAGGTAGAACCACCATGAAAATTCCAGAGTTAAAAGTAAACTAATCTCATTTGCCTGTGCTTCTTTCTCCATGCTTCAAGAAATAGCAAGCTAGACTGATGTTTCACTGACTTGCAATAGCAGAGAAACAATGTGAGGCCTATCCACTTTTCTGTGACCATATCAACACTTGACACGACTTAGAAAAGTAGAATCCCAACATACTTCTGTTTCTATTTGACAACACACATCAAATAATTTGGACTGCATGCATGTGAAAAAAGGTTCCTAACTTAATAAATGAAGAACATCCAGTCTTCACTCTTGGCATAAGCCAGAATTTTCACTGTCACACATACTCAAACCAAGCAAGCATCCTCTAAACAGGAACCAGATATGGGCTTTTTCACTATAGACAAGCATGGACCTGCAAGGAATTCTTCTTCTGGTTCTGTACTTCATATGTAGAAAGTTAAAGGTAGCCTATCGTTGGAGGCGTACACAGGGTATTTTTACTTTACCCCAGGACAAATGAGGGTTTGTGGTATCAAGGAGTGCATAGAGAGAGCGAGTGACTTGGAAGAATAGGAAGGACACAGGTCTCAAGGTCAGTGGCTTGAAGGTTTGAAAAGTCTACAAATTATGCTCCAAACTCTCTCTGAAGCCTCTACAGTCATTCAATTGCCTCTGTACCAGTGTCTGATATTCTTTGATCTGATCGGCACAGAATGGCTATTCTGCAGGAGTCCTAAAATCTCTCTCAAGAACTTGGGATAAAACTACTAAGAAAAGCTAGCACAGTGGCTGTCAGCAACCTCTGCTGCAGAGCACAAAGAAGTGAGTGATAAAGCAGATGAAAGCAGTTCAGCACTTCATGATTATTTTTTTCTGACCTCTTCTACAAAAGAAGTATAACAGCAAAATACTTAACTCCCTTTGTCCAGTAACTCCTGGAACTTTGGAGTTCACTCCACTCTTTGCATCATACCACTGCTGCACTGCAAAATTCTGCCAAACCATGTGGGTTTTAGCATGCAGACAAGTAAGAATTAACAGTATCTTTGTTCCAGCAATGTGACATCTTGTGTTTGGGCTGCTGCATTTTAATGAGGATGTTATACCCCCCCATTCGCTATTTTGCCTCCTGTATAAACTACAACCTCTGGAGAATGAGATTAACGCTCTAACTAGCCTCACCCAACCTGTTCACAGTATGTGGTGAGATTACTGAACACTGCAAAACAAAAAGTCAGGTCTTGTCATTTTCTCAATCCCGACTCTTCCATATGATCCTGAAAACCACTTCAATAGGTATTTGTAAGGCCTCTGTAAAAAGACAGGCATAAGCATACCTCCCCACAGACATAACTCTCTGGATTTAGCACAAAACTATCCTGTGTGTATTGTTTCTTAAAGATGCCTGAATCAATCAAATTACTCCCAATTTACTAATTATCTAATTGTCTATGTTAATAGCCATGACAGTTTTTTTTGTACTAAAACCTGAGCCCAAATGAACCTTTTTAATCCATGAGCCCTTATATATGCTGATAGATTTGTAAGTAGGGAATGGGATCCTAACCATACACATTTTAGCTTGCTCTTGACAGCTACAGGAAGTTTTATTCGGCCAGCCTCCAGCTCATCAAGATGTATTATCTAAGCACATGCATGAGAACCTAAAAGGAATTTCATTAATGGAAAGCTGCCCTGTAGGATACTTTTAAAAGGAGATTCCACCCCCCATCATCCTTCTGACACAAGCATGCATACTAGACAGATACCAGTGGTTTAGATCTGGAACTATAGTTATCAGAAAGTTACTAGCCAGTACAGAGGAAGCTCCCTCCATGCTGCCACCTACCACTTTCTGACCATCACCCCTGCAATTCCATAGGAGTTCATGAATATCATTAACTCCTATGCATATCAGAGGAACTGGTGCATAGGCACATCAACTGTTTTTCAGGATTGTCTCTCCAGAAGCACAGTCTAGCTATAGTAGACTGCAGGCTGACAACACTGCAGTATCTGCAACCTGTAATAAAAGCCACTTACAAAGCCTAACTTCAGGAAGAAAATGTTTTTGAGTTTGTTTTGTTGGTTTCTTTAAAGGGGTTGAAAAAAACCCAAATGTATTCACCCACTTTGTGACTGTACAAAGAAAATAAGCCAAATGAGTTTTCTTTCTGCCCATTAATAACTATTTTATTACAGCAATTTTAGAAGTACTTAGTACAGCAGATAAAGCACTCCAAAACCAGTATTTCTCCTCAGTGTGACAATAGCACCTTAAGAATTTGAACTGTCAAAGAACAATGGGTCCAAGATAAACACGGCATTATTTTTTCCAAATTCTGTGATCTAGGCTACACCAAGTGATGGGGTCTTTCCCTCATTAACACAAAGGTACAAAATAATGGCATTGTTATTGGCACCATAAGGTATCACGTGAAGGACACTGTGGTGGGCTGACCCTCGCTAGAGCCAGACACCCACCAAAGCCACTCTATCACTTCCCCTCCTCAACTGGACTGGACAGAAAAGATACAGTGAAAGGCTCGCGGGTCAAGATAAGGACAGGGAAAGAACATTCAGCAATTACTGTCATGAGCAGAACAGACACAGTGAGAAATAAGATTAATATATTACCCAATCAAAACAGAGTAGGTTAACGAGATAGAAAACCAAATCTTAGAACACCCCTCCCTTCTTCCTGGGCTCAACGTTATTCCCAATTTCTCTACTTCCTCCCCCCCAGCGGCACAGGGGAACGGGGAAATGGGGGTTGTGGTCAGTTCACTACATGTTGTCTCTGCTGCTCCTTCCTCCTCAGGGGGGGGACTCCTCACACTCTTCCCTTGCTCCAGCATACAGTCCTCCATAAACTTCTCCAATGTGAGTCCATGCCACGGGGCCCTCAGTTATTCACAAACTGCCTCAGAGTGACTACCATGGGGTGCAGACCTTCAGGTGAGAAGCATGGTCCCCCATGGGGTCACAAGTCACCCCAGCAAACCTGCTTCAGTGCTGGCTCTCCACCAGGTCACAGCCTCCTTCAGATGTCTCCCTGGACTGAAGAGGGAACCTCTCCTTCCCATCATCTTCCAAGGGCTGCAGGGGGACAGCCTGCTTCACCATGGGCTTCTCCACTGGCTACAGAGAAATCTCTGCTCTGGCACCTGGAGCACCTCCTTCTCCTCCTCCTTCAGTGACCTTGCTGTATGCAAAGTTTCTCACATCTTCTCACTCCTTTCTCAGCAAAAAGAGGCCACTTGCCGGTTTTTTTCCTTCTTAAATATGTTAACACAGAGGTGCTACCACCATCACTGATTGGCTCAGCGCTGGTTAGCACTGTGGGGCCCAGCCTGGAACAGGCTGCTATTTACTCAGTCAGGACCAAGGGGAAGCTTCTAGCAGCTTTTTGCAGAAAGTCACCCCTGCAGTCTGCCCAACCCACTACCAAAACCTTGCCACACAAACCCAAAACATACACCTACAATCACTGTGTAAGTTCTTAAAAAGTACCGACAGGTCCTTCAAAAACAGAATACCCATGCATCAAAGCCTATAAAAGGGAACCATGTAAAAACAGCCATTCCTGTACAAAGAAAGGTTACCTTTGTCTGCTCACTATCGGGATCCTCAAGCCAGCAGTACGGGTCGCTGATTTTACACCCATGGTAATCCAATACCTGAATTTATAAAAGACAGTATTTTAAAGAGAGACACAAGCAAACTTACTCATCACGAAATGATAGTCATCAAGATGAAAGGTATTTGGGATTGCACAAAAGCATACAGTACTAAGAGGCAAAGGAAGAGAAAAGCAACACTTTGCTTCCAGGTGAGTTGCTGATATTACCATTCTTTGGTGATAGTACCAAGGCAAAAGACTGGTCCTCAGGAAAAAAAAAACAGAGCACCAGCAAAATACAAACATAAGACAGAGCAGTACTTAAAAAAAATAAACAGCAAACAACGCCCCCCCAAAAAAAACCCACCCCAAAACACACCAAACAACAGCAAAACCAAATTACCCAAAACCTCCTCCAAATCACCACCTCCAAAGGTGTTCAAGTCAAATAACAAAATCCAATTACTGGATGATCTCAAAGTGTAGTTTCTGGTTATGCCACTAACCATATTTGGTTTAGCCCTCGCTACTACTGCCGCACACAAACACGTGAATAAAGCACATATAGGAATTTAAAATAAACAAAAACCCAACAAAACCTCCAAACAAAACATGAAAGACCAACCCACGTGCTTGAACTTATCTACCCTCTTGCAGGCTAAATACCTGCTGCTAGGAGTTCAGCCTGGCGCTGAACTACGAAAGCACATACTTAAGTGTTTCCAGCGTTGGCTCATTTCAGCAAGCATTTTGGCTCAAAAATTACGTTAGTTCTGTAAACAACGATACCTGGACTGGCACCCAGCGGAAGAGCAGCCCTTTGCGGAAGAAAACAGAACCCTTCTGTAGCCAAACCTGCTCCGTACCCCTCGCGTACCCCGAGGAGGCGGTGCGCTCTTTTACAGATGTGCCACCACGTAAAAGCAACCCGCCCGCTCCCCTGCACGCTGCCCCAGCCCAGGCGGAGGCCTGCATTTTCCTGAAACGCTCCGCGGTACCGGAGGCTCCAGGATTTGCCCTCCCGACCCAGCACGGCCGTGAGACCCCGCTGCCCCGGCCCCGGGCCAACTCCCGGGTCGGCAGCTCGCCCGCACACACGCGGGATGTGCCCGCGGGCACCTACACACGGCCACAAACGCGCCTTTTAACAAGCGCCCAGCAGCCGCCACGGCCCACAGACGCCCAAAACCCCAGCCCCTTTAACGGAGCATGCTAAGTCTTTGAGGGCCGAAGCCGAACAATGCCCTGAAAGCCGAGAAAGCTCTAAACTCCCCCCGCCTCCCGAAGCGACCCCCCGCAGCACCGAGGGGGCCAGCGAGAGAGGCAGCCGCCGAGGCCGGGCCCGGCGGCCGCCCAACGCCGGCGGGCTGCCAAGGCGGGTGCTGTACTCACGGCGGTCTCGTCGCGGTACACCTCAGGATACTGGAAAGCCTGCATGGCGGGCAGCGAAGAGAAGGAGGAAGAAGATGAAGCGAGGCGCCAAGGGGGCCGCGGAGCTATAGCTGGGACTCGGGCGGTAACGGCAACAGACAGCAGGCATGCAGCGCGGCCCAGGCGGAGCGGCGCCGCCATACGACCCGCCCCTACCAACAAGCCTCCGCCCACCTCAGACAAGAGAAGCCAGCCGGCGGCGGGCCGAATCACACAGCGCCCCCTGCGGGGAGCCTCCCGCACAGGCACCGGCTGGCCGCTGCGAGCCGCGGGGGCGGGGGCGGGCCC
>VZTU01033349.1:305290-341920 GCA_013400835.1 Zapornia atra
CTCGCCCCTTCCAGCGCAGCCTGCTCTGGCGAGGGAGGTGTTTCACGCCCGGCCAACGGGTTTCATCCTCTTTGGAGTAAACGTTAAAAAATACCAAAGTGGGAGGTTTGGTTTTTTTTTCCTTTCAGGTCCCCCGCCTTGACACAGCTCCTGCGGGGATCCTCAGGCCTGACAGAGAGGGCTCTGCTCAGCGCTGCCTGGAAAACTGTCTGTTTCACTCGTCAGGGCCCTGGGCAGCTTGAGGCTGAGCCCACCCAAGCCTACTTGTCAAGCTGACCGAGACTCCCTGTCACCCTTAAAAGCAAAGGCCAAGTCGGCCAACACATGCCAGTGAGGACTGCTCACCCCCAGTGTCCAGGGCTCCGGTTCTATGCCAGCTGCTCTGGGTGAAAGCACACTTACCGAAGGTGTTTCCAGTGGGAGAACTCAGGCTCATCATTCAGGAGTTTATTTTACAATACAATTTCCTGGGTCAGAAAAACTTAAAACCATTTTTCCTTCTAAGTAGTGGCCCCTAGGAAAGACGCAGAGGACGTGTTGCCCTTTGGCTAGCAACATGGCTGAACTGCTTTTCTTGCAAATAGGTGTTGCTTCAGAGCTGTCACCAGCAGACCTGACCAAGTCATCCTGTCAGCCCGGGGAGGAGGCCACGTCAGCTTGTCCTGGGTAAACTTGTGTGTACGTGTGGTGCGTGGTACCAGCTGGAGACCAGGAGGTCTGCATGCCGTGGTGGTTAAAGGTTCGATCAGCGTGAAGAGTGTTCACGGTTGTAAATAAGGTAACCACCTGGAATGACAATGATCTAAAACATTTCAGAAATGACATCAAACCTTTATAGTTACCAGCTCAGAAATGTGCCTTGATTGCTTATTCTTAATGAAAAGTGTTACCGTCTCTAATTGGGCATCCTGTGGGGAGGTTGAGGGTTGTGTGCATATGAGGAAATAAGCCAACCCCATAATGATCACTGTTACTAAGTGACGTAACTGCATTCATCAGCTTCATTTACATCCTAAACAACGCCTACATGGCTTCTTCTCTCTTGTACCTTCTGTTTTGGTCAGTTTTTCTTCTTCCCTTGTTTTTCTATTATTCTCCCTTTGCAAGGCTGGAGCACAACTGCTGACTACACCTTCTGTTACAGCCCTCAGGAACTTGCAACCAGCGAGGTGGTTAATGGCAGTGCCTTGGCATGCCCAGAGAAAAGCTTACGAATTGTCTGAGAAACCTGCTCAGATAAAGTGCTGGCAAGCAAAGGCTGACACATTTCTGTCTAGAGCTTCCCAGACAGAAGTACAGATGGTCATGAGCTGGTGTTATACAGAGATGTAGCTCAGTACCTCTGTAAAGCATTCGCCTCAGCTGTTCACTACACAGACATGCTGAATGTGCACTGTATGAGAGTTTTCAGTAGTTTCAACTGCAAATTCACTTGATTTGCAGCAGAGGCGTTGCTTCTCATTCAAAGCTGCACTTTGTCTGAAGAGAAGGTTGTCCTTTTTAGCCTGGAGATGTTGTCTGCGATTAATGTATCTCACATCCGTCCAGAATTGCTAAATGTCTAACAGCTCGGTCAGACTTGCAAGTAGCTTTGACTGTACATCCAAAACTCCTGGGTATTTCCACAACCTCTCCCTAAACGAGGTTCCGGGCTGCCAAGCCCTGGAGATTTTCGACAGATGAGCTTTCCGCCTGCGAAGTGGCCCGACCTGCCAGGAGAGGGCAGCCTGGCTGCGCCCGTCTGTTTCAGGCTTCAGCAGCCCTTTCCTGAATGGGCCGGTAAGCGTCGAGTAATCACAGTTAATTACCCATTACAATACCTTCCCCTTCATCCTGGATACAGAGGAGGCGGGAATATACAAAGAAACCCAAGTGCGTGGCTGTCCCAGATAAGATCTTCGGGCCTGCATTTTACAAGCGGTAATTTTCTTTCAAAGGCGAGCACCGGGGACGGAAAGTGAATTTTCTCCTTACTGTAAATTTCTCCTTTGTTTACTTGGGGAAGGGGAGAAGAATCGGGTGTTAACAGCAGTAAAAGCAGCACATCTACACTGCCTGAACTTCCCTTATCGGAAAAGGAGTTAATACAGGTTACATAGTGTTGAAAACACTGCCCAAACCATGCCTTTCTTACCGAGGCCCATGCACCCCTGTACGGATGAAAAGGAGTGTGGTGTGCTGGCTGTTAGCAGAGATTGGTATTACGGAAGGTATAGCTATCCTCTCCCTCTTTTGCTATCACAACGTTAAAATGACGGGACTGTATTGTAATTGAAAATTCGAAGCCTATCTTGCTTACTGTTGCAGCACAACGTAAAATTCTCAAGTCAAATTCTATCAAAATTCTACATTTTCTTGAGCCTAAACCAACCCCAGCAGAGTTCAGGGATGACGTTGTCTGAGTTTTGAGGATAAGCTGCTGAGTAAGCAAAATTTTCTCCTCCTGCATTTAAAAAAAAGAAAAAAGTTTGAAAATCTCTGGGTGCTCTCTATCACCTTATCGTGCTCCCATGTTAGCAGGAATCCGATCATTTGAAAGACACGTATGGTCTCTGCTGATATTAATTATACTTTTGCTGATCATCCAGTCATTAGCAAATCTCTTTCAGCTTAGTCAGCATTTCCACAATGACTCACTGCCAGTAGTGTATTGACTCAGTAGGAAGTGACCTCATTGTCCTTGTCAGGGAAGATGTGACAAAAACCGTAGCAACACAAATTTTGTTTTTACCTTTCCTTTTCATCCTTTTCCCATCCTTACTCCACCATTAAGTTTTAGCAATGACTGGAAGCTTTTCTGCTATAGAAAGAAGGCAGGTCTGTACCTTTACTTCTGTTGGGGTTTTAAAATATGTATATAAAAATATAATTTCACATTTATCTAGTATTAAAAATCAGTTCTGCTGTTCAGATATTTATCAACAGGTGTCAGTAGAGCCTCAGTCTTTCACTGTCATGAGCATTTGCTGAGGCGTACAAATAACTCGTTTCCGAGGAATGTGACTCTGAGTGTCTGTCCTGCTGGATTGCTATTTTGGAAGCATTGACTCAAGAGCCTAAGTCCTGTTGATTTTCAGCGAATCTTTGATTCCTAAATAATGTCCATCAACTGTACATATTAATTATGAAAATTGTGTATGGTTTATAGATAATTGAAAGGTTGCTTGTAGTCTGAGCTGAATTATGAAGTAGTTTACATAAGTTACCAGGGAGACCTCCAGTGTTGCAAAGTTAGGTATTGTCTAATTATGCCCTGGATCACTGTGTGATCCTGACACCTAGATGATAGTTACTTCAGCATTTCTGGAAATATATCCTAATCCTACACAATTCAGCTGGGACTTCATGGCTCCATATTTTACTGTTCTTCTTAAGGCTCTTGCAGAAGAGTTAGAAGGGTTTGAACTTGCCTTGCCACACAGTGTTTAACAGGGGAGAAATTTCTATCTAATTCTTCCCCCACCTATTTCACTGATCTTTGATTCAACCCTTCCTTCTTTTCTTCCCACCAAACATCACTCTGCAAAAAGAAATATCTTTATAAGCATCATTTTCTGTCTAAAGAAATTACACAAATTTTTTGTATGGAAAGATAGCAAAGCCACGTCCATAAAATGAAGAGATAAATGTTTATTTTTGTGTGTGCTTTTGCCTTTCTGAACTGCTCTTTTTTTTTTTTTTTCTTGTTACATGCTGCAAAGCTACTTTATAAGCTAATTCCTGTCTTCAGGCATCAAAACTGATAAACTTTGTACTGAGAAGGATGACTGCATAAATAATTCTTACATTATAGTATCTGAAAATGGAGGTAAGTATGAATTGGAAGGAGGATTTATATTCTTTTCAGTTCTGAAATTGTAAGGATAACAATTTTCTTGCTTTAGATGAAATCCCCTCATTTAAGTCCAAGGAAGTTTTGCCACTGATTTCAAGAGGGTAGAAATGTCGCCCCTAATCTTGGCAGTGAGCAAAACAGAAGGCAGCTTCCTGTTAATAGCTTATGACTTGTTGACAGAATTTGAATACGCTAAACATAGGGAAGCTGATATATTTTCCTTGGAAAGGAAAACGGTTTTAGCTCCTTTTAAAAGACTCCACATCTAGAAATATCTTCTTCTGCAGTCATCATCTAGCCATGTTTAATACATTTTGAATACATGTGTTCAAACAGCGTAGAAATAGGGCTTTCTATTGTGCCTCAGAAAACATTTGGTTTGGGTTATAACACTATAGAAATTATAGATCCCTGCAGAAAAAATAAACTTTAGAGTCAGAGCATGAGAAATGTGATTCCAAGTGAGACTTGCACATGCCTTTGAGAAGAACCTCTCAGTACAGGGAAAAAGAAAGAAGGAAAACTGTATGCAGTTCAGTGACCGTCACATCTGAAATGCAAGTTACATTGGACAGTGTGCTAGTTCATCACACACAGTAGTGCTCCAGCCACCTTGCATAACAATTCATTTAAAATTTTGCCACCATGATGCCTCAGTGGAGACAAATTAAGAAGAAAGAAAAAAAAATAATTCCAATTCCAGAAATGCCTCTGTAGAAAAGCACCAAATAATTAAATGAGGGCTATAAAAATAATTAAATAAGAAGTATGAATTAAATCTGGTCCAGTAACTGAATGTTGCATTCCCAATATTTGTATAGCTGGATGTGAAACGTCTGTAGTTCTGGAATTCAGATGTGGACCAGGGCTTTGCTGTGCTCTATTCCACATGTGCCCAGGTGCTTGATGCCTTTATGATCTAAGGTTTGTGACCAAAGGAGAAAACACAAAACAACAGGTAGCTACATTGAGGGGTGTTGAGAAAAACAATACAAAATTACTAGTCATTGTGTATGTAATTCTTCCAGTGAGGCATTCAACCTGTTTTTGGCAGCCAGTGGGAGAAAGGAAAGCTCCCAGGGAAATTTTTAAGGTACATAATGGCAGAGTGCTGTGTATTTTTACAGAGACCCCCTCCCAGGCTGGAAGTGCAGTGTAGGAGGAGGATGTTACTGGTTTGAAAAGTCTGAATGTGCGATGACAGCTGGTGCCGTGGGTTATCAGAGATGGCAGCAGGGTTGCAGTCTGCACAGAGGAGAATTATGTTGTACTGGATGATGGGGGAGCTGGTGGGAAGATGTGAGGAAGGAGGAATCCTGCTTACAGCTGTGGGCACAGAGGATAGAGCAGGACATGCGCTCTCTCAGAAGCAGGGAGAAGCATCTTGTGGGAACAGAAATGCAAAAGGATGAAAGCTGGACTAATAATTGTAGCTGCATGGAAGTATGAGGTCATAGCTTTGAAGCTTTATGCATCGTGATTTACACTGAGCCTTGATATGAGAAGCCAAGGTGGAGAAAGTCTCAGCCTGAACATGCTGACAAATTCAGGGCCCCAGTGGCAGACGGGCCAGCCATACTAGCCACAGTGACTGGAAAAAAGCAGCAGCAAAGAGAGCTTAGAAGGCAGATTAAGAGCTCTGGTGAGCTACTGAGCTTGAGCCGATGGCGAGACGTTCAGAGAGGAGCAGGATGAGCTCTGGGTTTGGACAGAAGGGAGCATATGGGTGGATTTGAATCACTGGCATGAGCAGTTGGGCTTGAGTTTACAGACAAGCTTCCTCTGAGAGGAGGTACCCCCTCCAGAGGGAGGAGGGAAGGGTACCAAGGGCAGAGAGCCCTTTGGAGCCCACAGAAACCTGGAGACAAACCAGGTTTTGTTCCCCTGTTTCAGTAGGTGATTTGTTGATAACAAAAAAGTTTCTAATAACTGATTTTAAATCCTTCTACCAAAACTTATAAAGATGCAGATTCTCATGTAACGTGTAGCTGGTACAGAAGCCCTGGGTGGTTTCCTGAATAAATGGTCACTTCTGGAGATGAATTTTAAGTTTCTCACGGTACAACAGTATTACTAAAACTGAAGGCCTTTTATGTCTTTTGTTACTTCCTTCTGCTGGAGGAGTGTGCAGGAGTTTCAAAGGAACAGACATTTCAAAGATTCAATAGATATCAGAATAAATTGGACTTTTTTCTTTACCTGGAAATTTTAATGACCTTTGTGTCAGTTTTTTAAATTATTCATTATTATTTTACCCATAGTGTTTTGAATTCGGACAGAAAATGAGGGGAAGGAGACATTAAGACAAATCAATTTATCTTCTGAACATTTTTATTAGATGTTCTTCTTTTGTTCCTCAGTCTAGGTGGAGGCAGCATCCTTTTCACTGACGGGAACAGGTTTCTCAGCACAGCCCGGAAGCATGGAGCAAGTCAAAGAAACTGCGGAAGTAAGTATGACACATTTGGGTGGAAAAAAAATTCCACCAAAAAAATCCTGATGAACTTTCCTCTAATTAATCTAATCTAATTAATCTAATTAATTTTTTACCTCCTGTCTGGAGTCCTGTTCTAAATGCTGCACGTGCCTAAGAGTCATCAAAAGGCACAGGATGTAGCCAAGTTAGAACAAGGTCTCTGCCCTGTAGCTTTATAGACCTACTATTCCAAAGCTCTGCTGAAATTGCCCAGATCAGAAGGACCCTTTATGAACTTGGGAAAAAATTTTGTATCAGCCTTCACGCTAAAGAACAGTGTCGTGTCCTGCTTCCCCTTGCCCTGTTCCTCTCTAAGCAGTGATATTGTGAAGGCAATATTCTGCAGCCATTTCTGGCTTCTGTAGGAACAACAGGCTACTGCTGCAGGTTATTTGGTCCCTCACAAAAATTACTTAATTATTCATGGTTAAATACTCTAGAGGAAATAAAAGTACTCGGGAAAGAAACTTAAAGGAGAGAAAAGAAGAATTAAAGAGTGGGAGACCACATCATCTTCTGCAAGAAGGGTCTTGCTTGCTTGGTAGACTTTCTTTGATCTCTAATTATGTTAAATGTTAGTGTTGTTGTAGGCTTTTTTTGATCCCTAATTATGTTAGATGTTATGTTGTTGATGTTAGTGCTGTAAATAACCCCTCTCTGAATTCACTAATTAAATCTTTTAATATTATTCATTCCCTCCTACCAAAACTTACTTCAGTAATTAAAAATATGATGGTAATTTATTCTGGCCTTATGACTATTTTGTTCAGATATTTATTTAAATAATTTTGTTTTATTACAACCTCAAAAAAAAATTCATCCCCATAATTTAATTAGAGATGCATGTGAAAAGCCAAGAGGTATTTGGAGTTAGGCTGTGTTTGTTCACTTTATTTAGGCCCTTACTCTTGCAAACTTCAGAGTATTTACAAAGGTATAAAGGGTAATAGTTGTTACCACACCAAGTAAAACTTGCAAAATATCTCCATTTGCTTCATGATAAGCATGTTATCTAAATCTTGTAAGCACTAAAGAGATCAGAGAAAGAAATGTACCTTTCTCTTGTGTAATGTTACCTGGGTTTTCTTTTTGTCTTGTAGGAGACTGGCAAGCTGCTGTAAACCAGCTGCCTTAACCACTGGTGCACTCACTGCCCTGAACCGATACCACCGCCATGCCCAGTATCATACAGACATAACCACAGGCACATGGAAATAGACACGTTTCTACACAGCTCTCCGCATTTATCTTTTACCAGCACTAGCTGAAGGTTGCTGCCTGTGTAAGCACTTTGCTCGTGCTTGGCAGGTCATGATCTGAACTGTCAGGTTCCAGCCAAAGAAACATCGGGGCATCAGATAATTAGTGGGAATAACTAGTCTGGCTCCAAGGCTCAACCCTTTGGAAAAAGCACAGTAAAATAATAACTGTGCCCCTAAACCTACTAAAGAAACTGAACTGGCCTTCTAGCTTCAGGATAATAAACCTAGCAGCATCATTTCCTGGAGGGTGCTGAAAATAAATGAAGCCAGCCCCTCTCATTCCAGGGACTGGAAAAGTTGGCAATCAGTCTTCTCCGAGGGAAAACAAACAGAGCCAGTCCCTTGGTCCCAAACACAGGAGATCCCTCCCTTTTCTACTTGCAGAAGAGCACACAGCTGAAATCGTGTTTGACTGAGTTATAATCACCCTTTTTTTCTTCCCTGGAGGCTGCCTGATATGCAAGTAAGATACTGGGCCAACCACCAGGCTGGAACAGTCGGTTTGCTTGCCAAGCCATCCACTTCCTAGGGCCCACTGCAGCCAGGGGAGGTTGAGCCCCCCCTTATTTGCTCCTGCTACCTTCTCTTTCAAGAGGAAAACAATGGGGAGAGGGACTCAGTGATCACAGGGAGCACTACACCTGAGCCTGACACTTCACAGATCATGTAAAAGGAGATTTATCCATGTCTTACCTGTTACGATCCACTCTAGTCCCCCTCATAATCCATTCCTGAACAGGCAGGGTCAGGTTTGGAAGGACAGTGAGGAAATTATGAGGAGAACCTTCATCTCCCAGCTCCCTTAGAAACTACCCAAGAATCCCATGGCTTTTACAACAGTACTAGTCCAATGAACTGGTTGACTTTTGCCTAGGGGCAACTCTTCTGTGGTTCTGTATCATTTTGTCATTCCACCAGGCCCTCACCTTTCCTCACATACATCTGAAAAGTATCTTCACCATATGAGAACAGATATCTCATGATACCTTGTGCTGTGTGAGAGCAAAACACTTGAAGATCTTTCCCCGGTGTCTCAGGAAGGAGCCTGCCTGTTCTAGGAAAACAGATGATTCTGGAATGGTACCACTGGAGGCCCATCAGCAGGTCCTGGGTCCTCTGCTACAAAGCAGGTGATGAGTTACTAGGAGGAGTGAACACAGAACCAGGTTTCCAGCCCATATCTTGAAATCATTCTGCCAATACTTCATTTAACTCTGCAGCAGAGACATCTTGCATTGTTCTAACACTGATCTTGCAGAACCCCATGCTCCCTGACATCCATGCACCGAAAGCCTGATTACCAGTACATAGTATGCTGCCCAACATGCCCATGGACTCAGGTCCCCTCCTCCCTTTCCCCTGCCCTTGCATACCTGCACACTCAGCGCTTCCCTCATGTACAGCATGAAGATCTTCCTCTAGGTTTGCTTTACTTTCTTATCATAGTCTCAAGAGCTAGTACTATGCAAAGTTAAAATCTGTTGAGCACAAGGGCATTTGACCCTGACCACAACCTGCTGTTCCTTTAACAAACAATTAAGACATTCCATGTGTGACTAAATTTGAAAGCAAACCCAAGAATTAATCTGCTTGCTTTAAATAGGGATATAAATAAGAACCAGCCCAGCCATTGCTCAAGAGATAAGCCAAAACCTTGAGGTTCAGTAAAAGTTCAGTCGCTTCCGTAGTTTCTTAGGCAGGATTTGGTGGGTCTTTATTTAGGGAATAGGGTCTTAATTTAGGGGAAAAGGTCTTTATTTAGGGTTTTTAGGGAACACAATGTCCCCCTGAAGCTTGGAGTGTGTGTTCTCATTTCTATTTGAGTAACAGTTTCCTCTGAGTATGGATGATATTAAAGGAAAATAGTGTAGCCAAATCTATTCTTGCCTGGCACAAATAGTATTTCTGTGGGTCTTCCAGTGAGCAGTAGCAAGAAACAAAGTAGTTAGAAAGGTATGTGCACAACTAGGTGTATCTATCTCATTGTCTGCAGTCAGCATTTAAATCAATCTTGTTATAGAGGCTTGGCTGGTGTAATACAGCTTAGCCTTTTAAAAAGAAATTAACAAAAAAAAAAAACCCACAACAAATTTTAAAGTTAGTGCCACCTTGCTTAACCATTTTTGCTAAAATGATAGGGATCTTAGATCATCATTGAATAAGCTGAGTAAAATCCAACTTCTAGATGTCTATGTTATAGGTTCAGATCATATTTAGAAAAACATAAAATAGCTTCAATGCTCTTTCCAGGTAAAAATGCTGTAATAAGAACTGCACGTCGCAGGAGAACTGTTAAAGTAACATTTTAGCATTAAAAGTTTCTCTGTGGCAAAAAAATAGACAGAAGGAGGATTTTTATTCAGTCTAACAGCATGAAGTTAAAATCAGTGATGACGTTATGAGATCGTAGAAAGTGACTATACCCACACATTTTTTTACCTGATATGGAGGGCAGAGAGTTAATTTTTCAGGGTTTGTAGGCTGAGGATTACATATTAACCACTAACCTAACTGATAACTCTATGGACAGAGTCCATTTTTCTATGTAATATGGCCTCACTCGTCCCATGCATAATGTTTTATGAGCGCTCTAAAATTTATGCTCACTGTGTTTTCTTGCAAATTATTTTCCATGTAGGTCAAAAGAGCCTTTCCTCAAGGATTCAGCAGACGAGCTGAGGATTTTCATCTAGATAAAATGAAACCTTATATGAAATATGCTTTGAAGACAAGTTTTACTTCAGAATACTGAAGTGATCAAGTATTCCCGCTACTGTTGCAAAACGAATTTGGAAGAGCAGTACTGTCTGCCTAAGAATTGCACGCTGCAGCCTATCACTGCAGTGTAAGGATTAAATAATTCAATGGATTTAGGCACCTAAGTGGTATCATGATTTCAGAGGGACTGGGTGAATAAAACCTAGAGCAGTAGTAAGGTTAAGGGGATTTCATGGTGTTTCTGGTGCTTCTCCTTTTTGAGAGTAGCAGAGAAGTTGCTAGTTTAATATTCTCTTTTTAATAGCAGAAGAAAGTAAGCACCAGCATGTTGTTGCAGCAGTTCCTATAATGGTAACGTTTTTTGAAAAGAAGGAATTTTCATGCAGCATTTTAAAGAGAAGTTTCATGGCAGTATCAGTAGTGACCAATGACAGTCAGAAGGTCAGTTTGTTCTGGAAAACACAGAAGAAAATAGAAGCACACAATGCTACCTTTTTCTTTCAACTTAAAATCTTTAGTGTCTCCTGTTACGAGTGAACTAAAATTATGTAGCTTTTATACTAAGTTATGGCTCAAATACATCACTGAAGTATCAATATTGAATTCTATTGCCTTGTAAATTTTTTGTGATAGGTTTTCTTTGCAACCTTATGTAAACCAATTCAATGCATGTAATTAATTAACAACTGCTTAATTTTATTTCTGCATTTGTAGCACTAATGAAACATTCATTTCTGACTTTGTAATTTTTAATGTCTCTGTTCACAGACATCCCAAAAGTTTTTCAAATGCAAAGATGTTGAGATTTTCTATTTTGGGTAAAAAAAGGATAATAGGTCTTTTAATGAAATCAAAATTATTCAAAGTGCTCTAGTGGCTGTATTTGCAAGACAAATATACTGCATCTTTTGCCTTACTCATTTGTTCCCACTTGACTATTCTAATTACCTTTCAGTGCCTGGCATATTGTGTTAACCATGCATTCTATATTTGTATGTGCCTACCGTTTCAAATCTATCAAGTAATGAATACTGAGATATTTCAGTAGTATTTTGAAGGAGATCGACCCCATGACTCTGATTGCTTCCCCTCAAGCTTGCTTTTCCAAGAAATTTCCAATTTGTTGCTTTTTCACAATGAAAATCAAATGTCAAAACTGTAAAAATATTTGCCCTGAGAAAAGTGTTGGTTTATAACCAGCAACGATTATTTTCCTTTAGCGTAATTTTCAATATGCATTTCTTCTCTATAAGATATAAGAAACAGGTCACCTTTCCACTCAGCCAAGGCAACAGTTGCCTTTTTACAAGCCTTCAAAAAAGAAACCTTTAGAAAGTTTCAGAAAAATCATGTCATTTTGATTTCCTGAGAACTCACTTGAAAAGGCAGAGAGTACCTTCTTGTTTGATTTTTGCCTGTTTTGAGGAAGTTCCTAAAGATCAGAAAGTTGAGAGGTCAACGAGATGATCTGACCCTTCGTAAGTGAACCCCTAATTATTCCAAACCACTGAGGCACTGGGGGTCTGGAATCTGTGTTCTTCTCTGAAGCACGGTGTTGCCACTGAGCTCTGTTGAGAGATCCCTTTCCTCAGCCAGCTCTTTGCTAGCCCAGCAATTCTATACTTTACATTCTTGTTCTGTAGACAGCACAAAACCCACCAAATGAAATACAAACTTGATGTTTGTTAGCATATTATTTATGAATTACACAGTGTGTGTTATACACCTTTAAAACAGCACTAGAAACTGTTACATTCCTGTTCCAAAAATGAGACTGCCTGAAGCCCTCGGACACTGTTGATGTCTTTTCAAAGTCTTGTGGAGTTTGATCCAAAGCTAGCTCAAGCTAATGAGACATTTTCCACCTACTTAAAGCTGTGATTCCTCCGAGTGCAATACATGTTGCATGTTACAAAGAAATAGGTGGGGTTTTACTTTCAGGCTTTTTAGGGAGCTGTGTTGTTTGAGCTTTTTTAAACAAGCAGTTTAAAGGCTCGGTCCAAAGCCCACTGGTTTCAGAAGGCTAAATCAGGCTCAGAATTCTGTACTATGGCTAGAAACTATTTCACCAACGTAAAATTAAACTCATGAGTCCTCCTTGCACATGCCCAGCTGACTAATTTCTTCCTCAGCTAGAGGGACCAGGCAGGATGTAAGCTGAGTGGTGCCCGTGGTTGCAAAGAAAGACCCTGTACCAAGACGTGTTGTTTACAGTAAGGTTTAAGGACTGTGATTTGTGCTTCTAGGCTGTAATGATTAACGTTACAACAATGCAATGATTTCAGTCTCCAGACCCCCTTTTCATTGGACCTTATCTGGACAAAATATTTCTGGTCCAAATTTTCAGAGATGCCTGTTATTTCAATAGATTTTTTTACACATGAGCTCAGTTTAAGATGAGTAAGAAGTGAGAATTTCATTCAGTAAAAATAGTGATTGACTGAGAAATTGCTCCAGGAGCTCTACTTGAGTTAAATACGTTAGTCTGTTTCTGTATTGCTGTATACCTCAGTGAAATGGCTTAGCCTCCTTGTAAAGAAACAGACAGGTTTTTGTCTTTCACCCATTTTTATTGCAGATTCCTGTCTTTTAACTTCCATTTGTATGGCTGCACTGTCTGCTGTGTGCTGGTGTCCCCACAGGACCCTTTGTTTCCTACCTTTGAAAACATTCAAAACAAACAAGACCCTTTCTCTTCCCATAGACAGCACACGTAATATTAATGGTTATCTACCTGTGATAAGCAGAGGCAGTATCATTTTACATGACTTGAAAGGGTCATCCATATCGTCAGGCACAATTAACTTGTCTTACTCTCACAAAATGGGCTGGGGGAGGTAACTAAGAGGCCATACTTCTTTACATACCTCTGAAAACGGTTCCGGGACCAAGGGGACATCCGAAAGATACAAAAAGTGCCCAAACAACAAGCACAACGGGCTTTTTTTTTTTTGAGAACACGAGAAGCTGCGCTCCCCGCTCCCCCCTCTTCATCTGATACCCTCTACGGTGCCTGTGCGGGTATTCACCGGAGGTGATCAGTCTCATGCAAGTTAGAACAAGTTTAGCTGCAAGATTTAACTTGCTATTTATCCCACTTTTAAAGAAAGAAAATTCTGTTAAAATTTTCTGGAAAACGAAGCAGATTTCAGTGAAAATGGTTTTGAGGATCTAACCAGACTACAATAAAATCTGTGTGGAAATCTCTCTGAACTTGCACCGTTTATCCATTTTGGTTTTGTTTTGCATCCTACCTAGATTAAGAATAGCAAACTAGGGATGAACAGTAACTCCTGTTCTCTGGAGGAGGCTTTCCCACCCTACACACTGGCTCAAAACCAGGAAAATTACCAGGGACCCTGCCTTGAGGAGACGACATCCAGGGAGCTCACTGGGTACAAAACAACGTTTGGAATTTAGCACACTAGCGTGTCCCATCTGAGTCAGCACTGAATCAGTGTCCCCACTGATGTTTAGGGCAGTGCTGTGCAATTGAAGATGCTGTCACTCAGGCGAGATGATGTTGACCGCTCAGGGTGTGGAGAATTGCATAGCACTTGTCACAGTAACACAGCTATTAAACGTGTGACGTGACCAAATGCCCAGGCAAAGTATTGCTCTAGCCTCATACATCATTCCTGCAATTACATGGAAGATATTTAACTTCCTGTGTTAAACAACCAGGTAGGGCTGCTGCCAACAAGGCATTGAGTTTCCACAGAAGAACGGCTGACTGTCAGTAATGCCTCACTGCATCCTTTGGAGGTTTTTTTCTAACATGCTTTAGGATCCTTTGGGAGAAAGCATCCTGGTTAATATGAATTTTTTACTATTAATAACATGGTAAGTTTGAATGTGCTGCTTTCTTTTTACAACCGATATAAAAGTCTTTACAATGCCAACCATTTTTGTGATTATTTTTTTTTTCTCCACGTTTATATACATAGAGAGGGAGAGGAGTCCAGAAGAAAGTTAATCTTTCCTACTCAAAAATAACTGAGAAATGTCTGGTTTTCCATATTTTTTTTAGCCAAGAAAAAAAAAAAAAGAAAGAAAAAAAAAAGAGCATAAAATCTGTAGAGTTACTTTCTTCAGTACAAAAAATAAAGGTTTTGAAAAGGAAGATAAAGTGTCCCTACGTAGTTTCCTTCCCTTTTAAACTATTTCCCCATGATGGGAATCCTACTTGTATTTTTCCCCCGATAAGTAAAGGGAAGCTGGAAATGTTTCAGACTTCCATTCCCATTTCTTTCACAATGATTAAAGACAAACTGCTGCGTTGTGGTGAAGAAATCAAACCGTCCATTCCTCCCGCTGTCCTGCGGCGTCGCATTTTTGCCAGCTCTAAGCAGAGCGAGCGCAGCCTGCTTGAATAATCAGGAGGTTCACAGGGGCTTAAAATAGGAAGCCGGGGAAAGGGAATATTGTGGGGAAGTGAGCGAGGAGCCTCAGCGAGGGGGTGTCTTGGAGTAGCACTGAAGACGGACCAGCTCTGTCGGTGCTTGCAGCCCTCGGCTGCTGTAACATGAAGCTCACGAAAGGTCAGCGGCCGCGCTCTGTAGTCTGCTCTCTGCCTATCTGTGCCATCTCTTGAAATAACAGCGACTTCCAGGACTCCTTCACCTTCTTCCCTCTCCGGCCCCCGGCATCCCCTTCCTCCCCACCCCTTTCTGGCACACATCCTTCAGCACCACTCTCTTTTCTTCCTTGAGATTTTCCTGTTGTCATCACAAAGACCTCTATGTCCTTTATTGTACGGTGCCCTCCCCTTGCCTGGCTCAAAGGCTATCTCTGGCTCCGGAGATCAAGTCTCCACTAAGACAAGGATGGAGATTTAATTTAGAAAACAAAACCATAAAGGGTTAAGGAAAAGAAACATGCTGGTGCCCTGTTTGGGGGACGAGTCCACTACCACTGTAACTTAGAGAGGTAAATTAAAAATTTGCCTTTAATCAACTACTTTCTCCTTATTGTACCCAAACTTTGTGAGTTTCCTGAACAATCTATTTATGACCTGCTCCCTTGAAACTTGGAAGTGGTTCATTTGAGAGAAGCTTCCATATTACTCTGCCAAGAGAATTACCAAAATAGTCCTGCAGCATTGTTATTTTTGAAGATTTGTGACCCTTCGTTCGTTTCTTTGTTTTAGAGGGATTTTTTTGTTCTAAGCTGTTTTGTCTTGGTGACAATGAAAGTTGAAAGTGGTGCTTTGGGTGATAAAAAAGTAGCTGTTTATGTTTGCAATGCAAGTTGTTTCACAAGGACCTGCATAGCTGGTAGAATGAGAGTTCACGCAATTGGGTGGTATATCAGGTACTAAAAATATATATACTGTCCTAAGAAATGTCACTAACCTGGAACTGGAACTTAGGGCAGAAAAGCAATTTGCTACATGCTTTCAGGACATAAAGTCCTGCTCAAATTCCCTTCTGAAATGAGGAAACCGTCCTGGCTGCAAGATCTCTGCCCAAGGCTGCGGGGCCACGTGGGGCTCCTTTTTGCACAAGTTTTCTCATGGATGTGCCAGAAACGGGGTTTTTGGCTGCTGGGAGCATTTAGCTCCTTGACACCTACTCAGATAAGGTGAGGGCTGTTCACAAACACGGGTCCTGGGCAAATTAAGCAGCTGTCTGCAGAGGGATACATGCACTGGGGTAAGAACTGGAGTCCCTTGTCTGGGCTGTGCATGTTGTAGTGAGTGTGACATATGCATTGATGTCATCGAGGTGTAGGAACAACCTCTTCTCTCCCTTGCTCTGCTAAACTATTTTCTTGTCATACAGTGCAAATACAGGGAAAAAAATCCTGCAGCATCCATCACGTGCCTCCCCAAAGAATATTTCACACTGGAAAAAAAGCAAGCAAGCAAACTAGGTGAAGACTATAAACATAATAGAACTATGACGAGCAGTGCACAGAATTTTACAGTTTGTCATTAATTGCTCCCCAGGGCCTGCAGAAATATTTGACCAGGGTCTCAGAGGAACTTGAGTTATGATTAGTTTAAATAAAGATGACTGTAGGGCCTATTTAAAAGGTATTGTAGTAACATTGCTGGAAAATGTTTCTAGGACTGACAGATTATTTCTAAAAACTTTTGTGTGATTTGCTACAATGCTATTCATGGATCCAAAAAGATATGCAAGTTTGTACAGATGAGGGAATCACAATAAACTCTCAAAAATCTGTGCTGAAGCTACATTAAAATTAAGGAGCATCCTTTATATCCTCTCTACTAACCAGGCGTCTTACTCAACCTGGAATACCTACAGGTAACTGCAGGAGTGAGTGCTTTGAATGCATCATTTAGCAACTCTGTAAAAAATACTGTACATATACACATTGCCATCTCAAACATCATGGTGCCTCTTACTCAGCAGTTTGTTTGCACTGCTTGTGCTTTAATTTACTTTTGAATCTCCTAATACCCAAGGCAAATCTCAGCTCAAGACTTTTAGACACGGTGTGTCCCTCCTGACTTGTGAAAGAAAGCCCCACCAGGCACCTCTGAACTGAAATTGCCAATACCCCACTCAGAGAACAGGTACCCCTTGCTCTTAACAACTGCATGGACATCTGATGATACCATTGTCAAATACTATCAGATAAACATCCCATTTGTAAATCTGGAGGAATTACATGCCATTTACAAACTCATCTACCTGAAAGTAATATTTTAGAACCAGAAAACCCCTACTTTTTCAAGTGGTAATTTGTAAAAAATATGAATTATTACATAATTGCAATGAATAGGTATGCTTATAGGGATATGCATGCATTCCCCCAGACCCTGTGTTTGACATTTAAAAATGATGACCAAGACATTGTGGTAGGATTTCAGGTCAATGAATTAAACTGATATCTCACCGGAGGAATTCCTAATCTTTACATCTCTTCCACTTTTCTTTTACACTATTACTACCAGAAGAACCCATTTATTGGACAGGTCAAATTATGAGTAAAAAGTGATTCATCTGAAATAAATCCGTGACAGAATGTGAGAGTGGAGGGTGGAAGTTAATTTGATGACTTTGTAGCCATAGCGAATAATTTTCTTGTCTTTAAAAGGTTGATTTGGACTGTGGTCTAGAAATACTGTCGAAGTCCTGCTCATCCTAAATGACAACACAGCCACTTTTCTGTCATCGCTGGCCAGTGAAGAGTTTCCATCTGATCTTGGTAGATGATGACCTGGCCTTGCTTATTTATGTCCTTTTGCTGGTGTACAGCAAGGTGATGTACACAGGCTTTCGATGCTGAAGAAACTTCAAAAAGCGCAGGACACTACAGTACGTAGGTTATCTGAAGCTAATGAAAACTTCTCCTTTTCCAAATTCTGCAAACCATTATGTGCAACAGGCCAAGAGGTCCTCATGCTCTTGTGTGAAGACCACAGTCAGCAAAAACTTTCCTTTGCTCAAGTGAATTAAGTGTAATAAGGATGACGAGCTATGCAGAAGACAGATAGGCGAACTCATGAATGAACTCCTGTGCTGTCTAAGGAATGTCACCGATTCCACCACACCACCTTACCTTTCTGGATTATTGGACCCCATTTCTTGGACCATGCCTGCCCTACAGTAATCATGTATATTTAGAACAGGAATTAGAAAATATTTCAGCCATTGAAATTAGAAAATATTTCACCCATTCAGAACAGTGGGTTCTGAAACAGCCTTCCAAACAGAATTGTGGGAGGAAGAATCCAAAATTACTTCTAAGATAAATTTATGGATGGGATTATATGGCAAGATATGATGAACCCAGCATACAGATTAATGTTTGAGCCATCAGTTTTGTTTCATATTTGGACCTTCTGATTGGCACTGAAAGTAGATGTGATCTCTGTTGGTCTTGAGATGAATTGTGTCACATTAACATAAGGCTTCATGTTTCTGCTGGACACCTGCAAAGTCCAATAATTTTTTTTTCTCTTCTTTCATATTACACTTGTCTCCCAGTTTGTTTGATTTTAAAATAATTTCTTCTTGCTTCCTTCTGCAGCAATAAATATTGTCTACAGTAAAACCAAGGACACTATTTGGGATATGCTGGGACTCCTACCTGCTGTCTTGGGTGCATAAAGCAATCCCCACTTTTGGGATCAGTAACACATTTTCCTTCATGCCAAACTGGTGAGGCCCATGGGTGCCCAAGAGGCAGTGGGAGCTTCTTTACAGAGGGGCAAATAAATCATTTCCTGCCACACTGTGAGCAAGCCAAACAGCAAACATAAACAGGACGTTGTCAGTGATCTCGGTTTCTCTTGCTCCCTTCTTGTGGCACTACATAGTCCCGCAAGAATCCTCACAAATCTTTTTTCTGTGATATGCCAGGAAATATATGGCTTGTGGTAGATGGAAACATGTGGAATAAATGTGCTCAGCATCCTTTTAGGCCCGTTCTCCGTATCCTGGTCTGTGGGATAGTCTTAGTTTCCACATAGCGATGTGTATATTAAAAGAAGCAGAAAAAAAAGTCCAGAACTCTGTACTGAAACCAAATAATTCACTGCATGACTCTACTCCTGGGGAGAGGACAAGAAAACAATGGCATAGGATAGATGCTACCCATGCTTCTTAATGCGTTAATGACAATTACTTGCAAACTTCTGATGACGGAGTTGTAAGGCTCCAAAGCAGGGACTGGAATAAAGTAAGGCAAGGTGATACAGGTAAGCTGTGGTTTCACTCATGTAGATTCATAGATATTTTTAACATGCTAAGCATAAATTTCCTACTATTGTATAGATAGGGGAACTGAAAAGTAAATGTCAATATTCACAGTGTGTGTACATCTAAAATGTGTTATTTATTGAACAAGTGTACTTAAAGACACTTTACACTAAGTGTTACTCTCTGCTGAAGATCTCTTCACTTTATGTTTGTAAAGTCCTGAGTGGTTTGCAAGTCAATTAAACACTGATGGAACAGAGATAAACACTTCCTATTGAGAAATGTCACGTCAGCCTTTCTGCTTCATTTCATTGTGTCATTTAATGCACTGAAAGGCATTCAAGTGACGCAGCACTAGCCATGATACCATGGCACAGGCCATGCCGAGCCACGTGCGGGTGGGTAAACAGTGTTGCAGTCATCCCAACTGGCACAGAGAGAGGCTGACGTGGACTTCAGGGCACACTGACGTGCAACCAGGGTATCGGGAACAGATTTTCTCTTGGGCATTGCTCCCTATGCAGCATGCAGGCCTGTGTAATTTAACACCCAGTAGCTCTCCCTTGAAAAATAAGAAGTTTGGCAGCCAGGATCCTTTTAGGATTAGGTTTCCTCTTGCTTTCTGCAAATGTTAGCAAACACTGTCACCCTGCACCATGTGATACATCGCTCACATTGTTCAGGGTAACAGATAAAGCACTGGAGTTTCAGGAGTGCTTAGAGAGCTTCAGTTCAGTATTCAAACAGCTGAAATATCTACCTATTACCTATTGTCATTATGAGGAGCTCAAGAGGCCTTGTTTTCCTAAGAGCTGTGTAGTTACAGTGAAGGTAAAAGTTTGCCCAATGAGTAGAGAAAGCATATGGCCCTGTTTTAAGATGAGGCCTGATGAATTTGGTTTCAAAATACTTGACAGCTTCCAGATTTTTAATTCATTGTTAGGATGCTCTACTGTTGCTGTGAGCTTGTTGTTTGATAGCAGCAAAATCTATGTTCAGAGGTGACCTAGAATTCATTGCTATATTGAGTACTGTGCTTCATTTAAGTATAGCTAGTGGAAGAAGTATACAGTGGTGTTTAGAAATATTTTGTGAGATAAGCAAAAAAAGAGAAGATAGCTCAATGCATTTGGGAGCTATTAGATTTCATCTTGTACTTCAAGTAAATGTTGGTGTCATATGATTCATACTTTATGATAAATTAATGCAGCGCCCTGAAATAGAAATAAATAAGTCTCCAGTTCTCAGAACTGTGCATGCATTACTGTTGAATCAGAGCTTGGCAACAATACCCCAGCACACATGAAAGAAGTGTCTTTTTGTCTTCTACGGGGATATTTTTGGAATGGTGGTTTGGAAATACCGTACAGCTTGTTGCTGCAGTGAACCCAAGAGTGCTAGGTAGCCAATACGGCCACGAATGAAACCTGCTGTGTTTCCTAATCGAAGCAGTGACCCATTTTTTTCTCTGCTCCCATGGCCAGCTAATGGTGCTAAGGCCCCTTCCCTCTGTGGCTGAGCCACGCTTCCAGCAGTAGGTGTAAAAAATGGGAGACATGGGTCCCTCTTTTCCATCTGGGTCTGTGCTCACAGAGAGCACCTCGATTTGACCTGGATTATTTTTGTACATTCATGGCCCTGTTCTGTGTTGCTTTTTGAACACAAAACCAGCAATTAAATAGCAGATGGGAAAATGTGGTCGAAAAGAACTGGAGACTTCTGTTCGCTTTCTGGGTTTTGGGAAACCAACAAGACATGAAGAGATAAAAAGAGAAATATGTAGAGAAAACCAAAGACAGGGGGTAGCATGTATTTCTTGTCACCCTACTGTATACTAGGGAAAGTCATTAAGGTTACGAGTCATGACAGTTCTTCTTGATGATAAAACTGCTTTGTCAACAAAAGGGCTGAGTATATAAATGTATCATATATCATCTCCCACTCTTTCTGTCTGTATACTATATGCTTGCTCATTTAAGTGTAATAAACCCCTAGAATTTACAGCTTATTCCAGCATTTTTATGCAAAGTTAACTGAAAACAGATTTTACTTGGAAAAAGAAAACAAAGCCCATTACAGTCTTTGCAGATGCAATGCTTCATCTTTCGAGTCAGTCCTGTGAACAGAGAAGGAAGGTTCTCAGCAAAGTGCTGCTGCTGGGGGTCTCTGCTGCGGGACCCTGTGCCTGAGGCTCTTTGGCAGATGGGGACATCCCATTTCCTCTGCTGTGTGTCCTCCCCAGGAGAGCACAGCATCAGGTGTTTTCTTATTTACTCTCATTCTGGACCTTTGGCTTGACCTGATGTAGCTCACCCTGCTTCACCTCCATCAGGAAGGGTTTTATCTCTCACAGAAGAACCAAACTGTTGGTTTCTGCGTTCTTCTGGAATGTAGGAATTGTGGAGTCAAGCCCTCTGAGTCTGCCTGCTTCCTGGATGAAGGGACTATGTCGTCTTGCACAAGGTGAACATGGGTACTTTCTTCACCCAAGTTTAAGGAAATACAGGCCATAACATTGCTTCCCTGGCACAGCAAAGCATTTGAGGCCCTGAATCCCAGTTCCATAAGGGTGCCAAAGCCAAGAAAAAAATATTCAGACTCCTCTTTTTTCAGTGCTTATTACAGTTTGATTCAGAAGTCCTGTCATGCTGAGTAGAGCACTCAGCTGGTAATTCATTCTTGGGTGGTCACCTCTCTCCATTCAGTCTCCTGGGTACTGCATCCAGCACCATGAAGTCCCCTTCTGCAGCCAGGTGCTCTAGCCTGTGGTCTGGGTTATTGCAAGGTTGAAATTCCTTCTGGCACCTTGGCCTTCACACTGTTCTGCTTAAGTAATAGATGCTTAACATTGGAGTGAGACATCTGTTTCAATACATTCTTCTTCTGTCGTCGACAACACATGCCATCAAGCACTGAAGGTCACTAGGAATACATCCAGGAGGGCATTTGGGAATGGATGAGTCCAGGTATAGATGCAGATGGCCACAGCGCTCTAGTGAGAGGGTCGCAGATCTTCAGTACCCAGAACCCAATCCAAAGCCTAAAGGAGTCAAAACAGAAATTGCTGTCTTTCCACGTGAAGGAGCTACGCTATTAACCGTGCAGAAAAATTAGCTCTTCCTTCCAGCACAGGCAGCTATCAGAAAGCAACATTGCTGAAGATTGTTGGGAAATTAGATTAAATTCTTTTGAAATGGCTTAGGGTGGAGACGCTACACTAAATATAGAGATAAGAACACATATCAAGGGAAATTATCAGAGAGCTTAAGTCAAAATATTAAGTAGTATAGCATCTTAAAGGAGGCAGCATCTCCCAGGAATTTCACCAAGAGCCTGGATTTCTTTGTCGGGGGGTAAAAAGGAAGTGTGCAATAAAACCAGAGCAAATGAATACATATGTAACATAACGCTGCGACGTGCCAGGCCTTGGGCAGCACCTCAGACTGCAGCTGGTGAGCCTGGACTTGCTGACGCACCGAGTGTGTGGCAGAAGTGAGCAGCACGTGGGTTGAGCTGCCCTCTCATACCTTAAATCCTGCCTGGTTTAACTTTCTAAATCTCCACTGTGGTAGTACCACAGCTTAAAATATATCTTCCCAGGTTCCTTATGTGCATTGCCCTGAGAGTTACTTTTGAGGCCCATGGAAAGCAGGAAGTTAGGTGCTGTTATTTTTTTCCATGTGTACGAAAACTTAATAGACTAAACTAGCGGGGTCAACAATAGGCAAAATTAAAACAGTTCTAAAAATGAACTAGACAAGAGGAAACAATTACATGGCTGCTATTTGGAGGAAACAAGCACTGGGTGGTTCAGTCACTAACACAATGAAGGAGACAGCCCACGATGGTGCTTCTAAAGCCTTCCCGGTCTGGTATTCCCAAACTGTCCAGTGTTGTTTACTTGCCTGGAATGATGCCACAGACACATCCTGATAGGTTAGGAGCGATCCTTGGTGACTGCTGTGAGAAATGGGAAGCGGGCAGAGAGGGCAGCAGCAAGAGGTGTCTGCCTTTTTGAGGAGCTGGGCAGCAAGTATTTCTGTCCCCTTGGGTTGCCTGAGGCAACGCCTTCAGTCAAAAAACAGCTCTGAAGAGTTGTCATGGGCTGCAGAAAGCATCATCGGATAACCTTCATGATGGCTCGGGTCTGCTTTTAGGATGGCAAAGTGTTTGGTAGCATTTCTGCTGCTATACCCCCAAGTCATTAAAGTGATACTAATTGTTGGAGAATAAAAGAGGCACAACCTTAAACCAAATGCACTGACCAGGAACTCAGAGGACTTGCCCTGGGTTTTGTGCTGACACAGACTTACGCTGCATCCTTGGATGTCTCAGCTTTCCGTCTGTGACTAGTGTTGCTTCCTTTCTCCTTGTCCTTGAATGATGCATTTCAGCTGCCCAGGATTTGTGGCAGGGACTGTCTCACACTGGGTGCAGGCACTGCACAGGGAACAGCCATGCCAGGTTTTGGGTTGCCCTGAGAATAACAGGGAGTGACTCCTGAGTCCATCTGCCTTATTGCTTGTTAATTATTTTATCTGTCAAACTATAGATCTGTATAATAATCATTGTTTCATTTTTAATGACTGACATTAGGCAGGCTCACAGATTCCTAATTAAAAGTTAGTGATTTTTTTTTTTTAAAAATGTTCTTCCTTTGTTGAAGGCATAGAAATGTCAGAAATGGAAAGTGCCAAGAGCCCAACAGATATATTATGCAAATATCCATTAATCAAACAGAAAAGGGAGAGTTTCTCAGCAGAGTAATTTTTTTCCTGCCCTCCCAAAAAGTTTCTAGTAAGTGAAGGTAATTTAAAAACTTTAATTGTAAAGGCTAAATAAAACACAAATTAAATGCTTTCAAACCTCTGCTCTGGAGAACTGGTGCGTAGATTCTCTTGTCTGTCAGTTTTTATCATGCGAGGTGAGAGTGGTGGTTTTTTTGAATCCAGAAAACAATGCAGACCACAGGCATGTCATCAGCAACTTACCACATAGTTATTAATTTTTTTCCTGCAAACATTTTAATTGCAGCTGCAAGAGGCTGAAAAACCCTGCCTGATAAGCGTGCTTTTCTGCTTTAAAAATACAATTGAAAGCATTCTGCTAGCAAGCCTACACAAAAGCTCATTAAATTAAATGCTAGGGATTATCTCTGAAAGCAAGTGAATATAGAAGGCAGGTGGAGATAATGAAAGTAGGATATTATCCCATTAACATTTGTTCTGTTACTGCCCCCACTTTGCCATCGTTTCTCGTTGGCATCCTACCAGAAATCTGCATACTGGCTGGTAGCTATGGCAAGGGAAGAGTGGCCTGCCACTCCTGCAGAGCAAAGGGAGATGTCAGGGCTTCGTGTTGGGCAGTGCTGTGCCAAGGAAAGGTGCGAGCTGCAGGTGAGGCTACAGAGAGCAGCAAGGTGCCTGATCCACCCTTCTCAGCACAGCCAAATGCTGTGTGTGATGCAAGAGCTCTGCTCCCATCCTGCCAAAAATGGGTACGCTCTCTCTATGCTTCATTACCTCACGCCACCCATTCAGCCGCTAATGGCACTCCTTCTATTGAAAAGTGATCTAGCACCATGCACGTGTCCCAGGGCACACACAACAACACCTCCGGGCCCTGCTTTAATAGCTAGGAACTCCATGTACTCTCTAAACACAGGCTGGCAACCAGGGTGGTGCAGAGCTACACCAGCCCCCAGGCAGCTCGGGGAAGGGAGGCAGGAGAGCTGGAGATCCTCCTGCGGCTTTTGGGCTGCAGGAGAGGACAGAGGGTGACTGGGCAGGTTCTGCAGCTATGTCCCTTCGCTCCAACCGCATTGGAAAAGTTGAAGGGGAAGACAACAGAGGGATGACTCTGCTGGACCCCTTGTCTCTGCTTTCCCTTGGTGTCACTGAGTCCCCTGGGGGACAGGAGAAAGTAATTTCACTGCTCTCCAAGGGGTGCTCCCTGGAGAATCCAGGACACAGTGAGCTACTGGGAAATAGTTTTTGTGCCTTGTTCAAGAGACTGAGATAGAGCTGCTTCTTTTTTGGAATTTGAAAATACATTTCTGCAAGCGCACACTAACCCTGCTTGTCTGTCTAGTTAAGCACAAGCTTTTGTTCCTCCTTGGGAAGGTGGGGATATAGATGAAGAAATCTTCCATGGAAGAGTTCTTATAATGCCCCCAAGCTGACAACACTTTTACATGACAGGAAATTGCAGGAGAAATGGGGATGCTGTAAGGACTGGCAAGCAATTCGCCACAGCTTCTTCCAGCCAGTACTTGCACTATTTTTATCTCCCCTCTTTCTTTTATCCCGTTCTTTCCCTTGCCATTGGAGTTCCTCCTGTCATTCCTCTCCCTTTCTGGCCTTTCCATGTAACCCTCTCCTCCTAATCAATTCCCATCCCAAGAAACAAACTCCCATCTCAATTAATCACTGCTCTTCCTACTTATTAATGTTTTATTTTTCCCTTACCCCATTTCTAGTTTACACACACTAGAGAAAAATCTGTTGAGGTGGGGAAAGCCCATTATTCTGTGTTTCTATGAAGTTGAACTCTTTCCCATCTCTTCTTTCCCTCTCTCACCCCTTATCTGGCCCTAAGGATCTAAGTCTTACAAACATAAATACGGTTGCATTTGGCTTCGAAGCCCCGTACAATAAGATGCCCTGTATAGGATACCTAAAGGCCATGCTTTGTGTTTTTAACTGCTTTCTCTCCTCTTCTCTGCTCCAGTTTTCATTGTCTCTCTGTTTTTGTTTGTCTCCTCTGCCCCATTTTTCATCCAGGACCTCTCTCTGCTTCACCCCACCCTTGCCGCCTCACCTCGGAGGAATGCAAACCAAATAACCATTCAAGGCTGATGAACTTTAAAACCCATGACATTCAAGTGGGTTGGAAATTAGACAAAACAATTTCACCCATCCCTTGTTTAGGGCCCTGATGAACAGCCTGCTGCAGTTCCTGGGTTAGTATGCAGGAGGATGTGCTGCTGCATGTCTCCCTTTCATAAGGGAAATGCTGGAATGTGGCCATGTACTAAAGAAGCCTGTCGTAACACGGTCTGTTAGAAGGACACCCTGGATCCCCCACATGCATCTCGTACAGAGGGCTTTTCAGCTCACCTTCTTTGATAGTGAGTGCATGGAAATGGCAGGATGAGTCTTGTTGATTGCTTAAGTGGAGTAATTTTTTAGGGTAGTGAATAGGCTAGTTGGCAGATCTGCTTGGCCCAAGTTGAAAATCTGTGCCAAGCACCCAAAGAGAGCTTTGTTTGCTGAGCAAGGAAGCGAGATCAACAGGAGTCCTTACTTTTCATTTTCTTGCTTTTTGTAAACCGCTTCTCAAGGCTGCCTAAGAAAGGCACATGCAATCCTTTTACTTCCATCAAAAATATCTTCCCAGCTTGGTCAAAAATGTGTTTTATTTACTCAGCGAGTCGTTTAAACAGCATAAGTAAGAGCAGAGCTGGGGCATGGGGGTCTGAGCCATTAAGGAGGAGGTGCTTTCCCCGTGCCCTGGGAGCAGCAGGGCTGTAGGCAGCAGTGAGAGATGCTTGAAGTGGGGGCTCCCATGAGGTGGGGAGCAGCTGTGGGGTGAAGGGGTCCCTGCCTGAGGCACAGGGACACCACCCCCTCACACAGGGAGGGCACAGGGGGTTCAGGCACAGGCAGGCAGAAGGGCCAGCGCTTCGCTGCTGCATGTAAAAGCAGCAAAAGCCGACCCACATTTATTGTTTGCTCAGCTCTCGCCTTGCCTCTTTTCACACGCAAAAACAAGCTTGCAATTACCACAATAACAAAGCTGGAATTGAATTACTCTTCTGGAAAGCCATCAATATCAGATCTGGGTTTGGCTCTTGTAGGATGAAGCTATTCTTTTTACAGGAAGGGGCGGAGACTATTTATTGAAAATGAGCTAACATAGTGAAAATTAAATATCTTAAACTACAAGAGAAAGAAGGCGCTCGAATCCAGATTCCACCAGATCTCTAGGGGAATAAATCTAATTTTCCGTGCAATTAGTTTCAAATCATGATAAGTGACAGATGCTTTCATTTATTTGGCTGAATTGTGACTGAATGGCTGAATTATTTTTTTTTTCTATAACCCTGATCCAAAGTCTACCAAAGCCAATGGAAAGACTCCCACTGTCTTCAAATGGGCTTTGGATCATGCCCTCACTAGCCTTGGGCAAACCAATAAACTCTAATACTTAAATTGTTGTATGTTGAATCCCAAACCATACTTTGTTTTCATTCTAGAAAAAGCTATGAATAGCTCACACATCTTCATTTAGGAAAATTTAACCTAATTGGTCTGTATAAAAAGTCCCCGACAAGCTAAAAACCTACCGTGGGAACACTATACCTGTATCCTGTGAAGAAAGAATGGGAAAGGTGTGTGGTATCTCCCTGGACAGAAAGCATACCCAGAAATCTTTCTCCAGCAGAGTCTTTGTATTCACTAATGACAGTCTGCTGTACGTCTGCCTGTACCACAGCAGCTGATACCTGTATGATATACAAAAGAGTGTCTGCGTACACAAGGGTGCATATTAAATATAGCTGTAAGCAACTGTAATTTTTATTGATGTAAATAAACTGCACTACCTGAAGGATATTTTTGCTGATATAATTATATCTACATTAGAGTTCTTTTGGCATGACTGTGTGCTTCAGGTGAATTTTTCACACTTCATAGCAAAGCTGGCAAGACTTGTAAGAGTTATTAAGTCGTAGGCTGGATAACATTTTAGTTGGCAAGGCCTAAGCTTCTTAACTCGCTCTGTGCTAATGTGATACAGTACAATTTACCTAATGAGCACATTGGAGAAGGCACTTGATTCAGATGCTTAAATCAAAATCCTGAAACCAGAACAGATCCGGTGCCAATCACAAGTTTTTATAAAGACTAAACAATGCAGAAAAGGTACACAAACAAGTGCAGACAGCTGCCTTTTCACTCTATAATTAGAACCGTCCGTACCCTACCTAGTTCACTCCCTTCCAGAAATCAGGTAGCCACTTTACTGGTGCCACAGACTCCTCCAGCAATGCAGTTTATTAGCCTGGGCTTGCTGCCATGATAGCATAGCTACATGACTTTCAGAGTGGACCTGGTTTATGTCTGGCTAGATCAGAATGGAGTCATGTAAGAATCTGCTGTGTTGCCATACTGGGTGGGACTTCTGGTCCAGAACTGGATGTCTACCACGTAGGCATCTACGTCTGAGTCAGTTCTCAAAGCTCTTTTTAGGAGCAATGAAGAGAAGTGGGCACATCTGGGGTTCAGTTCATCTAATTTGAACGTACATGTGTAAAATAGGCCAGGTCTGTAAACTTAGGTGGGGTGATTTCCAACCACCTTCATAAATGGCTGCAGCTAGAGCATGATAACATATGGAAGCTGTCCTGCTTTAATTAAAAGTGAGATGTTACAGCATGCTAACGAAATGAGTGCTGCATGGAGCCACAGTATGAAGTGGAGATGTGTGCCTACGGATGGTAAAGCTTAGTACTTTCAAGGACATTACTGTGAAATCCTGTTTTGGAGATGGACCATGTATTTATGTTGGCTAGTAATTGCTGTATGCCTCTCCCGCACTAATTTATGGGGTGCTGCTGGAGGACCAACCAGGAAGATAATGCAACCCTGTCCCACGTAAGAGTCTCTCCAAACAAACTTGAAAAAACAGTGAGGGAGGTTAAGCAAGCTAGGTGGCTTTAAAAGACACTGCCTGTGAAGCTGGAGAGAGTTGGATTTTCAACTTAGAGAAGGGGCCAGGAGAGAAGATTTCCTGATCTGGGTGGGAAGGCACAATCCAAGAAGATACTCATGAGGAAGGTGACTAGACAGCCAGTAAGCGTGCAGATAGTTGTCTTATTTTGAGATAAGTTTGGCATCCTCTTTTCTGTGTTGCTTTTGTTCTAAGTAAAACCTTAACTTCATTTTGGTGCTGCTGCCCTTATGCTGAGTGGGGGCAGTTAGTCATGGTTAGAAGCTGTTTGATGGCTGCTTTCAGATGATGAAGCCATATGCTACAGTCCTGTGTTGAGCTACAGGCTCCCGAGGTACCTGGAAGCAAACAGGCATCTCTGGGGTGGCAGGCAGGGCAGTACAGGGACAGTCTCACTTCTCGGTGGCACTGGGCAAGCCCAGCCACTGCGCCTCGAGCACAGCTCTGCTCCTGGAGAGGCTTCATGTGTCACCAGCTCAGCAGTTGCCACCCTGGGGCTGCAAATACAGCTCTGGAGACCTTCAGTGGCCAGAAGTACAGTTCCCCAAATTTGCTGGTCTAAGATTGGTTTATGCTTGTTTGCCTTACGTTTACATGCTGAAAGCAGGCTGACGAAACCAGCACACACCAACATGGTATTGAACAAGCTGACAGTGTTCAGTTCCTCCTAAATAGCAAAAGTATCTTCCTGGTGATGAAGAGGTCCTAGAAACCACGGTCTCTTCCCTGCTTAGAGCTCCAGTGAAATGAAGGATGGCTGTGTCAGTGTTCAAAATACCATCAACCAACCAGACTGTTTGCATGAGACTGGCCAGCCCAGCCTCAGGCTAGAAAATTTTTAGCAGCCATCCAGCACAGGACTTCAGTCTTCCAGATGAATAAGCTGGTCGTGGTACTCCAGACACTTCTCACTGAGTTTGAAAGGAAAGTGATGTAAAAGCCTGTTCAGGCAGCACAGTTCCACATGTCCAGTGTGGCGATTAGCAGAGCTGTTCTGTGAAATGCTGTGTTAGGTAACTGCACAGGATCCGCAGCAGTGCTGCCGACGGGACAGACAAGTTAACCCTAAGGAGCATCCCTAAGGAGCAAATCTGCTGCAAGAGGGGGTTATTTTATTTTGAAGTAATACCTTTAACAGTTCTCAGCTACACAGAAATGAACAAATAAGTAGGTTTAGGAGGTGCCAGCAGCAGGCATACAGGTTTTGGTGTTTATTTAATTTTTAGATAAATCTTTGTGTCGTAAAGACACTTTTTATCTCTCTTTACATGGAAAATGGAGCTTTTGAATCTTTCATGCTCATTGGTGACCAAGTAATCCTAATTTGTAATAATAATCCAATTGTGTGGTGCAGTTGACATGCTGGAGGGAAGGGATGCCACCGAGAAGGACCTTGACTGGCTTGAGAGGTGGACCCTTGCAAATCTCATGAAGTTCAACAAGACCAAGTGCAAGGTCCTGCTCAATGGTTGGGGCAATCCCAAGCGCAACTACAGGCTGGGCAGAGAATGGATTGAGAGCAGCCCTGAGGAGAAGGACCTGGGGCTGTTGGAGGATGAGAAGCTCAATGTTACCTGGCAATGTGCACCTTCAGTCCAGAAAGTGAACCATATCCCGGCCCGCATCAAAAGAACCATGACTAGAAGGTGAATCTACTCCACTCTCCTGAGACCCCACCTGGAGGACTGCATCCAGCCCTAGGCAGTCCCTAGAAGGGATGTGGAGGTGCTGGACCAAGTCCAGAGATGATCAGACAGCTGCAGCACCTCTCCTACGAAGACAGGCTGAGACAGTTGGGCTTGTTCATCCTGAAGAGAAAGCTCTGAGTAGACCTTATAGCAGTGTTCCAGAATACCTGAAGGGGACCACAGGAAAGATTGAGGGGGGCTATTTCCAAGGACATGGAGTGATAGGACAAGAGATAATGGCCTTAAGATGAAGAAAGGCAGATTTAGATTAGGTATGAGGTAGAAATTATTCCCTCTGAGGGTGGTGAGGCACTGTCAGATGTTGCCCAGAGAAGCTGTGGCTGCCCCCTCCTTGGCAATGTTTAAGGCCAGGTTGGACGGGGCTTTGGGTAACCTGGTCTAGTGAAGGGTGTTCCTGCCCATGGCAGAGGGGTCTGAACTAGGTGATCTGTAAGGTCCCTTCCAACCAAAACATTCTATCATTCTATGGTTGTATGGCTGTATTGGTTTATGGTTATATGGTTCTTTTGTTCTATGGTTAACAGCCAGTATATTTCAATATTCTTTTTCTCTGTTAGTGTTAATGTCTACTTGACAAATGTCTCTTATTACGAATATATAGAGGTCAGAGAAAGTTATTCAAATACTTTAGAATGAGGAGTAGTATTCTATAGTCTCTCTTGTCTTCTTTGGCTTCCTGGATTACCATGAGTATGTGTACATGAATGTAATTGAAATTAAATCAGTGGCTTGCCTCCGTCTGTGATTTGCTTAATTCACCTTCATTCAGCTTTTCAAAACTATCACTAGATCAGCCTTCCAATCGAAATGACAGATTATTTTCCTGCTGAAGAGGGATAACATTAATAAACAGCCCAAGCTGGCAATGATTAGCAAGAAGGACTTCAAGCACTAGATGCAACATTTGCACCTTCACCAAAGGTTACTGGTCAAAAACTATTCCCTCTTCTGTACAGGACACATTTTTTCTCCTTCACTGCTTCTCCCTCTTAAGGCCACTGTATGTATGTCCCTGGGCACACCCAACCTCTTCATATCTGAACTTTCAGTCTTGCAGTTGTCAAATAACTTTTGATCAGTCTAGCAATTAAATGTCATAGGGGTCCCTAACAATAGGGTAAGAGTCATAAGTCACAGGGCACAATTTCATGTAATTTAAGATGATGCAACTCTCCATTCTGTTCTTCAGACTGTCCAAAACCTCCCAGTTTAGGTCCATATGGGCAATATCTAGCCTTCAGACATTTGTTCATCCTACTTTGAAAGAAGAGTTAGAAACATAGCCCCAGGGGATAAACTAATAAATTGTTGCCCTAGCTACATACAAATAAGCTAATGTTTGTTCTTTGTTTGGCGGGCTGGCAACAAATTTCACACCTGATTTCCCCAAATCCTTCAGAAGACGTTGTATTTATTTTGACACCCGCTGTTTAGCAAGGTGTAGTATGCCCAAGCAGATCAAACCAAAGTTCCTCCGGGTAAAAATGCACACTGTAAGGTGAGACACAGGTCAGGGCATGATTAAAGGCTGTATGTCTGGCCCTGGGATGCCGAGGTGTGGGTGTCATGTTATTCTCAGGGCACCTCGGCACCCAGGTGCCCTGCCTTCCCCAGAGGACCTGGCTGCCTGCGATGTGTGCCTTTTCAGTGCCGAGCACGCACTGGCTGCCTTGCCCACACGGGGCTGCGGTTGTGTGGTAGCGCTGCACGGCACTCTAGGCCTTGCGGTAGAAGCCCACGCCAAGCCTGCTCGGCCTCATTTGTACTCTGACCAACCCTGCTGCAAGGGCACACAGAGGGCACAGCCTCCTCTGCCTCCCTCCTCAGCACGGGTTTGCTCTGGGCATCCCCCTGCTGTCATCAAAACTCTTGGTCTCGAAAGAGGACTTAGGCTCCTGCTCAAAAGGCCTTATAAGGGCACAAATCAGAGTAAGGTCAACGCGAATCATTATCAGCCAATTATTTAATAACTTTAGCCTTACTCCTTTGTCCAGAATGCTGGAAACCATTTGCTGTCCCTTGGTCAAAGACCACAGTGGGCACAGCTGTCGCCAAGAGGGGTACTGAGGGTGTATCATAGCTTTCCCGACAGTGCATCCAGATGAAAATGAAATGGTGCTGCTACACTCAGATCTACTATTTTCAGAACCCAATCGCAGTGGGCAATTAATCACTGAAGAACAAGATAAATACTTGCCTAGAAAAAGGACCTCATGTGATGAGTCAGTTGTCAGCCTCTGCTCCCTCCCCAAAAAAGAAAATCCTTACTCAAATACTAGTCATCAGAACGATTAGAGCATTCTATTAACTGGTAATCCAGGCAGGAGTTCTGTAATGGTGTGAAGAAAGAGGGATATTCCTAAATGTTTTACCCAGCCAGTCATCACTAGCAAGGGGAAATAAATTCCAGCTCTCCAACAGATATGTGCCAAAGATCACTTCATTTTATGTTTATGTTCAGCAGTTGTATTCCTAAATTAAACTTATGGCACTTTTCTTATTAAAATTTGAAAGAATGAGTGAAGTAATTTTTTTCCCCATGGAATTTTTTGGCACAATATTTTTTTGGTACTTCCAAACATGATTTTTGAAATCTTTTCTTAAGAAGCAGAAATTCGATGCATATTTATTTGTCCTTAGCCATGTATAGATTTTCAGCCTCCGGCTTTCTGATGCACAGCTTAGAAAACAAAGGAGTTTCTCCCTTGGGGGAAAAGTTTCATTTGTTGTGAGCCCAGGGCTGAGATGCTATTGAACTCATTCCCACCATTGGCTATTTTAATCCATATGGACCCTGTTACAGGCTCCCTGTTAGCAACCCAGAAACCACCACAACCTTGAGAATCCCCTTTCCTTCTTGCACCTCACTTGCATCCCAAAAGCAATCCATTTTCAGGGACAAGGCTCTCCTCGCTCCTATTACCATCCAGTGGGACCACCCCACTCCTCTCCTGGACATTGGCACCCTGCCACCCATCTTCACTGGTGCCAGGCTCCTTGTGTCAGATGAGAGACTGCACACATCAGGATGGAGACAAGGGCAGCTCCTTGCAGGGTGCCAGTGCTTTGGTGCAGCCCCACCAGCATGGGCTGCTCAGGCAGCCTCCTCATCCCCTGCTCACATACAAGCAGAAGCTGATGTTTTGAATGGGCAAAAGCACCATCTGTAACCACTGTGCATAAGCAGGCAGGCAGCACAAAAGAAAAAAACCCTAACACAACCCCCAAAAAAAATAATGAATAGGTGTGGTCTTTCTTTGGATGCAAAATACTGCCTATGAGGCATGGATTTCAGGATGTGTGGTGTCCTGACTTGCTGGTTGTCTTCCCTCCAGCTCATCCCCAGAGCAGTAACAAGGTGGTATGAAGGGGAGTATGACAATGTGTGGCCATACATGTGCGCTCCAGTGTGACACTCCGGCTCCTGGGGGTCAACCATTCATCACAAATACGTGCCAGAGCAGCCTGACCTGACACCACCACTCCTTGCCAGACAGCATGGGACCTTTGCCCTCCTCCTTTTCTCCCAGGTCCTGCCAAACACTCTTGGGAAGTGGCTCCCCCTTCCTGCCTCCAGCATCCTCCATGAGCCAGCCAAGCCCAGCTGTCGTGGTTCAGAAAAAGTCCACAGTTTAAGGAAAAGCAGGCTGTGAAGCTGGCTGTCTTGCGCTGCAGGGAAACAGAGGGTTGGGTCAGGGTGCTGTAGATGTCTCCTGGCTTGCACAGCTTGCACCTGGGTAGGTCTTGTCAAGGCTGGAAGGTCTCATGGAGGCAAAAGTGGTGCTGATGTTTCTAAAAAGACCCTGCTGGGGCTGGAGGTGTGGTGCTCATCTCAGAGAGGTGAGTTGCAAGCTGACTGGCCTCCTGCTACCAGCATGGTGGGGTTGGTCTCAGCTTCTCCTAAAAAATTCCCAGGACTAGCATGCTGGGGCACACACATGTGGTCAGAGGGCAGGGAAGGTCTACAAAGACTGAGAAACTGGCTCCAGAAATGCTGTGACCTTTGTAGGCACTTAGTCCAGACCTATTTTTGCTCTTTTGCTGGCCTCACCCTTCTCACTACTTCTTTTACCTAAAATCAGAGCCAAAACACTCCCTAGATCCTAGATGCCTCTTACTAACACCTTCATCTGAACTGCCCTGTCCCAGGACCTCTAAGCTTAGCATTACTTGGGCTGCTGTCTTGAAAGAGGAGAGACACTACTGGGCTCTCCAAGTCTCTAAGTGCCTCTTGCGAGACATCCTAAGAGATGCCTTGGGAAGTTGTCTTGGAGAGGGATAACCCAGGCCCAAAGAACTTCTTGGGAGTTGCTTCCCTTCTGCCATTGCTTCTTCTGTTTGGATCAAATGTCACTCAGGGAGTTCTGAGAATAATTTAAATGCTTACTGGTTTTGAGATGGTCCCAGAGCTGCCTCACACCATCTGCAAAGCAAGTTTCTTTTGCACACCCAGTTCTCCGATGGGTTAGGAGCTTGAGCTGGTGAGGACAGCAGGTCCTTAAGGCCTTAGGGGAAGGCATGGGGACACTGTATTTTGAAGAAGGTTTTCCTATTCAGAGATATATCGTCTAACACGTTCTTCCAGGTCCACCAGCTAAGTTGCCACTCCTGATTTCAAGGCTGGTCTGAAAGGGACACAAAGATGATTAGAGGGCAGGAGCACCTCCCCTACAAAGAGAGGCTGAGGGAGCTGGGCTTGTTCAGCCTAGAGAAGAGAAGGCTGTGGGGGGACCTCATTGCAGACAATGGAAGGACAAGGGGGAATGGACTAAAGCCAAAGGAGGGGAGGTTTAGATTAGATATTAGGTGGAGGTTTTTTACAGAGTGAGTGGTCAGGTGATGGAACAGGCTGCCCAGAGAGGTGGTGGATGCCCCGTCCCTGGAGGTGTTCAGGGCCAGGTTTGATGGGGCCCTGTGCAACCTTGTGTAGATCCAGGCCTGGAGGTTGGTGGCCCTGCCTGTGGCAGGGGGGTTGGAACTCTGTCATCCTTCAGGTCCCTTCCAACAGATGCCATTCTATGATTCTATGATTCAATGAAAGAGTTACCTGGACTACAGGGAGTTGGCACCTTTTAGCGTGGCAGAGTGGTTTCCTTTTCCTCTGCCTGTCCTCCCTGGAGCTCTCCTGTGAGGGTTCCAGGAACTGAGGGCAGTTTCCTCGTTTATGAGTACTTTTGTGAATCCTGGAGGACTGTAAGGCATCGCTCATAAATTTCCTGTCCCATGGGGCCAGACTACAAAGCCAGCTTGCAGCCCATGAGACTTGGGACAACATGTGTGCTTTATCCCAGGCAGTATTAACAGGCTTTGCCTCCGGGTTGTGAGGCTATGTCACATTACTGACCTGTGTCTCATGTCCCAGCTCGGTGATGTGGGAAAGGATGAACCGCAATTCCTCTGACGCTGAGTTGCGCGCAGTCCCAGCGAGGCCTACCACCACGGCTCGGCAACGATGAAGGAGAGCCCACGCTCATTCATTGCGCGTGCCCTGTGTGCTGGCTCCGAAATCTTGAAGGGAAGAAAGGGGAGAAGCTTTCGCAGTGCATGATGTCAGCAACCAGACGGGCCAGCTTTGTGTAGGTGGAGTCTGGCTGCTGTGTCCTCCATGGGCTGCTGGGCAGAGATGCAGACAGCCCTGGAGAAAGGGCGCAGAAGGCAGCTGGCTTGGAGCTCTTGTGTCTGGCCTGTGTTTTCCCTTATCCCTTGCTTTTGCTAGAAGATACTGGCGGATAACTTTGTGAGTCAGGCAGTGTTTATGTGGTCTGCTGCATTTCTTCTGTGAACTGTAGGTGTTTTGATTTTGTGGTTTGGGGGTGCTTTTTTTGCCTTTTTCCCCACTCTGTCAATAACTGAAATGAAAGGTCAGGAGGAATAACCAGAAAGAAGGGGAATGGGACTACTTGCAAAGGGATGCAAGTCTCTGTCTGGGAATCTTGGCTGATACATATGTTTCGCACAAAACATTCTAGTAGCTTTTACTGCCAGAGATGTTCAGAGCAATGTAAGCCCCAGGAGAAGAGCTGCTTCTGACCCCATGCTCTCCCATGTTGTAAGTGCAGACAGGAGGGAACAATGACATAAGCAAAATTTACAATAGTTAAAGCTACTCCTTGGAAATCTCCCAACCTGTGACTGACAACTCAAAAACAAGGCAGAGCCGAACTAAGTTCATGTCCCAGGTTGAGAGACAGGTTCTGGAGAGCATGATCATAGAATCATAGAA
>VZTU01033350.1:0-65557 GCA_013400835.1 Zapornia atra
AATAGTTCTAAAGGTTTGGGTTTTAGGACCTGATTCAGTTGCACAAATATAGGCATACAGTTCAGCTTGAGATGCCACTCTTTCATTGAGTAGACTTCATTAACTCCTGGCATAATTTCACTGAAGTGACACAAAGGATATGCCTTTAGATGATGTTATCTAACTTGAAAGAATTCATGATCACCAGAGGCTCAATGAAATTTTCTTTCTTTGATTCAGTTGTAACAGATGGTCTCTTAAGCCCTTTTTTTTTTTTTTTCAGCTGGGGGAAAAAAGGCTGTACAGAATTAACAATTTTAGCATTCTTGTTTCTACAAATGAACAAGAAAAACAAAGCAGTAAAAGCCTTTCAAGAGCTGTCTAAACACCATCAAACAAGACTAGATGTGAGGATCCACAATCAACTTTATTTTCTACAGGTTTTTAATTCACTGCTCAGGTATATTTTCTGCAGACAGTAATATTGTTTTGGTACTGAACATCCTTTTCTTCCTTTTCTTCTAGATTTTATATTCATCATTTCGAAGAAAGCCAAGGGAATCTGCAAAGAAAAGACAAATCTGTTCAATTCATAGGATGATGAAAAGAATTGAATTTCTTTTTTTTTTTCTCCTTATCAGACACTGAGCCAGTCATGACACCCTAATGCTCTCCACTATCATGAAAAACTGGAAATAAAGTCTTCCGCTACTTTTTTTGAAAGTTATAGCAATTTCATGGTAAACATACCCATATTATTTGTTATTGGAAAATTACTTTAAAATTAGATTGACACAAAGGAATCTCCTTAAACATCACTGATTGAAATTTGACAACAAATACCTAGGTCTTTGACGAAGAAACTCCTTATGTAGGTATGGCTCAGTGTACTGAGCTCAACTGCTCACAACCACTAGCATAGAAGACTGCCTTGTATGCATAAATGGTTTCCTCCCCCATAATTTCAGTACTTTATCTAAGGAACTACGCCAGCTCCTAAGAGAGATGCTATTGGTTTTTTAGAATTCCTTTGAGTATCATCGAATGACCTCGCTATAGTTATTCCCATGTTCATCACACTTGGCTCAAATAGAGCTGTGCAGTCTACATCTACGTATAAATTATTCAGTGCATCTTTATTGCTTCATAAGGTTAATGTGAGAACATCAGTTGATATAGATTAGCTGAACTCAGTTTGTTCAGAAGCTGTATTAAAAGCAATACTTCAAAGGTAAACCACCACAAGACTTTTACAACATGCTCTTTACACTCCATCAGTAGCACAGGCAGCAAATGAAAAACTTCTCTGTAATTAATGGTATGGGGAAAATTTGGATATGCAAAATTTAATTACCACCACTGCATTTGGCCAGAAAACCAGGTTAATTACCCTATTTTAAGATACCACAGAGACTGAAAATGCAAATCATGGCTAAATAACAGAGTGGTAACAGGAAAAAAGTCTTATGAAAAGTTCAGTGGTGCTTAATAGCCAGGTCCTGGGTTCACATCTTTTATGCAGATCATTTCATTTCAGCTCCATTGTGAGCTTTCACTTCCTGCTGGGAAAAGGGTATATTTTTATTAATATTTGATACTGATATCATAACAGTTCTTTACCTCAGCTATATATCACAACTAATTTTGCTAAGTTAGCATTCATCCTCCAGCTGAAAACAAGTACAAGAACTGGTAAACTGTAGACCTTAGAAAGGAAATAAGTAAACTGACTCTCATCAGCCCCACTGTCAGCCTTAGGCTGACAAATTTGGAAAACACACACACACACGTGAAATGTCTGCATTTTCTTGCATTTCTAATTAAAGTTTCTGATGGGTGAAGAATTGTTTGGGTTTTTTTGTGGGGTTTTTTATATGTTGTTCCCCCTCCCCCTCAGATATCTCTCAGAAATGCAGCATTCCTTTATGGACAAATCAAGCCATTTCTCCTCCATGTAATTTATTGTCTTCATTTATTGGCACAAATTTCACCTTGGTGCTGGCCAAATTCTGTTCCACACAAATTGGGAAAACCTAAACCTTTAATGGGAAGAGTTAAGTGTTACAGGATCCGCTGTCATCTCTCCGGTCTGCTTCAATGTAACTCAAAAGGGATGAATTCTGCCTCCTACATCACTGCATTTATCCTTGTAGGAAACAAGTGATTGGGGCATTCATTCCAAAACATAAATATGTATACATTAACATATATATTAAATACATGCAAGGTTGGGTTTTTTTCAAATCTTTGAAAATAAAGGGCTGTGCCTGAAAAGAAAATGCTACTTCCTGCTAAAATACTTTTTACCCTACTCAAACACATAGTAATATACATAACCAAATACTTTATTCTACTTTTTTAAAAAGAGACATACTATTCACAGAATGTCCCTGGGTTCAGAAAGTCTTCTCATTCCATATTGTATTCAGCCTTCTCATTGTCCTTCTAATTTTCAAGAGAATAGTGAGCTCGAAAAAGGAGTAATACTGTCTGCAGTGGTTTTAAATTTCTTGGAATAACTAAAAGTATGAAAGTGCTTATCAGAACCTATCCTTGTGCTGTGTTCTTGTCATAAACAGCATCAATACATCTAAGCCTTTCTAATTTTTTTTGTTGTCACAGAAAAGATTAGTGAAACAGCCCAGGTGTGAAAAATTTAACACTCGTGTTAATTTACATGGGTGTCTACACTTTAACACAAAAAACTTGCTTTCTAGTAGTCTGTCATAAAATTTCTGTAGTGGAGAATCAGTGTGTAGGCAGAGGAACAAGGGCCAAATTCTGCAGGGTGTTAGACATATTGGCATGCTTTAAGCAGATTCCTTCTGGCCATGAAAATCTCCATGATCTGAATTTGTAGTTGGCCTTTCCCTCTGCCTTCCCCTTGCCTTTCCTTCCCTTCATTTTTCTACAGAGCATTTTTACATTGCCTTTTAGCTTGTATCCTGCTTCACAGGCATCTCACTGCACAACAGCTTGGAAGTCTTGCAGGAGGGAAGGTACATTTACACTCACAGCCTGCGGTCTCAGCCAGCTCAAAAAAAAAAAATAAATCAGATACAATAGCAGAATGTTCAATGTCAGTGATAGAAATTAGAACCAGTGTGACCATCAGCTCAGTGAGAACAACAGTGTATTTATCAGGGCATACACAAGATCATGCTACAGTGCACCTCGTTGCCCAGGTACAGTCCTGGTTTGGTCTGGAAGATGAATTACCCTAATATTTGGGCATACATGCAGAGAAGGAGGAATTACTCAGACTTCCTCTGTGGTCATCCATGCACCATCATTTGCTGAATGGTGTACACACAACAAGATTTAAGTGGGCTTTCTAAAGGTTATAGATAGTGTTTCCAAAACCATAATAGCATCAGAGTCCTGGATTTTAGTGCAGTCTTCCTGCAGTAATTGAACGTGTGCTGCCACCGGCGTGTGTCCTGCCCAAGAGCAAACCGCTGAACAAACAGCAACGTTGTGTGTGAACATGGTCAGAACAGTGCGTGGTCTCACTAATACACCCCAGAGAGATACTGCTAAAAGGCACCAAGTAGGGATAAAAGCAGCAAGCAAAAAAATAGAGAAAACATTTTTTTCCTGCCTATTGGACAACAGGTAGAGACAAAAGCAGTAAGGAAAAAAAAACCCCAACCCAGTAATGTTTCTTACCTGTTTTTTACCAATGTGTGCTGTATTCCTAGAACTTGGTGAATATTGCTACAGCCTGGAGTACACTTTTTGTACAGAAAAGAAAGAAAAAAAAATATTCGGGAATTATGGAGAGAGGAATCCACAAAAGCTTACTTTTTTTTTTTTTTCACATATCACAGGTCACAGAATCACGGAACTGTAGGGATTGGAAGGATCCAGTCCTCCAGAGATCATTGAGTACAACCCTCTTGCCAAAGCAGGTTCCCTAGGACAGTTCTTGAATTTTAGGTAAAATGCAAACCCCACAGCTTCATGAGCTTCCTGTAAAGGAATCCTGTAAATACTTGAGTACAAGAGTTAAATTAAAAAAACAATTCTATTGCCCAGTGATTATGAAACTTAATCAGGAAGGGAGAATCCCATTATCTACCCATCCACACTTTTACATAATAAGAGAAGGTACTAAGAGCTTCGCTAATCCAGATTACTTAAAAGCTAAGAAACACTCCATCATGCAGAAGAGAGTGGTGTCATGATGATTAATAAGCTGATAGGCAAGAAATGAGTATTCCACTACTCAGTTATCTTCATAGCCAGGTATATACCTGTCAGCAGGCAGGTCACAAATCTTGAGTAACAGCAGAGAAGGTATTTAAGAAAGTGATTGATGGGCTTGGAATTCAAAAGTGGTGCCCACTACTTACAGCTGAAAGGAAAAAAAAAGTAATTTTGAAGTTGTAAATAAATTTTATTTATTTTGCTTTCTTGCTTTTCCCCTGTGAGAATTTATTCATTAATCTAAAAGGAGAAGGGATCTCTGAAATGATCAGAGAAGAACTAAAATATCCCGGAAGACAGAATTGATCTGTGTATGCTGAAAATAAGGGACTACTCTTACGCTTTGCAGAAGCAACCCTGTTAGAAGACTCTGTAGTGTCACCAGCAATAGATTTGGAAATTGTTACACTCTGAGGATTATGACAGCAAATTAGTCCATTTTTCAGAAGAGAATTACTTGATTATGGTTAAATTAAATGTTTTCATCATATCTACCCATAGAAAAACACGAGGTAAAAAAGATTTTACTCTTTTCTGAAAATGAAATATTGTATTGAATCTTCCTCTTGAGGTTGGGTTGGTTTTTTTTTTTCCCCATTGCTATTGTGTTGTTTGTTGGGTTGTTTTTATTTTTTCTCCCAAAGATCATTAGCTGTTTGGCATAAATGTGAGCATATGAATATATCTCACAGTAATAACTTCTACAAATCTGATGATGCATTTCAGAAGAGAAAGCTTTTCTCGACTGTAATAACTCTTCTTAGCAACTTCAGTGAAGAAAATGAAGATGGTGTTAAAAATTATAATCAATGACTCAAGGGAGAGACACAATTTATTTTGCCACATTACAGGAAAATGGAAATTCACAAACAGCAAACCTTCTACATAACGGATACATAATCCGGCTGCCTGGAATAAAATAGAAGGATGATGGCTGACTCTAATACTTTAGCGAAGACATCCCACCAAACAGAAAATAAATCAGAAATATACAATGGGGAGACAAGACCTTTATCATGGTTCAAAAAGGACTTGCTGGAATTTGGCAAGGCAGCCAATTGTAAGAATAGATCACTGAGATTAAAGACATGCTCATATTCAAAGGCCATAGAACAAGGAAAATATTTACAGATGGCTTGCAAACATCTGCTAAAGGTGCACATCTGCTAAGCACGTTGCAAGTAGGAGGTTACGAAATGTGAACAGAGTCTACCAAACCCAGGAAATATGTATTCTTAATGGACTTCCTATAATTCAGATATACTGAATCACTCTAACCAAAGCATTAGCCAGAAGGCTTATTAATTGTTTCCTTTTTAAAGTCTGATATCTACCTTGTTGCACACCTCCACTTGTCATGTCCCTTGGTCCCTGTTCAGGATTTGGCCCGGATACCACAATGTGCAGAAGACCTCAGAGTTCAGATACTCCCTATGACACAGCTGCACAAGAACACACAGATGAACAGTTATTTGGACTCTCCTTTCCCCTTCAGGCAGTTGCCCACATTAATAGCTGCCAAGACAGCTCTTGAGGCTCACTGTAAAGGAGCACCTGAGAGTCTTTTGCTAACCCAGTCGTGTACTGGGGTGCTCCATACTGCCGCAGTGCAGTTGGACTGGTCTTCAATTCTTATCGCCTTGTGACTGAAATGCTCATGTCTCTCCAGACACTCTGAAGAATTCTTAAGACAACAGTCTTATCTATAAGAGAAAAAATGAGATTATTTCATTTCTGAATGCAAAGCTTCAAGAAATTGTTTAGAGGCAGGGGAGCATAAATAAGAGGTTATTAAAATTTATAAAACGCTGCATAAATAAAAATTCGTAACCTGAACAATGGACTTGTTTTTATCTCAGAGGATCAGTCTCTCTTTTTTCATACAGAGAAAAAGGTTGTCATAAAGTTTATTCAACTCTTCTAATTGATGTCCAGCCCTCAAGCAGCACCCTCATCCCAGTTACTGCCTCCACTGCCATCATGACCCGAGGGCACATTTGTCTTCAAATATATATTTATACAAATATCCAGTATCCCAATAATTCCTGGTCATATTGCAAACCTGCAGCAACCATCTCGGATTTTTTCTGTTTACAATCCTCTAAATGTCTTGAGAGGACCACAGACTGCTAGACCATAGCCATAACAGTAAATTGGGGCAGTGACCAAGGTATTACCTTGAAATCATCTTTGTGTTAAGTGTAATCCCTGATCCTGTCACAGTTTTGGCCCGAATCAACATATATGCTCCCAGACAATTCCCAGGCATGATCCAGAAGTTAGCACAATCACGGGAGCATTCCCAGTAAGCAGGATAGGTAGCTGATCCGATTTGGAAAGCTAAGAGATGTCCACAGACAGACAGAAACTGTGCCATGCCAGTTAGACCCAGAGCTAGCAAACAGTCTCCGGCCTTTTTCAATTATTAATACGGTTTTAGCCCTACTGTGGAGCCTTGGAAAGGATGATGTCTTGTCAGTGGTCTGGATGGAGCCATCACACAGGGAGGCAGTAAACAAAAGTTGCTCCTGCCAAGCACAGCAGTCGGCAGAGTTCTAGCTTTAGCTGTATAAATCATGTACCTATGTGAACGCTGCATCTCTTGTAGGCTAACAGGGATGAGCTCTGTTTGGAAAACTCTACATGATAAAAGGTATGCTAAAAAGCATCTCTCATATGAACATATGAAGAAGACTCACAGGGAAGGCCTGGTTTTGGATACTTATAGATTGTAGACATAATCCAGCCAGGTAACTTTGGGAATTACAGGAGTTTTTGGGATGAGTGACCTTCTCTGTCTGGCTCTCAAAGTCACAGTGTACCCTAATGCTCTTACACAGATGAGAGGAGCACATTCCCTTCACAACCTGTAAAATCTGAGTATTTAATTCAACTCTCAGAGAGTAACGATGTCAGTTCTGGAGAGCTGATGCATCAGTCACCATTGTAACTGTCACACATGAAAAAGAAAGAATGCCTAGAATCATTAACAAGAATAAATGTTCACGATTTGTTATGCATCACATCTAAAAATAGGAGCTTTTTCAACAGTACAACATACCTCCAGTGCAATCTGGTGATTCACTGGGGTGGTCAAAAGTGAAGGGTTTATTTATTCCAAAATGGTGATTTACCAGCGTTCCTATTATTGTCCTAATTCTGTTACTGCTGAAGTCATTGATGTCATCACTAACTTCCTACTCACAAAGCTAAAGACCAGAAGGCTTTTAAGATTATCTAGAATTTCCTGCAGAACATAGTTTAGGGATTTCTCTAACTGGTTCTCCAACAGATTTTCATTCAAAAATTAATGAAGAACATTCTGTAACAGTATCCTGCATTTAGATACCCCAATAGGATGGTTATTTATGGTTAATTTCTCACATTTCATTTCTAAGTAGCTAGACTGTGGAAACTTCAGATAACAATACATTTTTTTCATTGTGTTTCCCTGATGGTGGAATTCTCTTTTATGTAAATTAATGTGTCAACCTGTTGTCATCTACTTGAATAAATTCTCAGTGCAGTAAACAAAGATCAGAGGGTTAGCACAGCTGCCTGGATAGAGATGTGCCTTCTGGCTGATCGTGAATTACGCTGTAAGCTTTATTGATGGGGTTGGACAGACTTCCACTGCCTACAGCAAGAGTTTAAGTATCTGGATTGTACCTAGACTCTTACGTTAGACACACCAAATTAACATTCTTAAATTGGAGCTGTATACCACTCTAGGGCTTGCTTCACTGGTCCAAAACCAGCCTCCTGGTGCACTGTCACAGATAATAGATCTGCTAGTAAAGAGTAGGACAGGGTCCACAGGAGAGCCATGATCTAGAGCAGCTGCTGAAGGCCAGGTTGGAAAAATTTGCTGCCTAAAACATCACTAAGAAACTCCGTTGTGCACTAGATTTGTGTCAGGTCCAACCTGTCTCTTTCCCACCAAGTCCAGACAGCAAAATAATTTATACCCTACCTTTTCACTCAAGGAATTAAGGAAAGGATCTTGGTCAGTGAATATTGCTAAAATATGTGTGCTGCTTTTTTTTTTCTCTCTCCTCTGTTAATAGCTCTGTCAGGAGAAAGATACCAATTCCCTGTGCAGTAGAGACCATAGGGGTTGGAGATGTCCCTGTTTCTGCCTATAGGTTTGGACCAGCAAGGAGCTGCTGTTGTTGTTCATGTCATAGAATCATAGAATCACAGAATGGCTTGGGTTGAAAGGGAGATCAAAGCCCATCTAGTTCCAGCCTACTGATGGGCTCAGCCTTGGTCAGCAATGACTCCAGCCTTGAGCAGGCTGGTGTTTGCTCTGTGGGGCCTCCAGAGAGCTTCTGGCTGCTTCTTGCAGAAGCCACCCCTGAAGCCCACTCCTCTACCAGAACCCAGCTATTCAAAACCAGAACCCAGCTATTCAAAACCACAACAGCTGGGTCCCCAGAGCTGAATGCAGTAGTCCAGGTGGGGTCTCACAATACGGTGCATCAGCTTTTAAGCTGAGATACAGTCCTGCACCCAGTTGTACTACTGAGCTCATAGTTATTAACATATTTTCTTGCTGTGTTTTGTGCATCATGAAATACAAAGCACCAGAGCAAATAGATACCTCACTAGCTCCAGAACTGGAAAATATAAATGGAATTATATAACTAGAATATAATATATCATATATAAAGTAATCTTGTTGTGCTTATTCTACATTTAAACCCATGTTATTCTTTGGATGCTGTGTTGCATCCTGGGGATATGCTGCATTTTCTGCATCAGAAATACAAACATTTGGTGATGGAAACATCTCTGAGCATCCAAAACAACTGCATCATAGAGGCAGCTACTTGAAAAAACCCCACATAATGTCCCTGTTCATGCAATCAACAAAATCAATCCTGCTTTTCAGCCTTTTATTTTGTCTTTCGTTCATTATTTTTATATTAAACATACATTGTAAACAAGTTTCCCTTTCAAAAACCATGAGAAAACCTAATATTTAACATTTACAGGAGTTTCTAAATTATTTTAGAACTATTTTGTGCTCAGTGCAAATTTGTCACATACATCCCATGAAGGAATAGTTCAGTATTTGACTTGCAGATGACACTTAAGTATATATTAAAAAAATAAATAAATCCCTAAATGCTGAAACTTTCCTCAGAGGATTTACAGCATGAAAAGCATTTTTCACTAGTGCAAAAACACTGGAGATTGCATATTCCATCATTTCTTGGGTATAAAACATCCCTCTTCATTTCCCTCCTTCTCATTCTAGGTCTCCAGGGCTTAATTTTATAACATCATTTGAAAAGCTTAAGGGCATAATAAACAGTTTGCAACTTTATATCTTCTCAAATTCTGAGAATGGAATTTCTGACAACACATTCAGCCTACAAATAGTCCTTACACTACAAATGTAAACAGCAGGTACAACAGGTGAGTATAATATGGGGTGAAGGGAAAGAAAAATAACAAAAGAAGGGGTTTTTTCTTTAACTTTCAGCTCAATTATCCTCAATTTTTAAAAATTTTTAACAGAAAATAAATTTCTAGCTTGGGATATGGCAGAAGTACTGTGATTTGCTGTATGAAACAGTAACAGCAGAATAAATATACAATGGTTATTTGTTTTCTTCTGAAGTGAAATAATTGAGGTTGTTAACACATTTCTGACGTTCTTGATGAACTTCTTAACAATACATTTTTTTCCTCCCATTGCTCAAAAAAGGCAAGTGGAAACTGGATTACAGAAGAGGTAATTTGGTATCAACCAACTCTCAGAATATTATGTTAATTTACCTGTCAGATATTGTCCGATTGCATATCTGTGTTACACTATAATTCAGCTTTGATGAGACTTCTGTTTGCTATGTTTGCTTGAATGATGAATAAGAAATTCAGCTTTTGCTTATACTTACAATTTTTATTTCTTCTCTGTACTTGAAGCTTAGCATTAACTAAAAATCTCTTCCCCTTGTATAGAGCAATAAATTGAGATTTTGTCATTTGTGGCTATTTTTTAGATCATGTGTTTAGAACTGTTCTTACACTGCTAAGGAATCAAGCTTCAGAGTTTCATCAAAATCTGGCTCTGTTTTCAAAATTTTATCTGCTCTTACTACTATGCAGCAACACTTACATAGTGAAATAATGTATATGCACACACCTAAAATAGTCCTGAATATCTAAACTGTTCACATAGTAGTTTGGGTCCCTCCTGAATGAAGAATCCCACAGGTACGTATTATTTTAATTATTAGTTGAAGCAAAAGAGATTTACTGGACTTGAAGAAAAATCTGCACTTTTTAAAAACTCTTTTTATATATACACTTTAGTAAATGAATAGGGTGTTTAGGAGATGCTTAGTATATGTAAAGATAAGTTGTGATAATGAAGATATCCAGAAACACCATTCTAACTAGGATTTTTCATCTTTCTGTTAGCTGAGACATTGTGAGCGTATAGCACTTGTTAGTTTAATATTATTCTCATAGCTACTGTATAAATAAAAAGCTCAGGACTTACCAAAATTTTGCCATCTGAAATTTTATTCCTTGAATAAAGAATTTATGCATGTGCTTAGATGATGTATGTGAATAGTCTGTTTTTTTTCACTCTAACTTGTTTCTGGCCTAATTCCTTTGATAAATGGGTAACCCAAAGAAATTTGGAGAATGGAGTTAAATCTAGTTGTTTGCTGGTGTTGTTGCCCAGGGTTCAGTACTGTAACCAGTTCTCTTGAATCTCTTTATCAATGATCTGGATAAGGAGATTGAGTGAATCCTCAGGAGGTTTACACATGACACCAATTTGTGTGGGAGTGTTGATCTGCTTGAGGGCAGGAAGGCTGGATCTGTAAGAGGTATCTGGAGGGGCTGGATCACTGGGCTGAGGCCAACCGTGTGAGGTTCAATAAGGCTCAATGCCAGGACCTGCACTTGGGTCACAACAATCCCATGCAGCACTACAGGCTTGGGGAAGAGTGGCTGGAAAGTTGGCTGACAGAAAAGAACCTGGTGTTTGTTAATAGCCAGATGAGCATGAGCCAGCAGTGTGCCCAGGTAGCCAAGAAGGCCAAGAGCATACTGGCTTGTGTCAGAAATCATGTGGCCAGCAGGACCAATGCAGGGATTGTCCTCCTATACTTTGCACCTCAAGTACTGTGTTCAGTTTTGGGCCGCTCACTACAGAAAAGACATTGAGGTGCTGAAGCATGTCCAGAGAAGAGCAAAAAAGCTTGTGAGAGGTGTGGAGCAGAAGTCTGATGAAGAGAGGTTGAGGGAACTGGGGTTGTTTAGTTTGGAGGAGTCTGAGGGGAGACCTGTTCTCTCTCTCTCTCCAACTACCTGAAAGGAGGCTGTAGCCAACTGGGGGTTTATCTCCTCTCACAATTAACAAGTGATACTGATGCGTGGAAACTGACTTCACAACTCACAAAGGGTTATAAAGAAGGTATGTTTATTCAGCACTGGGTACACGGGGGATCACTCCACCACATACGTGCACACCAGCATGACAGTTCTTCTTCGTTATATAAATTTCAATGATACTTATTCATTAGGTTACCTCATGCACCTATACATATTCATAACCTGTCCCGCTTCGTATTAAAATTAGTCCCAAGAAGTCATTTCNCCAACTGCGCCTGTGCACTGCCTCGTGGTGGTGGTCATCAGGGGGTCTTAGCGATGAAGACTCAAAGTCTTCATCAGGTTGAACTTTTCACCTCCTTCCCTTGGCACATGCATAGTTGTGATTGTTCCAGATGGCACGATTATAATTGGGATGTTTTCTTCTTATCAGTCCTGGGTCCGCTTTAAATTATCTCAAGAACATTGTTCACTCAAAACTAACTCGGAGTTGTTCAAATAGGTCAGAGTTGTTCCAGGTCATCTTCTGATATAACCTCTATGGCACTTCAAATCACCCTGTTAGTAAGCCCCCCTTAACAAGCATAAAAGCCCTCAATGGCATTTTGTTAGCAAGCACCCTTTAACCCTTTGCAAGCATTTTATTAGCAAACACCCTTTAACCCTTTGTAAGCATCTTGTTAGAAAGCCCTGTGTCAATATGACAAGAGGAAGTGGTCTCAAGTTGTGCCAGAGGATGTTTTGTTGGGTATTAGGAAAACATTATTCACTGAAAGGTTTGTCAATCATTGAAACAGGCTGCCCAAGGAAGTGGTTGAGTCACCATCCCTGGAGGTATATGAAAAATGTGTAGATGTGGTACTTAGGGACATGGTTTAGTGGTGGGCTTGGCAGTGCTAGGTGTATGATTCGGTTCAATGATCTTAAAGGTCTTTTCCAACCTAAATAATTCTATGGTTCTATGATTCCATGAAATATTAAATAGGACTTCTGTACTGCTTGCCAGAGGGAAACAACTATGCAGCCACAGCATGAATTATAACTCTGAAATGGTTTTGTTTTGTCTCAGCTGAATCACTCGTGTCTGTATGGCTGGATGTGAGTCTTGGCTGAATGATAATCAACAGTGTCAGGTACTTTGCTGTCTTAGAAGAGGCTGACACAGAGCAATTAATATATTAGCTTTTCCACTCTGGAGATCTGTGTTCAACATGTTATTTAGGATTTAGACCCTCAGCAGATATTGTAGTCCATTGAGCTTGGTGGAGCCAAACTAGACTCTCCAAGCAGTGGGGCCTTGATCCCAGGTGAAAAAGCTGCTTGCTGCTTCCTTCTGTCCTCTCGTTCATTGAGGCATGAATTCATCACTGTATCAGATGGGAAATATGGAATAAATGGCAAATATTTTAAAGACAGAGGCTTGCAAAATCTCCCAAAATAATTTCCACCTAATTTGAAATCTCATTGACTTGCTTTGCTTTTTCATCACAGTAGCCAAAATGAGATATTTTAAACTTATCTGTTCTTTTGATAATTCCCCACCACCAGCTATGCTTCAGCACAATTGAATGTCTTTGAAAATCTGAACTAGGAAGACCAAGGAAGAATAACAATGTGAACCTGAGAGAGACAGCTGTCAATGCTGACAGAGCCTGAAAGGCACATCCATCCTTTGCTCAGAGGAAGGATGGTTATAGGAGGTTAAGGAGGTTAAGGATGAGGGTAAATAGGCAAAGGAGGAAAAATCATTGGACCCAAGTAAATTTCCACCTTCAAAAAGGTGGTGAGAAATTATGCATGCACTCTTCATTCTTAGGACGGATGAAAAAAGCATCCCTTGGTAATGCAACCTCTGAGCCACCATAATCTTGAGATTTTAAAATATTCCTGTTAAGATTTTAAAACATAAATAAATATTTTTTCTGGACTGAGCCTTGTACTATTCAAATAAAGCTACCTGTTTTGCAGCTAGGACTCCAAACTAAATGCCCCATGCCCTTGGGATTCTCTAAAACTCAGAGATTTATCTTTGTTAATAAACCGTGCACACTTCACTTTTATTTCTTTTTTTTTTCTGTCTGATTTAAAAAAAAAAAAAAGAAGTGCTCTGACAATATTTTACTTGTTTTGTGAGGTAAATCCAATGCTGTCACATCTTTACCCAGCTTTGGGTTGACTTTTGTGAAAGTTCCTACTGATTGCATTACATTATCTTTTATTTCATAACTTCGCTGCAGGAGATAACACAGATGTTAGTATTCCTGACACATAAAATGGAGCTTTTTAAAATAATGACTCTAAATGTGTTTCCTCCTAGTGAATTAGACACATGACACCCTCTGCTATTGCTTCCATAGCTGCAGTCTTCAGTCCATGAAATAACCTGGTCCACAAGAACATTTTTTAAAAAAATACACTCAGAAGAATATTTTTGTAAGTGCTTCTTCAAGTAAGACATTCTTAATTAGTACAGAAACATGTTCCATATTTACATTTAAGCTTCCCCAGGTGTTTTGTATTCTGACTTTCCCACTTAGTATCTCTGTAGTGTATGTCTGTGTGATGGCTCTACACCCCTTTACTGAATGAAGGTTGGGTGTTATTCTGGTATCAGAAGAAGTGGGAGAAGAATTGAGTAGGTAATTGTGCACCACTAAGCTGTACAATGAAGTTTACCACAAAAGGCAATACTTCTGATTGTCTTTGCTCATACCAAGCAGTCTATAGACGATTGACATCCAAAAGGGGACGATGGGAAGTGTTAGTAACTAATTTATTTGCAGAAACTACATGCTAGATATAAGTGAGGATGATAGTAAAACTCATAGACTTCAAACCTGGCAGATTTCCTACTTTTGCTATGAAAGACAGATGATGTTTCTAATTTTCCACCTTTGTGGGCTTGTAACAGATTTACCCACTGACCTCACAAAAGTCTTCAAAAGGCATAACCAAGAGTGGAGAGACATGTACCTCAGCCTGCCTTTTCATTATATTACTCTAATGCCTGTAACATATCTTTTTTAATCAGCACATTTAATTTTGAAGATAGTCTTGCAAAAGATTGCTAGAATGACAACACAAATTTCTTTGGTTTTTTTCCTATGCGCTGGAGCAGGAGCACCACTGGTGATTAGTTTTATCACTAAGGAAACTACTGGCAGGGAGGGAGAAAGAAAGGTTTTCCAGAGCAGTTCTCCTATGGCAGCTATGCACCAGCTTCTCTAACACACAAATCTGTCCTTTCCTTGCAGCATGCACGAACACCTGGTTTACTGCGTGTGAAATTATTTGCCCCTGCAATATTAAGAGAGAAGACAAGGGCTGCGGGATGTAAAAGATGGGAAGCTGCCTGCTGCAGTATGATCTGTGCTCTGCTTCTCAGTCTAGGCATGTGTGTTTATGACTAGATGTACATGAATCAGTTCAAAGCAAGGCAAGATGCCTCCCTCCTACCTCCTCCGCCCACTTCCCCAACATAACACAAACCAGAGGCTATACAATCATGCCAGGATGAGAGAATCGATTGCATCTCTGTCTCTGAGGAAGAGGCAGAGCCTGTACTGCAGATGTTTTTACAGCTGTGAATGCTGCTGATGATTTAATGGGTTAGGATAATTGATCCCTAGCATAGTTGATTTTACAGATTGGCAGGGGGGAAAGGGGTTGGGGGAGGAAAAAGGGAAGAGAGTAGTAAATGTAAGCAAAAAAAGGATGTGAGCTGCCATTAAATGCATTTCTGTTTGACAAGACACAGCATTTTTCAAAAAATAATGTTTAACAGAGCCAGCTTGGAGAGAGACCTAGCACAGAGAACAGCAATAACCCCTTGCAAATCCTCACTGGCTCTGGAGATCCTGCTGTACCCCATATTCACAGTGCTCCTCTTTTTTGCATAAAGCCTTTGCTTTACAAACAGCGAATGATTGAGAACAGACTGAAATACAGTTCACAGCTTCATTTCCTGCACTGGTAAATACTTCTCGCCTCTAAATGCCTTATCCATGCTTTCAGAGTATCAGGTTTGCTATTGATGCCTTTGTCTTTTTTTCAAGTCATGACCCTTCTTGCAGCATTATCTAATAATGAAACAGCAAACAGCTTACCTTGGTATTTAGGACTTCAGTGTATATTATTTATCTAGCAAGAGTTATTAGAGTCCAACTTAAACGAGAAAATCCCAGTCCCCAGGACACTGATACATAATTTTCTTTCTCTTTTCTCTGCTATATGCATAATATTTGGACTAGCCTTAGTCACAGTAAATAAAAAGGGAGGGGAGGGAGAAAAACAGCAACCAGTTGTTATTATTCCAATCAAACTTCATAGAATAAATATTTGTAAGGGCTAAATAACCAGAGGAGGAGATTACAGTGAGATATTGAAAATCTCCACCTCCAAGTTTATTTAAAACACAACCAGGAGTGAGAACTCCATTATTTAAACAGAGGTGCCAGTTACCATAACAAGTGTCCCAGGTGATCTCACCTGGACTTCCAGTTGCCTCATCAGCAAGGAATAGATCTGCTGGAGGTCCTGTGTCACACGTACAAACTCAGTACAGAATGATGGCACTAGGCACATTATTTGACAATGAACCCCACTCTAAATGTCTAAAAGATAGATTCCAAACTGTATTCCAAATACAAAAATCAGTGTTCCTGCACTGATGAGTTAGTCATAGTGTAGCCTCAAAATACAGGCTTATAGTTTCCCCAAATGTTAAGATCAGGTAGGTGATGGATTTAATAGATGATACATAAAAATAGTAACTGTTACTACCATTATTGATGTATGATTAATAATAAAAACAGAATTAGTCTTTCATCTTTTCCCTGCACAGTTATGTCTTGGAATATTTATCTGGTATAATTGCTTTTTATTTTTAAATCTATCTTGACACATATACTTACTCATATCCTCAGAATTACTTGGCATGGATGTTTCTTTGCTAATAATATCAAACTCCGAGTAACGTCTACTAAATTATATGATCTAATTACTGATACTGTTCAGAAAACTGGAGGTTATTTTAAATCTAAAGAGGCCAAAATTTGCTGGTAGAGTCTGTGGGTGGGATTCACAGCTGATTTAAGTAGCCTCAAAGATTTCACTTACATTCAATAGCATTTTCCAGGCATAATCCAGCTGAGATGTGGGATAAGTCTAATAATTTCTGACATAAATACTGTGGGGTTTTTTCTGGTTGGTTTGGTTTGGTTTTCCACTTCTGTTGATTAGGATTTTCTATCCTTGCACTTCTGAACTTTTTAGAAAATTTTGAATTTTTAAATCTAAGATTCAGAACCAAGCACGGGGAAATGCCTGTTTATACAAGTGCCCTGTGAGCCTGAAAATAAACAAGCAAGAAACAAACAAAAATCCAGCCTGAAAATAAACAAGCAAAAAGCAAACAAACAAAAATCCAGAACTGCAATGATTTAGACTATGACTAAAAACATCACCAGGACAGAAAGTCAAGTCACAGAGCTGCTGACATCACAGTTCTTCAGTATGTGTGTAGATGTGTATGTGGTGAGATGATCCATATAAGCACCTTCCAAGCATATCACCTCCACATTCAAACATGGTGGCACAATTGCTGTTGTCTTCTGCATCTTCTTCTCACTTGTCTAAAAGAGAAGGAAAGAAACCCAAGACATTCAAACTGAAGCACAGATCCTTTATCAGCCCTAAGTCACAGAAAGGGTTACAAGTGACAGGAGATAGGACAAGGGGAAATGGCATTAACTGTGTCAGGGCAGGTTCAGATTGTATGTTAGGAAGAAATTTTTCACTAAAAGAATTGTTGGGGTGTGGAACAGGCTGCCCAGGGAGGGGGTTGAATCACCAACCCTGGATGTGCTTAAAAGACAGGTAGATGAGGTACTTAGATACGGTTTAGCATAGGACAGGAATGGTTGGACTCAATGATCTCAAAGGTCTTTTCCATCCTAGTGAATTTGTGATTCTGTGAAAGAGAAAGTGATGTGGAACAAGGTGACCTTATCCTCCACAAGCTATTAAAATGAAGGTGGATGATGTAACATTGAGTGCTTCAAAGTGCTCTTTTCTGAGGTGTGATATGGACTTCAAAACGATATGGGTCTAAACTATAAACTTCGTTAATTATAAACTAGCCATTGACTATTCAATTTGGCATTACTGTCTGAAGCAGGTAAGAATAATACTGTACAATTTATAGTTGAGGAAAAAATCTTCTCTTCAATACTGAATGGTCACACCTCAAAAAAGGTGTCAGAAGAATCAAAATACACACTTCTCAAAGTAGATATGCTTCTTATACCAGTCACTATAATAATAAAAAATCCCCAAGGACTTTTCCCACAAGCATCCCCACACATTTATAGTCATAAACAGAAAATGGAAAAACAAAGAATAAAAGTTTTTAGATCTCATGGATCACTTGGCTGCCAGGACAGCTGTGTGTTTCAGACCACTGACTTGAAGTTTTTTAGAAGAACGTTGGATCTCAGTGTATTTTTTGATCTCGGTGAAATATAATCAGGGCCTTTTTTTTCATGACAGATTTAAACCAGCTGATCAATGACACAGGCTTAAGTGGTTTCATTGTATCATATCTTCACAACAGAAAATAATACTGATACTTGCAAATGCAGTTTTATCCATGGTCAGGTTTTTTTAGATTTTTTTTTGAGTAAGTCAACAAACGCTTCCTTGTTCCTTGAGGAAGAAAAAGCAAATGGTCATCAGATTACCTTAAGTATAGAAGGACTCTTTGTAGGAGTCAGTATCTAGAGTGCAAAAGTTTATGTCCTTGTATTGTTTCCTGTGCAAAACAGCAAAATATACAGCAGTGTTTGGAGAGACTGCAGCTGGACTTGTTTGAATGATCATCCCAAGATACAGCACATCAATATGTTGCATCTGATTTCATTCCAGCAAGCTGATGAAATAGCAACAACCTACAAACACATCTTGGCAGATATCAGCCCACCAGCAGGTTAAAATTCCCTGAAAATGTAAAGCAGCTGTTCCACAAGGGGAATGGTTTACATCTGCCCTACCCTGCTCTCAGTGAAGGAAGTACTATGACAAAGAACAACTAAGTAGAAAAAACCCCCAAGTTTCTTGGAAAAGTCAGCACTTAAAATGTCTCTGCTCTTTTTACTTGTGTTTAAGTCAGCCATAGTGCTTTAACTCAAGGAGTATGGACCAACCATGCTGTTGAATTAGAGGTAAGGTCCCTTCACAGCCATACGTCAGTGCCATGTTTTCAAGTACTTGCTCAACATTTCAGTAAAATACATTGTTTTGCTATGGCACATTGTTGTTACAGAATCACAGAATTATAGGGGTTGGAAGGGACATCTGGAGATCATCCAGTCCAACCCCCTGCTAGAGCAGGATCACCTCAAGCAGGATGCACAGGACAGCATCCAGGTGGGTTTTGAATGCCTATTGAGATGGAGACTCCACAACCTCTTTGGGCAGCCTGTCCCAGGGCTCTGCTACCCTCAAAGCAAAGAAGTTCCTCTTAATGTTTAGGTGGAACTTTCTATATTCAAGTTTATGCCCATTGCCTCTTGTCCTGTCACTGGGCACCACTGAAAAAAGAGTGACCCCAACCTCCTGACCCCCACCTCTCAAGTCTTTGTAAGAACTGATGAGATTCCCTCTCAGTCTTCTCTAGGCTAAACAGTCCCAAGCCCCTCATCCTCTCTTCATAAGAGAAACATTCTGGTCCCCTAATCATTTTCATAGCCCTTTTTTGTACACTCTTTAGCAGCCCCCTGTCCTTGAGCAACACCTTTACTTTAGAAGAAAATTAATCATGCCCTCAACACTGACTCTGTGGACTTGATAAGCATCTACAATAAGGGAGTGTAGGCTGACTGGATAATGTAGATGTCTACATTAGGTCAATACTGCTTTTGGAGAGATGGCATTAGCTGCTTGGTTGTACCTTGGTTGCCAAGCAATGACACCAACATAAAACTGCAGAAGGCTGAAGAGTAGACCAAGAACTTCTTTGTCAAGGGTGGCAGATGCTGAAAAATATTTGCTTCCAGTGTTTTCCATTGCTATTACTTTACATGATCTTCTTGAGAGAAAGGGAGAGAGCCTTACAGATGGAAAGGAGGTGGATGCTGGAGGTGGATATGGGCATACTTGTTGAATATTTTGAGAAACTACTAAAATGGCCTCTGCAAAACCTGCAACCACCCAGGAACGCACTGGGCTCCTGCAATGAAATAGGTATCATTTGTTAACAGGGTAACTGAACATCTGCAATGGATTACTGAATTTAACAAATATATGTGATAGTGATTCAATAATTTCCTTAAGTTTCATGCAAAGATTTTAGTATTCTTTGCAAGAATTTCTGTGTGCAGTTTAAGTAAGGATTTATAAATAATTCATGCTTAGATTTGGATTTTGGAACAGGTTAGGAATACACTACAATGGTTTTAAGGTGGAAAACCATGAATTTAACAGCATTTCAGCGAAACTCACAGTTGGTTAAATTTAAGGGAATTATGGACATCTACCCACTCACCCCTACTCAAAGACAACATGAGAAAAGCAAAAGAATGGGAAAAAAATCCCATGCTTTGTTGAGAGAGGGAAAGTTGCAATGGAGCTCTTGTGATGAAGGCTTTATTGCAGAAAGTCAGGTAAATGCTCTTTTTAACCAAATAAACCTTTCATCTGAATTGGTTTTATTTCCCAAGATAGATCATTGTCCAAGAAAGAATCTGCCCAGCAGGTCTAGAAAATGGACAGCAGGAATTTGAATGTTTTTGGAAAGAAAGCAGATATATTTACTCACAGTAATTTTTCACTGCCTAGGTAGTACAGCAGCCACTTGACACTGTCTTTGTCCAGATATTTATGTCCTTCCTCTTTGGCATCAAAGCTGTGTCTTCAAAGTCCTAGCCATTTTTCTTGTACTCTCCTCCTTTTTTCTCATGGTTCAAATTACTTGTCTCTTCTATTAATTCATTGTTTCCTTTTTCAGGGACATGGAAAATTTTGGCTTTGAAAGTGTTATCATTTCATCTCTTTTCCTGTAATTAGGCTTGGCCAACTGGTCACCATAAGCAATCAAGTCTGTGGTTGTTGTGATCTTTCTCAGCTGTTTTGTGGGGTAAAAAACCAAAACACAACAACAAAAGAATGGGAAAAAACCAGTAAACTGTCATCTCCATGCAAATAAGGACAACATGTTACTTTTCTTTTAGTGCATGACCATAAATTGCTCCCAGATTTTGGTGAACTTATTAACAAGATGCCTTGTTTTTTCTTTGAGGGGAAGACTGAATAACTAAGCAGGACTTCAGCGAGCATCATCAAAGACTCACTAGTGAACATATAGTGAACACAGGCTTGTAAATGCAGTGCTACCCTCAGGCATGGCTGAAAAATTGTCTCTTCAGAAAGGCAATGGATGAACTGAAAAGGTATGTTGCCATTCTTCCTTGCCTTGAGCAAGAAGGCAAACAAACTGCAAGTTAGATCTTCCTGTAGGGCTGAGAGAGCTGTCAAATTCAACACTGCAATTGGCTTAAAATGGGAAGTTTGGGGGAGCTTTAATATTTATGAATCAACAGAAATTTATAATGTTACTGTAGAACTACATTGATTTGGCTGGCTTGTTGGGACTATATTTCTTATTGATTCTTTAAAATCTTTCTTTAAGAAATTACTTATGACACTTCTCCTCAGTTGTCAGTCCAGGAATGACATACAAGAAACTACTGAAGCACAACATCTTACTGCTGACTATGACATGACAGAAGTGTAACACGACCAAGAAAGACACCTTGTGAAATACAAGCACAAAGAACAACTTCTATCTGACCACTGGAACTGTCAGGAGATGTTTCGGGATGGGAGGCAATGGGCTCAAATTGAGTTACAGAAAACTCATGCATGTAAAAAGCCTTCTTCACTGTGAGGGTGATCAAGAACTAAAACAGGTTGCCCAGGGAGATTGAGTTTCCATCCTTAGAGATATGCAAAACCATCTTAGAAACAGCCTTGGGCAACCTGACCCAGTTGATTCTGCTTTCATTGGTTTGGTTGGATTAGAGACCTCCAGAGATCCTTTCCAACCTCAACTGTCACATGATTCTGTCATACTAAAGAAAAATCTGGAACCACAGAAGGCCAACAGGTATACTCATAGAAATATAAAGACATCACAATGATTTGGTTAATGAGTGAGAAGATTAGAAGGATGCATAACTCATTTTTAAAGTAGAAGGTTATCCTCACAGCTGGTGTATTTCATTCTGATGCATTCCATGTCTTGATAAGGATATCTGAAAATAGGTTCCAATAATGTATAGGAAAACCTGCCATTGGTATCAATGTTGTTTATGGAAAGAAGCCACTCTATTCCACAAAAATGTTCATTGGCTTGCAGCAGGTTTACAAGCACAGACCGGATTCTTGCTGTGTGGTGTAACTGGCTACTTTGTTTTATCTTCATCTGTTTTGAGCATTACCCTGTAGCCCTTCTGTGATGGAAGAACTCCACCCCTTAACCAAATGAGTAGCATTTTGGTACAGGCTCCAAAAGAGAAAAACAGCACATCTTTGGTAAGTGACTGATAGCATGCTGAATTAATACTAAAGAAACATTACTAATCCATGTAGGTATTAAATATAAATTATTATAAATTTTGTATAAATAATGCCATTAGACATAAACCGTTTTCCAAGTCTGAGGCTAAGATTGGACCTAGACATACCCAAGATCCATTAGGGGTTTAGAAGCAAGAAAGTCCACTCTAAACCTCTCAACAGGAGGGACTTCCTTACCCTTTGTGTCTCTTGCCTATATGTGAATCGTTCTAACTCAATTTTCCTTCATATATTTCTTCCATGCACTAATTAATAAGGTGACCCTTGCCAGCAAAATTATTGAATATTGGTAAACCCTGGTTGAACTTTTTAAAATTCTATCAATTTTATTGAACCCTGACAAATTAATGTGCCTCAATAAAATACATTGCTGCTTCTCTCTTTTGAGTGAGAAGCATTCCACTCTTCTTTGACACCTTCTTTTGACAACCAAAAGAGGTAGTAATCGATTTCTTTTATTTGGAGTGAAGATTCTATCAACACATTAATATCCAATGGTATCAAAACTATCTGATGAAGGAAAATGCATGAAAATTTCAAAAAGTATTTATTTCTACTATGAAAAAAAATACAACTGATGTTGATTTCTTGAATTTGTAGAATTTGCAGCTGTTTGGTTTGGTTTGGGTTTTTTTAAAAGTTATTTGCAGGAAGGAACACATTTTAAAAAAAAGGGGGGGGGGAATGGGGAAAAATCCCAATAATGACATTGAAATGCTGCTAAATATAAACATATTTCACAGTGTACTGCATTAAAAAAGTTATGATATTGTATGGTACCAGAGTGTTTTGTGTCAGACATGGATAATTTGGGAAAAGATGTGCTGTAAAATTACTGCAAGATTTTGTAGAATTATTTTAGTGACATGTTAAACATGCCAGGAAAAGCCTACACACAAACACTTGTACATTGTAATATTTGAACAATGATCCATTTAAAAAGTTTCCATAAAATATTTTTATACGATTAAGGTTAAACATGAGAGAGAAAAATAAGATTGTATGAAGCTGCATTTTTAGGTACTGTCTTGACTCCCACCATCTTATCTTCTATTTGGACAGGGGTTTAAAAAAAACCCAACAACTCATCTTGGAAACTCACCTGGTACTATAAATATCTGGGGATGCTTTCAATCTTAAAATTGTGGTTTTGTAAGTGAGTTTTAAATCTACAGCCGAAGACTTCAATGTCTGTAATGTCTTTTGGATGTGTTGGTCAGGATTCTTATGCAATTGTCATCTCTTTCAGATGGAAACGACTAAGTAGCAATGTTGTAGAATAAAGAACAGTGTTTTATAAATCTATACAGTAGTACCTTCTCTCTTGGTTTCATTTCCAAAGAAATTTTCAAATATAGATCCATCTATTTATCCCAAAAGAAATGTAGGTACATTAAGAGGGAATCACTGACAATTTATGAGACCAGTCATCTCCAGAAGTAAACATTTGAGTGGTTTCTGTCCTTCCCAGACATGAGCCTGTTTGTCATTCTAATCATCCAGTTCTGTTGAGCTGGCAACTCAAAATATCAGCCTGGTGATTTGAAGTTGATGCAACTGACTCACAAGCTTGGAGGAACATTGGAGGAACAATCCTTAATTTGGAGTACAACTAGTCCAAGAATCATAGAATCACAGAATCATAACAGTTGGAAGGGACCTCAAGAGATCATTGGGTCCAACCCCCTGCCAAAGCAGGCTCCCTAGCTCATATTGCACACATAGGCGTCCAGACGGGTCTTGAATATCTCCAGAGATGGAGAATCCACCACCTCCCTGGGCAGCCTATTCCACTGCTCCGTCACCCTCACTGTGTAAAAGTTCTTCCGCATGTTGGTGCGGAACTTCTTATGCTCCAACTTGCAGCCATTGCCCCTTGTCCTGTCTCCACGGACCACTGAAAAGGGGCCAGCCATTTCCCCCTGCATCCCATACTTAAGATATTTATAGACATTAATAAGGGCCCCTCTTCGTCTTCTTTTCTCCAGGCTGAACAGTCCCAGCTCATCCAGCCTTTCCTCATAGGGAAGATGCTCCAGGCCCTTAATCATCTTTGTAGCTCTTNCAGAATCCCATTGGTTCTCTTAGCCACCAGGGCACACTGCTGGCTCATGGCCAACCTGTCATCAACCAGGACCCCCAGGTCCTTCTCCACAGAGCTCTTCTCCAGCAGGTCATCCCCCAGCCTGTACTGATACAAGCAGTTATTCCTTCCCAGATGCAAGACTCTACACTTGCTTTTGTTGAATCTCATCTGGTTTCTGAACTAGATTAGATATTAGGGGGAAGTTTTTTACAGAAAGAGTGGTGAGGTGCTGGAACAAGCTGCCCAGAGAGGTGGTGGATGCCCCATCCCTGGAAGTGTTCAAGTCCAGGTTGGATGGGGCCCTGGGCAACCATGGTAGATCCAGGCCTGAGGTTGGTGGCCCTGTCTGTGGCAGGGGGGGTGGAGAGCTATGATCCTTGGGGTCCCTTCCAACCCATAGCATTCTATGATTAATCACCTCGGAAATTTACAGTCAACAAATCCTATTCACAATAGGTTTTGTTTTTCCAAATGATGGTCTTTCATTTTATAAGTCCATATATCACCAAGAAGCTTTAACTACAGGATGGAAAATGATAGCATCTCAGGAAGTGTTTCAGGATTATGAAGAATATAGCACTTAGCGTGTAGGTAAATCCAAGACTTTTCAAAAGTTTTTTCATTGAAAGCCAAAGAGAATGATCTGCGTGAGAAAAACTAGTAGTGTGGTGGTGGTTGTAATCCCTACCTGGAAGTGTCAAAGGGACATCAGGAGCAAAGACAAGGGTCTTTCAAAAGTTAAGTCAACTCTCATGCTTCCACAGAAGTCTGTGGAAGAAGTTGGGACTGTTCTTCACACCATTTTTATGTTAACAACCACCCCAACCAAAAGCCATCCCTTCTGTCATGAACAAGCCAGCATTTTACTTTAATACAGTGAAATGTGTGGTCACATTTAAGGTGTTCATGAAGAAGTCATCTGGACTTGACTCCCTGAGCTCTCACTGCTCAGAGTTAACCTGCAGAGGATAAGATTCAATCTTCACTGTGAAGAAAATGGACGCAAGGTCCTGTCCAAAGGATCAAACAATTCATCCACTATAACTCCAACAAAAAATGCACTGACATCTTTTTTGAGACTGTGATTCTTAAAAAAGAGTTGTTACTGAACCTGGAACTTAAAGAATCATAAATCTTCATTGGACAAAATTTGCTTTCTGCCTCATGATAAGGGGAAATATGAGTCATAGGATTCTCTTCTGGTAATTTATACATTGAAGTATACAGTTTGTCACACAAGGATTTTCTATAGAGAAAAACAAGATGCAAGTAAAGTTGAAATACAACAGCTGGAACCAATCAAGAACATTTAGATAAATTACTTTGATTGACAGCCACTTGGTTAGCAGATTAAAAAAAAGAAAACCCAGAACAAACCACCATTTTCCACAGAAAGCTGTCCTTAGCAAAAGTGGTTCCAGCTGAAAATCATAGAATCACAGAATCACTAGGTTGGAAAAAACTTTGAAATCATAGAGTCCAACCATTCATCACTGTGCTGTTGTTAACAGAGGACAGAGTAACCCATCTTATGAATGAGCACCACTTCATCCTGTGAAGAAATGCAGCCACACATGAACATCTCATTACATGAGTACACCAACACCTAGAAAATATATTGTGAATGCAAAAGTAGGCATGCATGTTTAAAATCTCTGTCTTATAAACTGGTAATCCTCCTTTCTTTCCATGCAGCAGTGCTAATGGTTGACCTATCTTCACAAATTTATCTACATATAGCTTGTAGATATTTCCCTTCTGTTCTAACTACATAACATTGATTAATCTGTTCAGCTTTCTAATGCAGTAATTTTATTCACACACTATTTTAGACCTTTGAATGTCAGCTACACCATGAGGTGAATGGTGAGCCCAATTAAAATAATTCACATTCCAGTCAGTTGTTTTCCTCTCTCTTTTTTTTTTTCCTTTGGTCACTTGTTTGCCCAGTGGTGATTAAAGTTGCAGTTCCACTCATTAGTGAAGTGTATTAAATGGTAATATCAATAACTGACAACAGCACTGCAAAAGGACTGACTGTTCCACAAATCTATAAAAACATGCCAAACAAAGCTTTCTGAACATCGTGTCTCCAGGCATGGTGGAAATGTTTACTCCTCGCTTCCTAGCCTGGCTCATGATCAATGTAAGGGATAAAACAAGAGAGTGCCTGTTAAGCACAGTAGCACTATGCACTGTGCTTTCAAGTAAAACTGCCTTACACTCGGAGGTGCCAGAATTGGTTTACTTAGTTTTGGGAAAAAAAAACAAGAAAGAAAAAAGGGAAAAATAAAGAAGAAAAAAAAAGCCCAACTTTCACACCTCTTCTGCATGAATTGTTTCATGAACCATCACTGACAAATTCCCAGAGGTCAGGGTTATGACATAAAGAAGTCTTGTACTTTTAGAAATTATACTCATGATCTTGTTGTAATACTGCAGTATCAGCCTGAGGCATTTTCCACTTTTGGGACTTGCTGTGACAGATGCTGTATAGAGATGTAAAGAATAACTGCCCTTTCCATGAAGACCTTTTAAGACGGATGAAATAAAGGAAAGTTGGAGATAGAACTGGGGGAAATGAGTAGAGAGGGAAGATTACAAAATTAATGGGATATTTCAGCCCAGAAGATGAAGAGGAACATTTTTAAAACCAGCTTGAAAAAGTAATCACAACTTACCATTAACCTACTTATTACTAGACAGCTGTGTGATGGAGAAATCTTACTGAAAAAGAAATGTGTGTGTGCCTAGTTCTGTGTGAGCAGGGGTATGGCTTAGTTTTATTAATAAATATTGGATATGGAATCACATGGTTTGTCTGTGTATATTTTTCATCCATTTTCACCTAATAATGGCCAATTTCCAGCAAATCCAGCAAAGTATCAGAATCTCAAAGACATTATATTCCAACATGAAAAAGGTCATCATGGCATGCAGTGCAAGGACTGCAGATACTGGTGTTACTTCTTTCATGCCAGTGGTGAAAAGTTGAGACAATGTCTATGGGTCCCTGGCCAGCTGGTTAACCAGTGTTATCATCTCTTGCCATTCTGTTCAAAGGGTCAGTAGATGATGCTTGGGTGCCAATGATGTCATGAAGGGAGTGAGAGAGCTTGGGAAGATATAGACATGGAAGGTATTTTTCTAGAGATGAGGTACATAAGAGAGAGGGTATTATAATAGATGTGAAAAGGTAGAGAGGACTCTTAAAAGGAATTTAGTCATATCGTAGTGATCGATTTGGAGTGCAGTTCAGAGAATCTGAGGGTGCTACATTTCAACATGCACTGCCAGGGGAGACCAAACCTTTTGCAGGGCATCTCAGTTTTGACACTAACTTTAAGTTTTGTACTTTTTTAAAAGTCCTAATAGAAAATGGATCAGCCTGTGCTTCAAGTCTGAGTTACCTTGAAAGCATCATTCTTTTCTCGAAGAAAGGAAGCAATCAAACAGACTGTTCCTATCCCAAATCCCCATTATTCCAAAGTCTTCTCATATCCTGATCACTAAGGGCTGCTATACATCAGCATCTTATGTTCAGAAAAAGCATTCTTTATGCCACAGCATAAAGTACATATCTCTACAGAAAATATTACCAGGCCTTTGTGTTGACACCACAAGTTCTAAGAGCAATTTTCCAAGGTTAGCAGGCTTCAGCTTCCCAAATCTGCGAGACTCATCAATTTCCTGCTTAAGAGTGTTCAGCAGTGTAACACATCTTACTTTCAGGAAGCATTTATTGACCTTATGTTACATTTTTTGTATTCATTTTAACTGTTTGTCCTTTTGCATGAGTGAATTGTCCTAACAGTAAGGAGGGAAGGCAGCTGTAAAATATGTGTTTAGTGCTTAGTTCTTGTTAAGAAATCCTCTGCTTAAGAGGTCATCTGATTCACCACCACTCTCTCAAATCAAAACTGTTTAACAAAAATCATTTCGTAACAGGAAAAGGAGAAACCTGCAGATAACTCTGCAAGACCATTTGTAGTGTCTCTTCAGCAAGTGGTGACTTGGACATTTCTGTACTGAGGATAGCGAAAGTGGAGGACATTTATCACATGACTTTTTGCAGCGAACCTGGGTACATTCAAAGAGCTATGATTTATTCCCCAAAGCATGCCCATACTCTTTCTGCTTCTATAACCATTGTAGGATCTATCAGCCTTAAGCAACACCAGACTGTACTAGATTCCATTTCAGGAGCTCCTTCCTGAAAATCTCCAAACTATGACATTTATTTCTACAAAAATTCCACTCATCTCTGGGCTATGGATAAGTAATGAAGTTAGAATAAAGAATAGTTAAGGTTGGAAGATACTGCTCCAATTTCCCTGTCCATCGGCCTGAAGCTTTGAAATCAGAGCAAAACTTAAAGCACAACAATCTTCCTCCAGTGACACATTGTAGGACTAAATCTCAACTCCAAAATATGCATGGTCAGGAGAGAACAATTCAATCAATGATTAGAATGGAGAATGCTGACAGAAATCCCTGACCAGATATCCTACGGACTATGCTTCTCTCTATTTCCAACCCATAGCTCTTCTAGTCCTCTGTGGCTATTGTAAAACTTAAACTTTTAATCCAATTGGTCTGATCCATACTACCTTCCACTGCAAACAACTGGAGTGTTATTTGTATGCATTTCATGCCCCACCTCTTCCCACTTGTTTTGTTTTTCATTGACTTCAATAGGAAGAGCATTTGTCTCCTAATCTTAACAGGGTTCCTCCTGTTAATAGAGGGGGTTTGGGATATTTTGTCAGAATTAAAATATTAGTGGCACTGCTCAAGGAAAGGTTTGTCAGTGAAACTATCTTGGAAGTTATTTTAATATCTTCAAAATGGATTAAAACATTTCAAAAATTTAACCTTTATAACTGAGGTGACTACATTGTTTGTCACAGGAGGAAGATTACATGTGTTAAGCGACTAAAGAACTTCCTTATTTTTAGCAATGAATAATATTTTTAGGTGTTGTCATGGAAGCAGCTTTAAATGTGATCAGAATGGGGTAACACAGGACTTAAAATATCCTAGCAGAAAATTGTCTACTCATTCTTTGAGCACCCTAAGGACCTCAGGAAATTTATGAGGTGACATAAACTATAAGTGTAAGCAGTGTCATTACACAAGTCAAATCAGTTGAAATAATTTTGGAAATGGATCCTGAGATTTGCACTGATGAGGAACACTCTTGAAACTGTAGCATGCACTGTAAGCTGTAAGACATCTTTTCTGGAAGGAATTTAGACTTATTCAATCCAATATGCAATGGAGCAAGACATTTCTTGCAGAACAGAAGACACATGTCTGTCAAAACCTTAACACCTTCAGGCAATACATATTGGGTCAAAAAGTCCCCCACATTACAATGGCTTGATGTATCTCACAACATTAGGCACTTTATCTTTCTACTAAATGACAATTCATTTCTAGGTAGTCCCCTAGAAGTACCAACCTCAATCTATTCCACCAGTAAATATACATGTATCAAGATCATATAGGAAGAAATATTGAAAGGAGATGAATTCTTGCAGCTCCCCTGGAAACCTGGTGAGATCCACAGAAAACAAATTGGTCCATCTTTGCCCAGGTAAAACCTAGCAGAATCCAAACAAATATTATAAAGCACTAGTTGTGTTGTTTCTCTTTTTCCCACTGGATGGAAGTCCACAGGTAGAAAGGTGAAAATGGAGAGGGCAGTATACTGTTTCTTCCTGTCACCCTCTAAAATTTCCTCTTGAGAACAAGTGCAAATGTTTCTATGATTTTAATATTTTGAGCTTATGAAAATATGTGTGATATTTTAAAAGTTGGAGCAAAATACTTCAGTACTGATTGGCAGAGTTATAAATGATTCCTGAAGGTTGAGAGTAGTACTGAAGGGATTGCAGTTCCACTAAGAACACACCTTAATGTGAGTTTCTACATTTTGATTGCACTTGATGCACTACAATCACCTTTATAGTTGATAGCATCAACCCTTGGGACTTGTCAGTCAGCCCATGATCTTATCTAAAAAAGAAAAGGACAAGGGGATTTGTCAGGGTATTCAGGCACTGATGAACTTCCAGTAAGCAGCTGCAGTCTCTAACTTCCAAGAAACCTTTATAATTGGATCATTTCTAATAAATGTTTCTAGTTCCTCGAGGTTGGCTGAAAGGTTTGAGTATTTTCTTAGAACAGTCTACCTCTTCTGTTCATGGTAGTGTATGGAGAAAAAACCCAACAAACAATCAAATAAACCCCCCCAAAACCACACACAAAAACCAAACCAGGAAGGGACTGCCTCTGTAATTTGCTTTAAAGGGTTAAAATATGGGGTTTTTTAGGCAGAGAACCAACCGGTTATGCAGGTTAGGATTCCTCTTATTGGTCAAGATACCTAAATTTACAACTACATATCAATGAACCTAAATGAAAGGTGCCTTTCTGTGCATTAAGTGTTTACACAAAGGAGATTTAATCAGCTTAACTAAGAAGCATAAACTTTCCAAGACACAAAATTATGAATTCAGACCAATACAGTAAATCCATTAATGATACCACAGAAGCTCTTGGGGACATGAACTGATTCGTCTTTTGTGTATGTGTGGGATCTAGTGTTTTGAGATCTTCTTCTTAGCAGGTTTTTAGGTCTAATTATAAAGAACCTAAAGATAATGATGGAACTAATTCATTTCTGCCCTTGTCACCGACATTCTTAAAACACTCCTGGCATATTACTGTGTCTACAACTCTAAATGTTCTCCAAGCATGACAGCATGAATGAACCTTCTAAGTATAAAAATGGAAATGACGAAACATTTTTTCTCTGGAACAGGCAAGAGGAATTATATATATTTTTGGTCCTACTACATTGCCAAGATTAAAACTATATTTATCATTAGCCATGAGGCATCTGAAGTATTTCACTGAAGGATATTGACAAAACGTAGAAAATACAGGAAGGAATAGTTGAAAGAAAAAAAAAAAAAGAAATGAGGTATAGAGAGGACTAAATAAAACATCCTGCTTCTCTAACCAGCACATGCAAGGGAATGTTAAGAAACAGTCTAATATTTGAAGATTTTAGAATTATACAGCAAATTGTGGCTAAGTAAGGAAAAAAAATGCTGTACTGTCAGGGATGGGGATATATATATCCTAATAGAACTTTCCATCTCTGAATGCTGTGTTTAGCTGTTGGCTTCTGTTAGCTCTCTCCAGCTTGTCAGCATTTAATGCCTTTTACTCTGCAAGCTTTTAGAAGCAGGATCATGCAGTCATTAATTTAAGCTTTTGTCAACAGTGCTGCAGTAGTTTATTGACAAAGTCTGATTTGGGATTCAGAGTCTGGGTCATCCAACAGTTTGCATCACTACAGTGAGTTCATCCAGCTAGTGATTTGGGGATTTTAAGAGCAGGTTATGCAAATCTGGCAGCAGTGGCTTCAGTAGGTGTTCCTGTACAGTGAGACTGGACAAAGAAGTCAACTTCTGGTCCTCCTAGCTCAAAGCCCCATCTAACCTGGCCTTAAATGCCTCCAAGGATGAGGCTTCCACAACCTCTCTGGGCCCTGTGCCAGGGCCTCACCACCTTCAGAGTAAACAATTTCTTCCTAGCCTCTAACCTAACCCCACCCTCTTTCAGCTTAAAGCCATTATCCCTTGTTCACACTCCTGGTGAGCAGTCCCTCTCCAACATTCCTGTAGGACTCCTTTAAGTATTCGTACACCATAATTAGGTAACCCTGAGCCTTCTATTCTCCAGGCTGAACAAGCCCAACTCTCAAAGCCTGTCTTAATAGGAGAGGTACTCTCTTTCTCATTTCATCTATTTTCCTCTTTCTCATTTAAAAATAGTTTTATCTCCATTAAGATTTATTTGGGGGATTTTTGCATTTAAATACATCAAAGCACGGTGATCTCTAAGATCCCTTCCAACCCAAACCATTCTGTGACTCTATGTTTCTATGTCCCCCCCACCTACAGAGCAATTATCACAGAATCACAGAATCGTAGGGGTTGGAAGGGACCTCGAGAGTTTATCCGGTCCAACCTCCCTGCCAAAGCAGGGTCCCTAGCTCATATTGCACAGATAGGCGTCCAGATGGGTCTTGAATATCTCCAGGGAAGGAGACTCCACCACCTCCCTGCTGAAAAAATTGGAGGGCAAAGTCTTAAATAGCCCATACTAGTTCAGTGCTCTGCCGCCTCTTGGCTCCAGTTTGCATGGGACTTAATAGTGATAAAGGGAAAAAAAAAAAAAAGAGAAAAAAAAAAAGAAAAAAAAAAAAAGAAAAAAAAAAAAAAGGAAAAAAAAAAAAAACCAGTTTCCAGAATTGTTTTNTTCTGAGGAATTTTATTTCCCCTTCCACTACTGTGAGCACGTGTTGGAGCTGTTTTCTTTTTCCCTACACAGAGGACTTCAGTGTTTGATTTATACCCTGAGGCCTTGTTTTCTTTCTTGCTCCTGCATCTGTCTGGAATGGTACAATAATGATCAGTGGAAGTTTGCAGTTGTTTCACTCCTGGCCAAGGGAAAAGGAAGAAAAAGGGAAAAAAAAAAAAAAGAAAAAAAAAAAAAGAGAAAAAAAAAGAGAGAAATAAAAAAGAGGAAAAAAAAAGCAATCCAGTTTCCAGAATTGTTCTTTTTACCAGCATTTGACCCAATTTGTGTAAATTCAGAGATTTTTAATGAAGATGTTTCCCCCCCCCGCCGACTGGATATATTGATTGCTTTATTCTTCATTACATTCTCTTTATTCAAGGATTGAAAACAAAACAAATAGAGCTATCTTGATTTTTTATTAAATTGGTCTGTTTCAGTTACATTTGCAGTTTAAAACAGGAACTCTTTCTGAAGAGAAAGAAATCCAAATGTTATGAAGGTAGTAAAACAAAATGCAACCAAACCAAAAACATTTGAATAAAAATCTAACAAAAAACAAAAATAAAGGTTCTTTTTTTCTCACCAACCAGGGGAAAAACAGGTGAGTGCAGGTCTCTAGTCATATTCAGGAGAAAATTGACTCCCAAACCTTCCCACATCCTTCATCTCAACAGGTAGCACAGCAACCTTACAACTAGATAAATTCCAGAATAATAAGCTCACATCACATGTTTCCCTCAAATTTGACATCATTTTTGTATGTGTTACTGGCCTGATGGGAAGAAGCAATCTATGACCACTTCCTCACCTCCCCTTTACTAGCACTTGTGCTGCTGTAGCCAGAGACAGAATTGGTTCAGCTGAAGGAAACACACAAAGTTAATCAGTTGCCAGCTGATAAAATCTCTAATCTGTTTCTCTGAGGATCCATGGGAATGCTAATACAGCACAAAAGCTCCCTACAGAGCAGCAGCTTGTGCTGAAGTGGAGTGGCTGTATACCTACAGCTTGAGAATTACATTTGTCTGTTTGAGAGAAATGCTGCTACATAGAATCATAGACTGGTCTGGGTTGGAAGAGACCCTAAGGATCATAGAGCTCCAACCCCCCTGGCACAGGCAGGGCCACCAACCTCCAGGTCTGGATCTACACAGTTTTGCCCAGGGCACCATCCAACCTGGCCTTGAACACCCCCAGGGATGGGGCATCCACCACCTGTCTTCTCTGGGCAGCCCGTTCCAGCACCTCACCACTCTCTCTGTAAGGAACTTCCCCCTAATATCTAACCTAAACCTTCCCTCCTTCAGCTTCAATCCATCCCCCTTGTCCTTCCATTGTCTACCCTTTTAAAAAGTTGATTCCCCTCCTGTTTATCTTCTCCTTTCAGGTACTGGACAGCTGCAGTAAGGATATCTGCAAAGGGTATTAAATGGCAGGTGTTGCAGAAGGACAAGTTCTTTTACTCATTTTAAAAATTACTGCGTATTTTTGGCTTCTTTTCCCTTATTCTCTGCAGAACTTATATTATGACCGTCCCATATGATGTGTACATGTTATTTCTGACCTGAAATCTTCAAGCTAATGCTCTGAGTAGTGCTCAGTGTATTTTCAGCACCACACACAATGGGTGCTTTTATAGGTGTTGAAGTATTCAGTACCTGCCACTTGCTTAATTCTCCTTGATATCAGTGAATTTGTCACTTACCATCCAGAAAATTTCATTCAGTATGACAAAGACCATTACAGAAGTGATGAAGCTATTCAAAGTAAAAAAAACCAAAACAAAAAACCCCTCCCCCCCTCAAAAAACCCAAACAAAAAAACCCCTCAAAAAAAAACCCACTAACAAACACAAACCACCAAAGAAAGATAAAATGTAGAGGGTTTTATATTTTCATGTTTAATTCATATCACAGATATTTTTCCTTTGTGCTTCAGCCCCTCCTTTTTCCTGCTTTCATACTTTTGCTACAACACAAGCCTCTAATTTTTCACTTCACACTTTCTAAACCCCTTCCCATCAAAACTTTTCCTTCTTTCTTCATCCCAAAAAAAACCAAAGTGGTCATTCATGCTCTTTATAGGAGCCTTTTTCTGTGTTTATGTTATGATCCAGCTTTGACTTTAAGCTGCAGCTGTACTAATTTATTCTCCTCAACAGTGCAGTATTTTTAATTTTTTTTTTTAATTAAAAATTAACTTTAAAACAGTTTCATGTCCAACCACAACTGTGTATCCCTGTCATTGTCTGTACCTGCCCCTTGGAACTCCTCTCCCATAGTTCCACTTTATCATCTCCCTCCTCTCTTTTTCCTCTCATGGTCACTTCTTACACTACTCTCATCACTACCTCTCGTGTCCCTGACCAAAATCAAAATAGGCATATGATCCTCTTTCTCTTTACCTGTGACCATCTGCTCCAGAGCTGCTCAGGCATTTCCTGAAGTTTTCCCTGCTTAAGATCCATGACCTTTCCCATCCTCATCTAATTTCTCTAGGTACTTCTCATGTCTTTCAGAGAATCTTCATTCCCTCTTTCTCTACCCCTTTATGATGATTGCACTCTTTGTTTTACCAGGTCACCTAGGGTGATCAGACAGGATCCTGAACTCCACAGTCAGGATACCTGTAGCCTAGATGTCAGTACTATCAGATTAAACACATCCTTTCTATGTTCTCTGTTTTCTGAGGAAATCTCCCCTGATGCTTCAAACCCAAAAGGACTGTAGTAGAGTTCTTAGTGATTTCACTAATTCATTACACGATTTTGTCAACCAAGCCACTAAATAAATAGAGCTCTCACACTGATCCATCAATCCATTGAACTAGGAGTCTTCATCAACACACGCATACTTGGTATCTAAATCTTTCTAAACATCTTGATCTGATCATTCTATGATCTTTGAAGGTGTTATCTCCTACTTATACATGAGACTCTTACTCAAGGTCTCAACCTCTCACAGCCTGATTTCCACCTTATCTTTTTCCTTTGTTGCTGATACTACTTTAAACCCCAGCAGAAGCTGCTTTTCCTCTCACTCTACCACATCATCCCACTACCTCCCATTTCCCCTCACTTGAGGTTTGTTTCTAATGTTTTTTATCAAGCTTACCCATCCTTTTCCATTTACTAACAAGCTGTTAATTCTAACCTAAATTAGTTAGGTCACCCATAATGACCCTATTATTTAATTGCCAAAGGCTTATTTACTTTGCCTGTTCTGCCTGTCTCATCTGAGATGGGTTTCCAATTAATAATAGCAGAGCTATCTTGCTGGTCACCTTTACTTTTCTCTTTAAATCTTTTTTTTACCACACACCTCAACCAGTCTGCAGGTTCTGTGCTTTTAACACTGCCCGTTGTGGTGACCAATGTTATATGTTATTGATTCCTTCTCTTCTTTGTTTAAACATCTACACTCAGACTTATTTTTCTCTTAGACTTTGTTAGAGGTTCTTTCAGTAAGTGGTATTTTCTCCTATATTTTCCAACCTGTATTTTGACAATATGCTGCAGGATTCAGCAAAATCATAAAAATCATATGGATAAGTGAGCACTTGTTTCTTGTCTGGTAGCACAGAATCAAACACTTTGCCTTTCTTTTCCCACAAATAGAAAAAAAAAAGGAAAATAAAGTAATGATTTTACAAAATAACAGTGCTTCATCCACACTTCATAAGACCAGTGTAGTTTTAATGGTCTTTAGAAACGATGCTTTACCTTATTCCCTTCATTTCAGTTCACTTCTCAGTCTTACTCTCAGCAACGTATAGAGAAATGTTTGACACACCACTGGGGAATGGCGGTATGCCTAGGGACAGGAATGGGGGGGGGTGGACATGTCAACCCATTTATTAAAATTCATCTTTCAGAGGAAAATCTGTTACTTATTTTTTCACACGTTAACTGGGTTGCCAAAAAAGGGAGAAGAAATAACTCCACCTTCAGAGCTGTTCAGTGATTCTGGGACTTCCAGAATGGAATTAGAAGTTGTCATTTTAAACCTTCTCTTTCTAGTTTGGCCTGTTAGAAATGTCTTGGCTTCTTCATAGGTACCACACTGTTAATTAGACTGTTCAGCTACTAAGTGGCTGTTCATCCTATACTGACATATTGGTAAAGCTTCCTTGACACACCTCCTGATTGCTCAAGTACTTACTGTTATCAAATAACTAAAAATATCATATATGTTCACTGAAACTTCCTTGTATCTCCATATATGTTCTTGTGCCTCTCTGTCCAAAACTGATAATGCAGATATTTGTTTTTCCTCCCCTCATCCCCATGCTAAGAGTCATATTTGTGAAATCATAACTATCAAAGGTTTTACAGCCTCTATCCTTTTATTGGATGGAAAATCCTACAGTGCAGAGCCCCCACAACCATTAATATTTGTGACACTTTATTGCAATAACATAAAGTTTTCTTCTTGTCAGACATTTTGATACCATTGTGTTCAACTATAGTTTGTGACATCATTACATTTGTAGCATGGAATTTTACATGTCATCTCCAAAATTTGTCACTGAAAATCTGGCTGGATCAGTTTGCAAATCTAAAAGACCACTTCTGATTCTATGATAAAGATAATATGAGCACTGTGCCTAAAAACAAGTCTTATTTTTTTTCCTTTTACTATTATTTTTAAGAGTCCTTTAATAAAAAATGCATTTACCACTCCACAAACTCTTTCACGGAACACTACTGAAGTAAATTAATGCATTTGTGAAAACATTGACTCAAGGCTGACAGAAACATACATAGTAGGGTGGATTTTGGATCAAGCCCTTCTTTCAGTATTGGCTAAACTTGTTCTATAATCAGTGTGCTGTAAACACAGAGATAAACATGTAGAGATGCTGAGTAAAACTGGATCTGGTACCATGAGTCAGATGATGCAGGAATAGAAGCTAATTTTATCTACTCAATTACTTCCAAGTAACAATAATTACTAGGAATCTACCCAGTTATAGAACATCAGTACTGCATGAAAAACCTTGAGGTCATCATGTCTAATGTGGCTGTTGGCAGGAAGTCACGCTGCATTGCTGCTACCTATTTCTCCCTGGTGGCACAGAATGTGTTTTGACATGAGCCTCTTGCCCGTGCAAAGCTGGCTGTTTAATTATGCAGTGCAAGTCCGTGCTAGACAAGTAATGCACACCCTGCTAGCAGCAGCAAGGGGCCAAAGAAAGCTCTGTTTCAGTGGATTGCAAACATTAGCTCTGGAACACACAAGTTTCATTTCCCATTAATTTGTGGTCACCAGATGGCGAACCATCACTTTTGTCAATCTGCACAGTGACATTGGCATTGCTGTTGGCTGTCTATCCTTCAGATGTTTCAGAGAGACAGTCCCTTAAATGCTGTTCATTTTATCTTTTGTCTTACTGAGGTTTTCAGCAGTGTGGTTCCACTCTAAATTCCATGTGCTTTCTCAAAATTCCTCATTACTGCTGTTTATTCAAATCTTAGCTTTTATGAGCTGCTCACCCTGAACATCATTTCCATGCATGAGTTTAACTCCAAACAAACTAAGCAGATTTGTTGGAACTGTTCACATCTGCAAAACTGGAAAACTTTTTGCTTTGTTCTCAGGGGCAATATAAACCTTCAGAGAAGGTAACAATAACAGGAGAAAAGATCTAAATTAGCTATTCCCCTAGACGTATTTGGATAAATAAACAATGTAAGATATCTGACTCTAACAAAAAGCAACTTTAATTCCATTCTATAATAATGCTCTTATCTACAAAATAGTGTCAGTCAGTGAGTCTTCCTGTGAAATGTGTTAAGTTCTGAGGTACTCCTGGTACTAATTACTGACCTGAAATCCCTCCTTCATTTTCAGCTGACTACAAGATCTGTTCAGGAAATAGAGGATATTTTACTCTTTAACATTTAGATCTCATAGTGAAAAGGGAGCAAAAATCTTTAAATGGGGCTAGTATCCAATTCTTTCTTTTAGAGGATTCTTATATGAGTACTCATGAGCTGTTGATTCAGGAATGTCAGCCTCTCAGAAACTTCAAAGAAATCCTTAATCTCAAACCAGATATTTCGGATCCTAAAAATATATGTTCATCGAACAATATGGAAATTTGGAAGAGGAAAGTGATTCTTTTTCAGTGAGCTTGCCCTTTTCTCCCAAATGGCTTAGTTGGTGCTGATGGTCCCATAAGTCCTATTCATCCAACCTAGTTTTTGTGATCTAGAAACCTGTTAAAACACAGCATACCCTGATCATGTCTTCTGAGAGTGTCATTGCTCATGGACATCAGAGTGGAAGGGCAGATAGTATCTCATTGCACCTTCCAAACTCTTCCTTGATGCCCCTAAACTTGTGGGGCATCACTGTACTTTGATAGCAGGAAGTAGCTCTGGCTTGAATGGAGTTGAGCAGCAGTGATTTGGACAAAGAATACTTAAATGCAAAATCATTCAGGCAATCATTTCATAAGAAACCATGAGCTCACACTAGATCTTTAAAACTGAGAAATCAACAGTATGAGCACAATCCCCCCCACTGCTCAGGTTCTGTTTCTCCATCTTTATTCGCCAGTATGCAGCAACTGAGTATTTGCAATCTTATGCATTCAGTTCAATGAAGAAAAGAACACAAGCTTCCATCGGATTTTTTTCTTGTTATTCTCTATGCATGTATTAAAATGTTCTAAAATTTAAGATCTGAATTTTAAGAATTAGTTTAAATATGGATGGACCATTAAATGAATGCAGAAGAATGCAGAAATCACTTGCATCTAGGAAGAAAACCCCAAATTAATTTTATTTCAGGTGAAGGTGAGTTTTGCACTTGTTTTTTGGGGTTTTTTCCCCCTCTCAGTTCCCCAAATCCCAGCTCTCATTTGTGTGGTTCATAAAGAAGTTGATGTTTATAAGACAATTCTCAAATTATTTTAGTGATGCAAGATTGTATCCAGCGACTGCTAGTATTTTACCATGAAGTGGGCACTGCCGGTTGAAGTGGTGGGTTGTGGAGGGAAGAGCAGATCAAAACTAAGCTTTAATTATTCTAAGGAATTATGGTTTTGTGTGTTTTCCCCTTGCCTTTGAAGAAAAGCAGCAGAAAGTGATTTTCAGGGGCCTACATTTCTGCTGTTCCTGTTAGATCACCAAATGGCAGCAGAAAAATCAGAACTTAAAATTGACCCTTTCAGCTTCCTCACAAAATTAAGGTTGTCAGAAGTCTGGATGTAATTTTAAAAGTTCTGATTTTAGTAATTTGTACTGCTGTAATGATAAAAAAAATCTGGTCTGGTGGCATCAGAAAGACCCAGGGGGCTGACTCCTCCAGCCTGTCTGAATTACCAACATGTGCTTCTGAATCTCCAGGAGTCTTGTGGAGTCTGTGCTGTGGAAAATAGCAATGTTTAGTGCATGCTCTCTGTTAGACCCCCTGTTAGGCAGAGAGGCAGCTGAAAGAAAAAGAGGAAAGATAATAACAGAAGTTTGGTGTCTACATACAGAATTCAAGTGCCCATTCCCATGGAAGACATCTGGCAGGCTGAGCTGTGCAAGGAAAACACAGCATTGCAGAGATTTCATTCAACTACAGTCACAGCTATTAGTCATCCTATATTCAGAAGCAACAAATTCACTCATGGTTAAAATGTATATATAAACCACTGGAGTGCTGGCCTAACTATTTTTCTTATCATCACTTATAAGGGCAGATGGGAAGGATGTGTTATTATCTAGGAAAAAAGGAAGCAAATTGATTTTCATGTGTTCAAAGAGCATAAAAAAAGACAAGAACATCTTGAAAATGAATAAGCACACTCGCTGAAGTAATGGATATAGGCTTTAGAGAATAAGGGTCCTTAGAAAAAAGGGAGGACTAGGCACATGAAGTTGGAAGTATATGAATATATTTATTTATTTATTTTAAAATATAAAAGACACTAAGCTATTAAAACCTGAAGCACTGCCTCTTCTCAGGCTTCTTGTTCTTCCATGAGACAAATTATCTGGGAGAAAATCAAACTCAAAATCTCACTGTCTTAGATATCTAGAGACAGTAGGTTGCATTTTCTGACCTGCAAATGTGGCCTGCTTCACCATGGTCTTCTCTACAGGCTGCTCTGGTACCTGGAGCACCTCCTGCCCCTCCTTCTTCACTGACTTTGGTGTCTGCAGAGTTGTTTCCTGTAGCACAAGGCCTGAAAGGGGCAGATAGAAGTTCCAGCACTTTGCAGTTGTCAGACACAGACATTCTGGTTTGTTGGACACAAACCCTGGGAGAGTCAAAATAACAAAGAAGACCTGGTTGATAAGGGATGAAAGAGTGTTGGGTGACTAGACATCTTGACACCAGAAGTGGATAACAGAACCTGGTGAGCCTTGAAAGGAAGAACGAAACATGCTTTAAGAAACCAAAACAGAATATGTGTAAAGGTTGTGTGCTTAGGCCTAAGCTGCTTTTTTCTAACAATGTTCGTAAGTGTTTTTGAACCAATCAGCAAATAGTAAATGTAAGAATGGCTTCTGCACTCCAATGAAACTAAGGCACATGTGGGCTTTGCAAAGTATATAAACTTGTGATTTGCTACAATAAAATGACAATTAGCTTGCATCAAGCTGTGTCCTGTCTCTTAATCACAGCAGTTTCCCACATCTCACTCCTCTCCCAGAGAGACACATCTATCTGAGTGCTAGAACAGGTTGCCCAGGGAGGTTGTGAAATCTCATTCTCAGAGAGCATCAAAAACCACAGGACAATGGCAACTGGCTCTTGGTGGCTCTGCTTGAGCAGGGGGGGCTGGACCAGATAAGCTCCAGCTATCCCTTCCAACCTCATCCATTGTGATTCTGTGATAGAACAATGATGTGAAATCATCTAAATCCTACCCTTAATGATCAGATATCAATTTAAAACTGAGTGTGCCAAGGAGATGAAGAAGTTGACCTCACTCAAGAAATGGGGGCAGCTGAACTCTATCAAGGCAGTCTGACTTGTGAGCCCCTCCAAAATTCGCAGTCAAGTCATAATGGTAAGCAAAGGCTGAAGAAGACCGTCACTGCAGGTAGACTCAGACTACATCCAAATGGTTCTCTCTATGCTTCCACACCAACTGTGAGACATAACATGGAGGGTGTTGCAAAATGCTCAGGGATCATGGTGGGGATTGCTTAGTCATGAGAATTCATTAGCCATAGAAAAGGTAGCTAAGCATTTTCAGCTCAAAGGGAAGACAAACATCCCTCAGTTCACAGGCTCAGTTTCAGCAATTCTTAAACCTTTTCTCATTACTCTAGAGTTCTTTTTCCATGGGAAAAGACAGTGAAGAAATCTCACGGCTGCACGAGGACAGGTGTTGAGAGCACCAACCGATCTTTGATCATGGTCTGCACCATTGCATCAGGAGCCCCACAGACTGGACACTATACCCCAACCAATTCTTCATGCCTGGGACCAATACACTCATGCTTCACTTCACAGGCAAATGTCACTACTGAAAAAAGTCACTACTGATTACGAATTAAGATTAGAGGAGGGTTTGTCAGGGAAAAATATCTCCCAAGCCAGAAAGGTTTAATCAGAAAATAACCTTTTCTTTGTTTTATTGTTTGTTTGTTTTCAGTTTTGTTCCAAAACTACAAATCCTCTTGTCTTAATGTTGACAGATGTCTTCTACCATTTCTCACTACTACTTCTTTTCCAAAGTCAAAAAGAAAAGGAAGTAGCCGTAGGTCATTATGTATTTTTAAAGGTAACCTATATTTCCAGCTCTTGTTCATTAACTGTACACCAACAGTCTTTTAAATATGTAATTCCCCAGATGAAGGTTAAATCCTAAGATGATACCACACTGTTTGCCAGACTTAGTCATGTAGGTCTCAGCTAGGCAAAGTTTGATTTACCTTTTGTTTGTTGACGTGTAGATTTAAATACATGTCAAATACATTGCTGAAAGTACACTATGTCATAGTCTGTTAAACGGATATATGTCCATTGTTTTGGGGATTTTTATGTTGTCTGAAGCCTACTGAAATAAATCAAAGGGTTTCAAGCTATGTGTTACTCTTGCTTCAGGACAAAAACTATAAAAAACTTTTATAAATAGGTTATTGGTTTTTCCTTCACAAGCTAGCTAACACACATAAAAGGCTGCATTTGTTGTCATCTAATTACAGCACATCAGGGATAATGTAGCATTTTTGAGAACTGTTCCATAATTCTGGTCATGTCTCATAAAGCTGTCTCATAAAAGCCAGAAATAATCCTCTCAAATAAATAAAAGAGAAATGACAATGTCTGAGGGGCATTACATGGAGAAAAAAACTAGAAAGAAAAAGAAAAAAGAGTAATAAGGATGGATAATTGATGACATTTGGAGGAATGATGGACAATATTTGGAATGCACAAAACCAATTTTATTAGAAATAAGTTGTTTCAGCCTCTATTAAAATTACAAAAGGTTGGGTTTTATTCTTTGTCTTTACAGGGCTGTTGTATATCTGAGGACCTTTATGGGTGTTTTATTTTAGCCTTCCAGCTCTTGATGGTGAAGATTTCACCTGCTCCCAGATTCTCGGACAGGGATTAGACTTGGAGAGACTTCCAGGTTGTGCTGGTGCATGAAGTACAGCCAGAAGATGGGACATGGGATGTTCAGGGCACTGGTGTACCACCACGAACACTGGCTTTGTAACGTTACCCAGGAGAGAGCTGTGCAGATGGCAAAACCAGAGCGTGATGCGTGATGCATCAACCTGCTGCAGAGGACATGTTTAAAGTGAAGGATACCTTCTCCACTTAATTAGTCTTCAGATTCAGCCTTACACACTCTTGCAATAACATCAACATAGTCTCAGTACCTCTAGAACCAAAAATAGAAAAGAAAACAAACCAGGTGTGGCGTGTGTGCATGTTTAGCTAGATGCCTTCCCTCTCAGTGAGATGGTTGAGTTTAATTTCAAGTTTACTCATGTTAAATCACTAAGGAGGCTCAGTCAGGTTTCCTGCAGTCATGTCAGTGCTGAAGCGAAAAGTGAAAACTGCCAGAACGCTCCCGTGTTGCTGTTTGTTTCTGATGGAGAGTGAGGAAGCACCATCTGTTTTTTTACTATTTTCAGGGATTGCTCAATAGCGCAGAAGCTTTGTCAGCACACACATCTTGAAGTAGAAGGGATGAAATTGCTGGAGTTATGCCGAGGTAATTTGCTTTCTGAAAAAATCAGGGTCTTCTGCATCAACAAGTTGAGCACACGGAGACATAAAATTCTCTGTCACAGTATTGGACCTCCTTCAAAATGTGATCATCTTGGCCACTGAGCCTTGCCTGTGACAAGCCAGAAAAAAGCAATCGGTCCTGGAGTGGGAGGTGAGCAGTGTCACCAAATTAGTATATGATGTATATTTACTGAAAGGACTTTTTACGTATATTCTGTGTTCTTATTAATTTAGGCATTAGTTATCATCTATATCTGTGCTAATACACTGCACTGTGTCATTGACCATTACCTGACCTCTAGGTAAATGACATGCTCACCAGGACAATACTATTAAATTCTCTTAGTCTTCAGGTAGAGCAACTGTATTTGAACCATATGTTGTCTGGCCTAATGACTGAACTGGGCCAGATTACCCTGGCCAAAAGGGTACCAAAGATATTTATAGCAATGTACCAGTGTCCATCCTGGCTTGCAGAGCTCAGAGCCCATGCTCTGTAATTTGCTAACATAACTGAACCTGCTCTTTGTTCTCTGTAATTGTCTCTTGTAGTTTTTCATATGACAGATTTCCATGTCAAGCAAAATTTTTGTGCTAGTCTCCAAGTCCATGATCTTTGTTTTTGTTTGTATCCATTGTGATTCCATGATCTATTAACCCTTCCTGTGGGTATTCAAGACAGCTAGGATGACAATCTCGGTTCTACACCTTGTTGAGGAATACATGTTCAATAACTGTCCTTAGTGCACATCTTCTTTGTATGGCAAAACATTTAATTAAAAGCCTAACTATGGTTTGCCCCAAGGCTGATCCACTAGTTACATGTTGTTAGTTCTCCTTTCAAAATCAACAATTTCAATAATTTCTTTACTTTGTTCATCGTCTGCCTGTAATTCACCCAAGCAACAGCTGTTCCCAAGATGTCTTGGTGAGAATCTCCCAGTGTCATTTTTCAGACATGAGGTTTTCTTCACTCGGATCAGGATGCTTTTGAGCCACACACTCTGCCTTTGCCATTGGGAGTTTTCTGCTCTAAGGACCTGTTCTGATGGTGGAATTAATGATTCTTTTTCACATTAATCCCTCTCTAAAAATGAGAACACCCATGTTCCCTTCAACAGACAGCTTTTCACTGGGGAAATTCCCATTTTCTGTTCACTTTTCCTGCCTCTAGTCTATGATACTTATTCCCCTGTGGCGTCCAGATCACTGCCTATGTGGTGTCTGCTCAGACATATTTTTGCAGAAGAAGTCATCAGAGAAAGGGAGTCAACAAAGTTAGGAAGAAGATGGAAAATACTGGTAGAGTTAATGGCAATTCCATGGTTTAGGAGTATAGTTCAGGTTTTCAATAAGGTTTACAAAATACAGTTAGAAATCAATTGGAAACAGATGTCTTCCTAGGACTTTCAAAGCCACTTAAATGACAGTTAAATACTTAATAGCTTCTTCTGAAGCATATATTAGTTTTATTTGAGAAGAGATTTGGAGCTTGGGGTGGGTGGAGTGGATGCTTTGTGAACTTTTCTGCTAGCAGGTCAGAATTTAATTTATCTAACTTTAATAATCTAAAAGTTAGTCATCTAGTCTAACCTAGTCATCAAGCTCCTTCATAATTAGTAGAAAGACACAGACATCTTTAAAAGGTGAGTCATTGCCCTTTAGACAATTATTTTATTATGGACTGACTCTGAAGAAATATGTTTCTCCTCTGGACTTCAAAAGCAATTTAAATGACTGGCTTAATTTTGAATGGCCAAAATCTGTATCCGTTCCATGGCTGCTTTCATCCATGGGAAACTGATCTTAGAGATCAGCTTATGTCTTTCAGCCCTTATGTAACCTGACTATGTATTTCAGTAAAACCTACAATTTTGCCACCAAGCATGTATGTGCCTAAGCCATGTTTAACATTTCTGACTTAGCCCAACGTGGAAGTGAATGCAGGCCATGTTTAAGGTAGGAAACAACAGGGGGGTTTATTCCTTAATGTACATATCTTAAAATTTTCTGTAAAAAACATGTGACTGATATTATTGTCATAATAATATAGCATAGTGATGTTAGTCGATACAATTTTCTGTATAAAGACAGTAGCTTTGACACTAATAAAAGTGGTTTTAATGTTAAGCTATATTATTAGTAGTATGCTAAGGCCTAGTTATGTTCAATCACTGACATAACAGAAGAAGTTCAGTTATAAAGTCACTGATTTCACACAATCCTCATATAACAGCCCACCACAGGCATAGGAGTTCGGCCATTGACTTTACAGTCCAGTCCAGCATCTACTGCATCATTTTTCTGTTCTTTTGGTGAGACTGTGCTTTGACTGAAACTTTCACATTAGTCATACTTTTAGCATAAAGATGCCTTGACAGGCAGTCAGACTGACAGAACATGTAGAGAAGTAGAAGGGGTAAGGAAAACAATTTTTTGCCAAAGTATGTCATCAGCAAAGCTTCTGCAGCCTAACAGGAAAGGAAACATATGAAAGTCTGACAACAAATCCTCTCCTTCCAATCACTAGAAAATCAAAATAAGGATAACCTAGAGACTACTTCTATGGAAAACAAAAAAACAAAAAACCAACACAAAAACCCAACACCTATGCACATGAAATAAAAAAGATATATAAGTAATTGATCTGGAAATGTTTACTTTAATTTCTAAACCCCCCATAACCACTAATCTATTTAACCAACACTTTGTTATCTTTTTCCCTGCTGCAAAGAAGGCAAAAAAAGAGTCATGCCATGACCAAGGTTATATAGATTAGAGAATTAATCAAGGTCCCTTGACTTACAGGCTAACACCATTTTTCAAAATTCCAGCCAGCTCCCAAGAATTTACTTTAATAACACAGGTCTTGAGTTGTAAGGAACATTTTTCACCACCAGCTGAAGAAAAAAACCCCATCAAGGCCCCATTTTGAACAACTTCAGAGCTGAGTATCTCAAAGTGAACAGTCATTTTGGAGAGCCAGCACAACTGATGTAATCACTCCTAAGTCGTGTGCCATGTTTTCACCAGCTTCGCACACACACAGGCACATTTTTTTTTGGCCGACAGCTTTATGTAACTGACAGCTTCTCTGTCAGCAGTCTGCCACTTCGTGCATGCAAGTTGGCAACCAGCTCCTTTTACAAGAAACAGGGTGTGAGATGATATAATTTCTTTTTTAAAGATGTCATCTTCTAAAGGGGGGCTCTGGCAAGTGCAAGCACCTTTCCTAACAAATATTACGAGGTGTATTTTTTGGTGGATGAGAAATTTAATGTGAGCCAGCAGTGTGCTCTTGCAGCTCAGAAGGCCAGTGGTTTCCTGGGTGCCATCAGAAGAGGGGTAGCCAGCAGGGACGGGGAGGGGATTGTCCCTCTTTACTCTGCCTTTGTGAGGCCCTAGCTGGAGTTCTGTGTCCAGAGCTGGGGCCCCAATACAAGAAAGATGTGGAACTGTTGGAGAGGGTTCAGAGGAGGCCACGAAGATGATAAGAGGGCTGGAGCACCTCCCTTATGAAGAGAGGCTGAAGGAGCTGGGCTTGTTCAGCCTAGAGAAGGCTGCAGGGGGAACTCATTGCAGCTTTCCAGTACCTGAAGAGAGAATACAAACAGGAGGGGAATCAACTTTTTAAAAGGGCAGACAATAGCAGGACAAGGGGGATGGATTGAAACTGAATTAGGGAAGGTTTAAATTAGGTATTAGGGCGAAGTTCTTTACAGAGAGACTGGTGAGGGGCTGGAACAGGCTGCCCAGAGAGGTGGTGGATGCCCCATAACTAGAAGTGTTCAAGGCCAGGTTTGATAGGGCCCTGGGCAACCTTGTGTAGATCCAGGCCTGGAGGTCGGTGGTCCAGTCTGTGGCAGGGGAGTTGGAGCATTATGATCCTTGGGGTCCCTTCCAACCCAGACCATTCTATGATTATATTATTTTTTTACTGCTGGGTCTGTGCAAATCCTCTACTCTCTTATCTATGTACACCATAGATAAAGTATTGTAGAACAGCCTTTTGTGACTTTGCTTTAACAAACTGCAGAATTAAAACAAGGTTATGATTCTTCTTCTTACCTTGACACTCAGTTTTGGATTTAAAGGAAAGATTTCTCCCTGTTTGATCAAGGAAGACTGCCCAGCTGGAGACAGTGTGAAAGAGTGCTGTAGGGATGGCTCACAGGGTGTAAGAATGGGTGGAGATATAACAGGCACATGGGTGGAGAATTGTCAAGTATTGGTCTGAATTAGACCATGGGACTCTTCAGCTTTGTGGAAAAGAAGTAGGAAAGAGCACTGTAAAAGTTACTTAAGCAAATTGTATTTTTTACTCTGTGATCTGCAATGGCTTTGCTGTGGAAGCCAGAACTGTGCTCTCGCTCCAAAACATGGGAAGATGGTTGGAAAGGGGGACAGTCGGTTAATGTGACTGGATTCTCACGTTAACAGCTTTAGTGGATTGGTCAGGTTGTTCTCTGCACAGTAAAACAAAAACAAATGTGGACACAAACATCTGCTTTTCACAAGTGTGATGAATGAAGAGTTGTCATGGTTTAACCCCAGCCAGCAACTGAGCCCCACACAGATGCTTGATTACTCCCCCCCGGCAGGATGGGGGAGAGACTTGGAAGGGTAAAAGTGAGAAAACTTGAGGTTTGAAATAGAAACAGTTTAATAGGTAAAGCAAAAGTTGTGCATGGAAGCAAAGAGAAGCAAAACAAGGAATTCCTTCCCTACTTTTCATGGAGTGTCCTTGAGCTTCACATCCCCTACCAACCCCTCCTTGCTGGTGAGAACAGGGCACCTCCTTTGTTGGCTCCTTCATCACTTGGAGGAAGAAGTTATCAACAATGTATTCCAGGAATTTTCTGGATTGCTTGTGCCCTGCTGTGTTATCCCTCCAACAGGTATCTGGATGTTTGAAGCAGAGCATGACATCATATAGTGTGGAATGTCCCTTTGATCAGTTGGGGTCAGCTGTCCAAGCTGTGTCACCACCCAACTCCTACTCATTAGTGAGCTGGGGTGAGGAGCAGAAAAGCCCTTGGCTCTGTGTAAGCACTGCTCAGCAGTAACAGAAACATCCCTGTGTTATCAACATTGTTTTCAGCCCAAATCCAAAGTACAGCCCCATACTAGCTACTACGAAGAAAAGTAACTCTATCACAGCCAGAAACAGAACAAGAGTGTGTAAGAAAAGCTCAGTATCCCGTGCTTCAGGACACTGCAATGATACCTACTCAATGTCTTTTACCTGTGCTTAATACCTCTGACACCATATATATCCCACACAAGGACTATCAGCAGTGTTTTATAATCAGACACATGTGGAGATGTAAGAATCATAGAATCATAGAATGGCATGGGTTGGAAGGGACCCCAAGGATCATAGAGCTCTAACGCCCCTGCCACAGGCAGGGCCACCAACCTCCAGGCCTGGATCTACACAAGGTTGCCCAGGGCCCCATCCAACCTGGCCTTGAACACTTCCAGGGACGGGGCATCCACTACTTCTTTGGGCAGCCTGTTCCAGCACCTCACCCCTCTTTCTGTAAAAAACTTCCCCCTAATATCTACTCTAAACCTTCCTTCCCTTAGTTTTAATCCATTCCCCCTTCTCCTGGCATTGACTATCCTTTTAAAAAGTTGAATCCCCTCCTGCTTGTAAGCTACCTTCAGGTACTGTAAGGATCATCCATTCCATCTCCACATGCCAAATGGGATCAAACACATCTTCACTGATACATGTCTGACACATTCTTAAAGTCTCCATTAAAGGGCATTCCTCCATCCTTCTGGGTAGCTGTCCCAAGTGTTAAGAATCACACTCATTCCACATAGTCGACTTTATACATGTACAACCTCGGCACTGACAGCTCAGCCAGTCCTTCTGCCTTCTTTTTATAGTCAATGAGAGGAACAGAGATGTGGAGGGCGTGATTCATCTAACTTGCTTCAGATGTCTGCTCTGGCATGAGACTAATCATGCTCTTTCTGCATCTAGAAGATGTTTCTAGATGATCAGCTAAAATGGAGACGGATATATCTGTCACCTTTGTCATCCACATAGCTAAACATCTTTTCCCAGTACCTATTCTACATGTTCCAAAATCAGGCATTCCAACCCAAGGGTACAGGTACAGGTGGGCTAATACTTACCTAAACGAGATCCCAAAATGAGATTTATTTTTTTATATAGTAAAAGCATTGTGTTTTCAATTCATATGCAGGCTGGAATTCACTGTGACCGCCAGATCCTCCTGTGTTTTACTTGCAATTAATCAGTTACTTGTCATTCAAATTGTCTATTAAATTTTATTTTTAAATCACCCTCATTTATTTTATTTTTAAAAGGATTGCTGTACGATGTGTTATCTTATCTAACACAGTAATACTTCTCAATTTTAATTAAATCCAGACTAATTTATTCTTATAATCCAACTGCTATGGATGTGTAAACACCTATCAAAATACACACCCACCCACGCATGAAGATTCAGAAGCACAGATCTCTTTGATATATGAAAGTACATAAATGTACATAAAATACATTTGAGCATATGTAAATAAACATAGATTAACAACTGAACAGCAGATTTATTTATATTTCTTTAGGAATTTGTTGAATTCAAAGTTTGAAAATCAAGGTGCTATAGAAGACTTCAAATATATTGAATTGTGCCTAAGCAACACACCGCTATAAACTGTACTGGAAGCCCTGTCTCCTTGCTTACACCAACAACTTGGAATATACTTTTAGCTTTGATTCAAATGTCCCTTCATTTTGAAAATGAGAAATGAGTAGGAAAACATTGCACTGACATGGGGACATTAACTTCTTAGAACCCACAGCTACAAAAGCACTGAGTGGTCAAAATGATGAAAAATTCTCTATTTTCCCTAGGAGATGTGTATCTCGGACTGCCCAATTTCTTTTTATGCCCTGCAACATTTATTACTATAGTAACAACATACAGCTCTCTAATTTGCTTGATTGCAGTCTGAGACTCAGAGGGAAAAGGAGATTGGTGAAATTTTCAGTAAGATATGAATCTCTCTACTTAAAAAAATGTCCAAGAAGGAACATTCAGTTCTCTGTTGTTGCTTTTCAAAATCAAAGCCATTTTATTTTTCATCCTCAGCAAGACCTGATGGGAAAAAACCAAAAAAACACACACACACACACAAAAAACCCCAACCAACCAAACAAAAAAAAACCCCAAACAAAACCCAAAAAAACCAACCACCTATTTGCTTTCTTTTACTCTGAGTATGGAACTTTCCAAAAAACTTAGCACTGTGACGTTTTCTGATATATCAGGTTTTCAGTGGAATAACTCCATTCCCAGAATCAATGCCTTCAATCTACTCTTTATTTTATTTCATTTAACATTTTTTCCCCCTTATATTTGTTGAAACACCAGTAGCTATAAAATCCAAGGTGTCATTTATATTTGTTTTCTCTTCAGGGAGAGGTGTTGGACTCAATGATCTCTAGAGGTCCCTTCCAACCCCTACGATTCTTTGATACAAGGATTTTTTCTCGTCGTTATTGTGATGCGATACTTTGAGGCTGACAGAAATGGATTTATCAAGTTTTTGCCACATCTTTTGCTCTATTTTTAAGGACATAGAACAACCCCCCCCATTTGAATAGCTATTCAAAAGGCTTGTGCTGGCTAATTTGAAGATCCTGAATGCCTGGTACCTAAATCTATATTTGCCAATGAGGCCAGAAAGGGCAAATCTTGTTTCAGTTCAAGTTTCTATTGCCACCAGACTTGACAACAACTTCTGCAGGTCAGCACCTGTGGGTCAAATGTCTTTTGGTTGGTATAGACACACAGAAATGCCCAGAGACTAATTCCTCCTTCTTTCTATATATTTCCTTCGAGTCTCCATGTCAGATCTGCAGAAGAAGCACAGACAGGTTCTCGACTTACCTGCTCAAATGAATTGGCATAGTGGTACAGTGGGTTTTGGCAATCTGCAGACCCTGTTTAGCTCTGCAAGGGAAATCCTAATTATGCATGACCGGTTCTCATTAATGCTAGTGGAAATTGCAGAGACAGCAATCAAAAGAAAGGCAGGTCTTTCTGCTAGTCACTCTGTGTACCGGGTTGCAGATGCTGCATATCTTCAAACTGCAGAGTGAATGCATCTTTTATTATTTCTTGCTTACATCCATTTTCAGGCAAAATTCATTTTTTACAGCCACAAAGATCTTGGTTTAAATACAGCCACTTCCACCCCTCATTTTGAAGAACAGAGACAGTTTCTGCCCTACTAAAGCTCAAATCTCTTTTGGTGAATCTGTACTTTTCAGACTTCTTGAATCTGAAAGCCATTTTATTTTTCACTTCTGTATAATGTGAGATGCTGTTATTCTGGGAATGTAAAGCAGGAAATGAATTGAATTATATTTTACTTGAGAAGAAAGTATTTCTGATAGAAAAAACAACTCACTTGCCTAGAGATGTTATTATGTCTGCTGAAACCAAAGTGCTATTCAGTTATCCTTAAAGTAGCATAATATGCACACAGCAAAAATTATAAAGCAGAAACTCTGTCACTTACTCTCTAGCATAATTCATTTGCAGTATCCACCTCCTCCAAAGTCATTATACACTTGATAATAGAATGCTCAAAACCAAACACATGATTTTTTTTTTTTTCTAGAGCCTATTATGGCTGACATCAAAAGAGTCAGGAAAGCAGAAATCACATACTATTTGAGTAAACTAATTTGAATGCACTGCATCTGTTCAGTGATCAAAACAATGTGTGGGATTGATGAGGCTCTTTTTCTTTTTCTTTTTTTTTTTCTTTTTTAGGTTTCCTTTTCACACTTTCTAGGGGGGTTTATGTTAGGTGATTCCATACTAATGGCCACAGTTTGTACTTTTGGAATGAACTCACAAGATCAGGTTTAAAACATGGAGAGAAATAACAACATCTACATAAAGGTGCTGAGAAATATATAAATGGATACTCCACCAAACAAAGTGGCAACATACCATGGCAAACTGCTGTGGAAGTATATCCTGGAGAAGATCAGAGCTTCTAACATGTTGGAACAAAAAAAATAGGCCTCCTCACCATTTTCTCCAGGTTTCAGATTGTTTAGTGCCAATGGATTAAAGAGGTTACACAAAGAACGAGTTTTAATGACCTCCTGCTATACTACAGGACAATAGGAATCTACCACTGATATGGGTAAGGCCCCAAATGCATAAGGAGGTGAGGAAAAGAGGTGAAATCAACCCTTTTTTTAGCAAATGGAGAAAACATTCCTCTATCTTTAACCAAATTTTTGTTTTAGGGATTTCTTGAGGGGGATTTGGGTTAACACCAAGCATAGTCACTGCGAAAGGTAAAGGAGCACTCATTTACCTGTGTGAAAGCAAAATGAAAGTGTGCAGCTTAATGGATCTTCTGCGAAGGGTTATACTCCCCTTAATTCAGAAGAGAGAAGATAGTTCAGGATATAATACATGTGTCCTAATAAAAAAAAAAACAAGTGTAAGCCGCTCAGAAGAACCGCTCCTTTATTTGTAATTGGTTTTACATGGGTAACTAAATTCCTTAGTAAACTGAATAATCTTGTTGGATAAACAAACATAAAGAGAGAGAGTAAGCATCCATACTATAAACTTCAGCTGGGAGCAAAAGGACTTTTAGCGTATGCAGTATGGTGAGTTAAAAATAAACTGTATGCTAGCTATTACCCCTTGGTAGTTGCTTTGGATACCGAGGATCATTACTCTGTCTGTTTGTGTAATGTAAGAAATGGAATTAAGATTTCATGAACATTGTTTAATACTCGAGAGAGTCTAATAAATATGCATAAGTTAGGAGAAGTAGTTTTAATAAGAAAATTAATTAGATTACCTAGAAGCATTTTATCATGTCTTTTAAATCCAAGTACTATTCAGTTACCTGATCAGTTGGTTTATAAAAACAAGATTATTTAGCTATATGCTGCTTTGCTGTTTAATGTGATGAGAATATGCCACTTCTTCAGTGATTTACTGATACGGTGGCTATCAACAAATCTGATTTTGCCTGGCTTCCTTTTCAAGGAGATCTTTAAAATACTTATGTATTAATATTGAATTAGTTTTATAGGAGAGACAGATGCTTAGCTGAACATAATAACCTTTTTTTTCTACTGAGAACATAGAGCTAGCTGTATTAATTTACTTTAAGGTGAATATTCTGAATGTTTTAAAACAATTAAGTCCCTGAATACAAAACTGTATCTTGAAAAGAAGCATCACTTTGGGGTTTCCTATGCAGTCTCAAAAAATCCAGGTTTAGGGAAATATCTGCAGAGACAGTCTCATTCATAGTGTTCCACATGAATGAATAATCTGAAAAATAGAAGATTTGCAAAGGACAGAGTAGAGAGTTTCTAGAATACTCAATCCTGTTATGAGAAATTGAAAATAGGATCTTAGAAAGTGTTATTGGATCTCCAGTATAGGAACCTATTCTTGATTTAAAAAAAAAAATCTAGGTACCTAAATTCTCTACACATAATTTTCTTTATCAATTTTGCTTCTTTGCACAGTAGACGTAAATTACATGAGGTACGAGATAGTGGAAATTTGTTGTGAGATTCATACTACCTCCTCACAGTGTTTAGCCGGTTTAAGCTGTCTCAGCAGCAGTAACTGCAAAGGGAAGGGGATCTCCGTGGGATGGCTTATTCCACCCACTTTGGGGGTTCATAATAGACTCATAGAATTGTTTTGTTTGGAGAAACCTTTAAAATCATCAAGTCCAGCCATTAAGCTAGCACTGCCTAACCCACTACTAGTCCATGTATTTAAGCACCACATCTACATTTAAATACCTCCAGGGATGGCGACTCAACCACTTGCCCTGGGCAGCCTGTTCAAGTGATTGACAAACCTTTTGGTGAAGAAATTTTTCCTAATAGCCAATCTAAACCTCCCCTGCCACAATTTCAGGCCACTTCATCTTATCCTACTGTTTGTCAAGTCATGGCCCTGTTTGGAGCAAGAAGTCAGACTTGATCCTTATGAGTCCCTTCCAACTCAGTATATTCTGTGATTCTATGACTGTGATTTGGTAGAAGAGATCAACCCCTATCTGGCTACAACCTCCTTTCAGGTAGTTGTAGATAGCTATCAGGTCTCCTCTCAGCCTCCTCCAGGCTAAACAATCCCAGTTCCCTTAGCAGACTTGTGCTCCAGACTCTTCACCAGTTTTGTCCCTGTTCTCTGGACACAGTCCAGAACCTCAATGTCACTCCTGTAGTGAGGTGCCCAAAACTGAACATGGTACTTGAGGGGCAACCCAACCAGTACCAAGTATGGGAGGACAATTACTTCCCAAAAAATCTCAGTTGCTCACACAGAAGTATCTATTGCCATCTGTCGTGCCCTATAAGGTTTTTCCTGACCTTCTAAAAGACAACAGGTTGCATGTAAATTCTCTGTTATATCCATCACCTCCATATAGATGTTTTGGATACCCTATGACAGCTTCTACTGCCATAAGTGTCTATATATAGGTATCTGGAAAGGAGTTCAGGCACCTAACTCGTGCATGGAGGTCTGTACTGCAACACCTAATTTTAGGTGTCTGAGTCCGGAGCCTTAAGTTAGAGGACATGAACTACCTAAAAATAGACATGATGGCTCCTGCAATTAGTGATCTGTCCCTCTTTTTTCCAGGAAGACATTTCATTTTAGTCTCAGTTAAAGGTCTTAAAATTTTAGAGTCTGGACAATTCAATCATAGCTTTTAAATGTTAAAGGAAGAAAGATCAAATTATGGATTGGAGGATTCCCTCTAAAACTTTATTGCGTTCAATAACATCTGAGGGATAATAACTTAAATGAGCAGTTGCTGTAAACAAATGGTCAAACCTACACTGCATATTGTGTCCATTTAATAACATGCTGTGGATTTTTTAGCCACACAGCATCTTCCACTACAGTTTTTGTCTGTGGAGATTGCTTGAAACCAGACAGCAGAACATTTTAATATTCACTTGGAATCAGAAGTGTAAGGTCTCTCTTTTTAAAAAAAAATTAGGCAAATGGATGTGAAGGATGCTGGTGACAGACTGTGTGAAAGGAGCAGGAATATATCAAGTTCTTTAATTGAGCTCCATCGCTCTTAAAATGAATAACGTGTAATAGCTCTTTGGCAGTTGTTGCTGGGCTATTTTAAAGAGCTGTCTGACAGTAACCACAAGACCATATTAATTTTCCTGACACCTGAAAGCATTGGACCATCGCATGATGACTTAATACTCATTAGACTCTCTTCCAAACCACCTTTGATAGGCTACAGGACTGTATAACAAAGAAGAAATGGCCTTAACTAAATCAATGTTCCTAATTTCTAGGACAGAAGTCTAAAAACTTCTGTTCCCCTGATCCTTTTTGAAGCTTTTGAAGCTTTTTGAAGCTTTTTCCCCTGACTGCAGCATGAAGATGAATAAGCGTACAATATTGCCCTTTAGCCAAGAAGTGGTGGCTGACCATGCATAAGCTGCTTATCAGTCATGGTGTGAAGTGAAACAGATGAGTTCATAAAGTTTCAGAGTCCCTTGGAGTTTTCTCCTGAGGAGCAGCAGCTCCCTGCCAACCAGTGATAACTCTTCATAATATTCTAACTTGTTAACAGCAAACACCTGTTGGTACTTTAATAAAATGACAAGTTTGAACCACAAATTTACACAACTTTTCGTACGGAGAGGTAAATGTCTGCACCACATGCCAAAATATGGAGCAGGACTAGCTGGGAACTGGTGGGCAGAACTCATGAAAGCTGTGTTTTGTTTTTTTAAAAGATCTACTTGTCTTCCTTAGTAGATAATGGAGATAGATACTGACTTTAGGTCGTGTTTTATTTAATCTATATTAGATGTTTATTTGGTAAGGGGGGTATTGGATCATGCAATTCACTGGCTATATTGACTAAATCTCCACTGTCTACAAAGGGAGTCAAGGATACTGTGTCACACATAGATATCTATGCTATAAGCATCTACATATAACATATAAAACCCACAGTTATCAGCCTGGCATCTGGTTACCAATCAGTCAGGCTCTACAGCAGGAAGAACGCAGCAGGCAGCGATCAACAGCAGCCTTCACATTAATGGAAACGGTTCCATAAGTGATTGCACTCCCACCAGTCAACTTCCATGAGCAGATAAATGTTTCCTTTGGGGCATGCCCAGAACCACGTACATTTTGATGGCAGTGAGCAGCTAAGTGTGTAATTCATATTTATGCACTGTCAGGGTTTAAAAACCAATCATTTCTCCAAATCCAGTTAAGAGGCATACAGAAAGCTTTTGTATCACTTGCAGGCTCAGCAAATTGAAGCATTTTGGGTTTTTCTTTATCCAGTAACTCACGGTCAGAGATTTTCAGTCTGTGTCTCAGGCAAGGAGACCTAAACCTACATAAACCTGTCCTAATCATTAGGCTGCAGTCCAGTGCGGTTCTATAATCCTTCTGTTATATTTTTTTGTCTGTTATGCATGCTAAATATGAGTTACCTGCGCTCGAGAAAGAAATAGGATTTGTGACTTGCTGATGCACCCCAGAGACAGGGACCTGCATTTACACCATGCTCTGATGAATGCATACATTACTTCTATTAATTGGAATTGGGACTAAAGCCTAGCTCCCTTCTCTCCAGTAAGTGCGATTCAAAATTACATTTACTTTCTCTCAGTGGTCCAATTTATACTGAATTATTTCATGTAAAGTGGAACAGAGCAAGGAGAGAGTGAAAACATCTGTTTCCTCTATACTAGTCCACAAGAGCTGATAGCATTTCGGCTGAAGTACACTGCGCATGCACAGGTTTAATCTCTGGGCATACACTAAGGTATCTCACTGTTGAGGAGGAGGTTCTTCTGAGCATCCTCCCAGGTAAAGGGCAGCAGCATGAAGAAAAGATTCCTGTGTATGTGGGAGTGGGGTGGTAGTGCTTGTTTTAATGTAAACAAGTGTGATGGAAAGACACTCGAGTGCAGGGTTTTAAAAATAAAAAATAAGAATAATTCATTTTTGAACCATGTGCATTCAGTACGTCACTACTGCAGGTTTCATGGATACAATGGAGAAATGCACTACTGTTGTTTTAGAAGTACGACTGCATTTATCACAACCACAAGAGATTCACAAAATGCGCTACTGCCAACACAACTGTCAGGGAATTCAGCATTACCGCCCGCAACGGTCACGTCACTCACTGTGACCACCCACAGGCAATTCACAGGGTTCAATATTATAACCACATCAGATTCACAGAACGCACTATCACAAGCACACGAAACACTACACGTGTGTTAGTCACTCACCCAAGACTACACACTTAAAGCATAACAAATATTCACTTACCCATCTCTGCAGGTAAGGGTTCTCCATCCATTTCCTCAGGCAGCATCCTGGCCAAGGGGGAAGAGTCTCCTCGCAGAGTTGGAGAAGTGGCTCCCCCTTCTCAGACCGAATCCGAGGGGGTTTATTTGGTTTTTTTGGTCAAAAACCCAGTGGGCAGGACTGTGTCCTAGTGGACAATGCCACCTTCCATTTGTGTCATTAGCAGTGTTTATCTTACGCCCTATCTGTTGTACATCTTCGTATTGTCTGGGTCCATTATGGCCAAATGGGGACACTCTGGCATGCCTTTATCTTACTGCTAGACAGCTCAATAGTGGCTTGATTGGGACTCAGAGCATATTGTTTGTTGAAGGAATTCCAAGGCTCAACCCAGGTTTCTGTTCGTTGAACTATGCAGCACTAGCCTTTTACTCTCCTTTTGCAGGACAACTCAAGCCTGAGCTATCTGCACAGCTCCCCAGGAGTTGTCTCTGCGGAGATGGGGCTTGGAGGCAATCCAAGGCCGAGTCTCTTTACCACCCCCCATGAGTCTAGATGGGCTGGACATTCCTGCCTGATGGGCAGCTGAAACCTGTTTGTGGAACTCTGAGCCAGACGATCCTTACAATGAGAGACTACATTGTTTGACTCCAGGAATGTGCATAAAGTTGTGAATTCGTTCTGAAGAAAGGGCAGTCCCGGGCAGATCAAAATACAGCACAGAAATCTTCCAGAGTTGAAGAACTCAAGGCACAACCCCCTTTTTTGCACAGCGTGCAAAACCTCTCTTTATGTCCCAGCACACACAGTTTCCTATGGACCGAACTTCTTTTTTCAGCTCTCCTCCTCCTGCAAGTTCAGCTTGGATGTCTGTGAATTCTGCTCAGCAGTTTGGCATCTGAAGTCATCCTAACAAGTAGCACCGTGGCACATTATGCAGCTTCACAGATCTGACCTGAAGTGATTTATTAAGTCTCATGCAAGCAGTATGCAGTGGACAACAGGGTTGAGCTTCCCTTCTGAATGTTAATGTAATATCTACTGAATTATCCTTTTTCTGAAGGTCTAACTTCTGAAAATCTTGGCAACCAGATGCTTTTCAGTTACATTTTAATGTCTCAGAATCCAGTCACGCTTATATTCCCCAGGTCAAACTCTGATTTGTGTGATCAAAGACAATTATTTTTGGTTTTATGCTTCATGGGTAGGTATTTTGTAATGTGAAAGGCAACTTAATTGTCCTGTTTGATGTATTCACGGTTTCTTTCCTATTTCAACTTGAAAAGATTATTGTTTTCCTAAAACATTTTTATATTCCATAAAGCGGAATTATTTCTTTCCTTTTTTCCCCCCTTCTTTTTCTTGCTTTTTAAATATGACATGCAAGGGAAGTATCATTGTCATTACAGAGGTTGAAAGAGAAGAGCAGTACCTCCCACAAGGCTTGAGAGAAAGTAAGTTTGACTTGCAGTAGTGTTACCTGGCCCTCAATGGAAATAAAGGTGTCTGAGCAGGACTGTTTAGGACGCCTAAAAATTACTACTTTTAAATTTTATGTTTTATTATATGTGAGAGAATTTAGTCCTCCAAACTCAGAGATACTCTACACTTAAAACTGTAGGATTATCACTACAAGTCTGAACAAATCAGCATTGCATTTTAGTTAGGAGGCAGACGGGGTCAGATGCATCTCAACAATGTCCTGCTCATCTGCAGACCAAGGAGAGAACTCCAGAACTTGGCACAAGAACCTGTCAAAGGTATTACAAGGGAGGTGGAAGTTGGTCATCTCTTCTAGTCACCTCATCAGAGGCATTCAATTATTGTCGATGTGTTCTGAGAGAAGAGTATTTTCTTCCTGTGTGCTCTTTTTTTCTCCCTTCTCCCTCCTTTGTTTCTGCTCCCTCATATAAGTGTTGTTTCATCAAGACAGTTGGTTCATAATTTGGGAGCAGAGCTCTTTAAACACTCAGGGAGTTTGATTTAGCTTCCAGATTTCTGAGGTCAAGCTGGTATTTACAGAAAGCCCAGGAAAATGAACTAGGCCATGCTTCTGCCAATGAAAAATGGACTTATAGAGGAAGCGTCTGTTTACACCTAAATCCAAAAACATGATTTGCAAAGGCATAAGGATAGGAAAAATGACAAGTTGGTGTCATTTGTTCACTTCCACTTGGCCCCATAAGTTCATTCAATCACTTTTCCAAGGGGTCTTTGTGTCTTGGAATGGACTCTGCTTTGAAGAGACTCTTTTCAAAACCCTCACAAGCCACTGCTGTGTTCAGAGGGAAGACAATAGTCAACTCTCAGATTATTTGCCCCCATTATTAAAACTTTATTTGAATTTATCTTTGCATTCTTATTGTTGGCCAACGCTAGGCTTTCCTGAACTAATACCTCTTCAAGACCACACTTTCACAAATCCTAATAGATGCAATTTCCTTTTTAAAAATCTAAACTGCAATGCAAACCTGACCCAACAGAAATGTCTGCAAGAAAGTATAAACACTTACTTTAGAATAAAAGCCAGCCTCAGGATAAATTTGAAGGAGCTGTTTAATTGAGCTGCCCTCTCATCCTTACTCAATATGCAAAAAGAAGCAGTTGAATCCCTAATGTGCCCTAATTCTTCAGAAAATGAAATCAATCTTTGCTCCTCTTAGAACTAGCTAAATCCTCCCTTTGTCTCCATTCTTTCCCCTATATCTATCAGATCCTCAGTAGATGTTGATCCCATTCTCTGTGTAAATTGGGATTCTATGCTCTTATCTACTACTCAAGAGGTGCCAGTGCAAAGAGAATATTACTGCCCTGTGGCTACTGCACAAACAAAAGGGATGCCAATGACAGTGATTCGATATCTATTTTAAGAAGAACAGCAGGCATGATCTCATTTTCTTTTATGCAGTCTGAATAATAATTATAGTCTATAGGTCTTTACCTGTGGAAAGATAGAAATAATTTTTCCAATATCAATATATTAAAAAAAAAAAGAAAAGAAGAATCAACTTTTTAGGGGCTGACAAAGCAGAAATACATGTTGCTATGATGCCATTGGGTGCAGTTTCCCATTCCAATAAGCCACCCCACATATGAGAGTTCCTGGCTCCCCTCACTCCTCCAGTACTGCAGCATGGTCAGGACAGTCACAGATCTGAAAGACTTCCTGAGGTTCTAGTTTTATGCATATGGACACTATTCATCAATTTACATATTAAATGATACCATGAGTGGTATGTCACCAAAACATTTTAAGTATTTTCCTGAACATATTTTCCTGAATTTGGTGTGTATGCAGAAATTCAAAAATGTTAATTGAAATTACAGTGAGTTTTGAGTTATTTAAAGTAAAATCTGCCTGTGATGGAAGACTAAGTTACTTACATTTATATATATTTATCTTAAGAACTCCAGCTCTCAAAGAATCCTTAACTAGTCCGAGAAAACTCAACCAGGATTCTCTCTAGCCACAAGATTAAATCCACAAATAGTTTCAATAAATAAAACCCTGTTGTATTACAGATTAAAATATTAGATCCTGGCATACTCACTTAGACAAAAAGCAAATAGATCCATGAGAGAAGGAGCAGGAAAGAAATTCTAAGAAGTCAAATTTGTGTGTGTCTGTCTTTATATCCCTTTTTCCATTGAAGTGAGGAACTGTTGGTGGATACTCAAGGTGGATTACCTCAGCGACCTCTTAGATATTTGATAAACTGCTTCACAGAGGAATGATCTGGGTCTGGGCAACCGTTAAATAATTTGACCAGTGATTCACTGCAGTCCAGCTGCCAAGAGATTACGTGAATGTTATTCACAGTGAACCTTGATTCAAAAACTCCCTCAAACTTTTCTTGGGCAAGTAGAGATCTCTTTCGGTCAAGCAATTGGGAAGGTTCTTTCTACAACCATATGTGTTTGTTCATTCACTGCATACTGGACATTTTCTGTATACTTATGAGTTCCGTTATTCCTTTCCAGAAATTACCTGGTTTTGTAGCTTAAAACCCATTGATTTAATTGTCTAAATACAGATACCTGCACATGTGCGAAGTATCTGAGTGTTCATTGTATCAGTGAAGGCCTGATCAATACTGTGGAATCTAAACAGCTCTTCCACCTCTTCCACGTACCAGATGGAGGATGGTACATCAGGATGTACCTTCCAGCACCTGCCAGAGCAGGTTGCTTTTGGTTTTCTGATGATTCCTTGGGGCTACCAGTGAGTCACAGCACGGATGACTCAGACATCCTAAGGCAAATCCAGTATCACTTGACACCAGTGTTATCACAACTCAGTCAAGATCTTCACTGACAGTAATGGGTACCTGGACAAAATGTACATATGTAGACAACATACTGTTTATATAGAGAGAGTCCATAAATACAGCTTGTCTGCTTTCAGCTGGGAAAATATTTGCAGGCCATTAACCTCTTCGGAGTTGAAATGAACAATTTGGTTTTTCAACAGAACACAAAGAAAAGGTCATCCTGATTTTGAGATAATGGCTGCTGTTATCTACAAGAGCCATAGGATGTGAGCATAGAAGGTCTTGCTCTGTGTATTCCAGACCATATGTTTCAGATGGTACATTATTCTGAGAATCTGTTACTGTGAGGACTACAAGATTTCTCTTCTCTAATGAGTATTGAAGGAAGGCAATGTAATAGATGAAAATATATTTGAGACAAATAAGATGCTTAGAGAACATTTGTTCTACTCTGCCACCGTCTTTCTAGTTTTGGTGATTTTCTTTTTGGCAGCTGCTCCTGAAATCTTATACTTAACACTAACACCTAATTCTCATCCTACTTCATCTTGCCTCAATTTTTTACACTGGAGAAACAAGTAATCATACTGTCAATGCTTCAAGATTCATTATGTCTCTGTATTACAACAGGATGTCTCTCTGGAGAACTGGGTTTGATTCTTGCCTCTGACATTGAGCTGTGGCATATTTTTGGGTAAATCCTCTTTTGTTTCCATTTTGGTTGGTTGAAAAATCTCATTAAATTTAATTTATTTCATGTCCATATTTCTCTTTCTACTCTTAGGTAAGATTTATTTATTCAAGATAGGCAGGTTACCTGTCAAAGCCTGGACTAGTCATCCTTATGTTCACTGCAGAGAAATAAGAAATGCGACAGGATGATTCATCTAATTTAAGATAAAAATTACCTCCTTAGTTACCTATTTCTCTCTAGTGACTATAAAAAATGGGAGTCTAGCATAAACTGAGAGATGTAACTTTTAAATATTTATAATTAGGTGAGGTGAATTGTATGTTTTATAAGTAGGACCTCAGGCAAAATACTTTAAGTACATTGTTTATTTAAGTGGCCTAAGTGGAGATAAAATCTCATGATAAAATTAATTGTAATCAATTAACACATCAACCTAAATAATTCTGTAAAGCTTGAGGAAGCATAGTAAATTGTCACTTGCATTTAGCAGCAAAACCCAAGAAACAGAAAAAAATCCTAATGTGATTTCTTTTTTCTTTGGTCAACTTTATTTTCCATCATTTTTGTGGTAAATTAAAATGAATGGCCTAACACAGAAGTTTTGTTGTTGTTTTGTTTTGGGGTTTTGGGGGGATTTTAATTGGTCTCAGCTCTGTTTCTCTTCCTGGCATTTGATATCCTAATCTGTAGGATTTTGTAAATCTATCCATTGCATTCCAAGTAGGAAGCCTGCAGAAAATGAAAGAAACAATGCTTACTCCCTTCCAATTACAATTCCCACATAATATTATTTTAAAGATATAAAATGTGTCTGGCAAAAGAAAGGTTGTACATTCATGTTTGTACCTACTGTGGCTAAAAATAAAACCCCAATTTAAATCTTAAAAAGCAAGAGGTGTCCCAGGTAATTAATTATAAAGGTATTCCTTATAAAGCATTCTAGTAAGAAGTATCTCCAGACAGATTGCAATATTCTGAATTTTGAATTTCATTAGGAGCAGACTGTATGAATACCCATAATACTTCTCTAGGTAAGCAGGGCCTCTCTGGGAGAAAGAATATAGGCTAGGCAACCTCTTGAGGTTTTGTGGTTAGCTGCAATGAAAAACTGGAGAGCATGTCTATCAGGACATGGATTTCATTGAGAGAAAATTGAAGAAAATCAGGATACAGGCTGCAGAGAGAGCTTCAAAACAGAGCCAGCTGAATTACTTGTTATTGATACATGACTCAAAATGCACAATAATAATTTTGCAGGATCATTACAGTTTGAAATTTTGTGTTTATATGAGCTACCAAACTCATATTGTTATTCCTCTGTTAGTCTCTTCAATTACTTAACAGCACAGAACAAATAAATTGGCTCTTTTTAGACTACTTGGAAGATGTTTGACAGAGAAACACTTGATTTACAGGAGCAAAACGAGCCATAGATAAACGCTCATGTAAATGACTCCTTTCTCTCATGAATTAATAGCACAGGGAAAAGCTTTGCTGGCATTCCAGAATGTGAACAATCATTGATTGAGTTTTTCTCTCTGCTCTTTGGCCGCCCTTACATTGAACTGTCTTATTCCACAAAAGCCATTCTTGAAGACATCGGATCTAACAGGAGTGGCAGAAGAAAGGTGGTAGAAAGAGTCCCTTCTTAAGAACTTCATACAGTTAATTAATGGGCAAAGAGGTGATTTATGCAATATATTTATAGAAACATCTGTTGGCAATGGTATTTATTAGTGACTGCACCTGTAGTTAAGTCCTGATCACAATGAAAAATAAAGTTTTTATCTTTAATAGGTAAACTCTTCTGGAGATGGAAGGAGAGTGAGCACCTGTCCTATGCTGGGCTTCTGTTGTGCTTCTTTGATTCAGCTGTTGCTGACTCAGTTCATTTGAATGCTAATTGACTTAATTTTCATCCAACTTCCACTTTGCAGAGAGGAAATAATACTGGGCTGATCCATCAGTCCTGTGACTAGTGGTGTTCCCCAGGGCTCGGTGTTGGGTCCAGTCCTGTTTAATATCTTCATTGATGACCTTGATGAGGGAATAGCATCCACCCTCAGCAAGTGCCGATGATACAAAGCTGGGAGGAGTGGCTGACACGCAGGAACACTGCGCTGCCATCCAGCAAGACCTGACAGGCTGGAAAGCTGGGCAGTTAGAAACCGGTTGAAGTTCAACAAAAGCAAGTGTAAAGTCTTGCACCTGGGAAGGAACAACCATTTGTATCAGTACAGGCTGGGGGATGACCTACTGGAGAAGAGCTCAGTGGAGAAGAACCTGGAGGTCCTGGTAGATGACAGGTTGGCCATGAGCCAGCAGTGTGCCATGGTGGCTAGGAGAGCCAATGGGATCCTGGGATGCATCAGGAAGAGTGT
>VZTU01033350.1:66026-82877 GCA_013400835.1 Zapornia atra
GATTCTATGATTCTATGATTCTATGATTCTATGATTCTATGATTCTATGATTCTATGATTCTATGATTCTATGATTCTATGATCAGGGAAACTGCTGATGCTGAACTGGTTTGAACAGTTCTATATTGCTACTGGCTTACAAAGTAGTGACTCTTAGATGACATATCCATACTGCTGTCTAGAAGATATGAATATGTAGAAAAATAGACAGACAGGCAGGTAGATGAATAGATCTGCTGCTCCTTGATTGCTTCAGATACCAAGATTGCAAATATAACAGACTGATTGATTACCTTCCTCCTAGATACTTAATGGTTATAATAATAGCTGGGGTCAATCTGCCAGTGGTTGGTCATGAAAAGTAATTCATCTGGTTCATACCCTTACCCAGGGGAAAATAAATTATGCATATATCTTCCTATGGTTGTCCTTTGCAGGTAGGATTTCCTGTCTTCCAAACCACTCTCTGTCTAGATACAGACTAAGGGGCCCTTTATTAAGAGAAATGGAAATTTAAGGTCTGTGAAAGCTCAGAAGCAAAATGTCAATCAACTGAAGGAGAAAGCAGTTCATAAACTTGGAGTCATCAGTTGATCTCTGCATTCATACTCCCTGGTACCTAGAAGGAATCAGATTCTCTGTGTATCACTCTCATGGATGTTGCACATGCATATGTGTGCAAACAATACTATTTTTTGGGAAAAAAAAAAGCCCTTATGATTTTGGATAGACAGAAGAAGCTGGATTTATCTTGTCTAAAAGCAAAGTTTCTTTTGCCCTGAAGTTGTCAGGCAGTTGTATCTGCCTGGATTGTTGCAGGTCCTTACCAAAGGAAACTACTCTATTCTTCAACCTAAATTTGTGGGCAGTCACTGGAGACACACAGACACTTCCAAATGCCAATTCAATCTCCCTTAAGGTGTGGCTAGCAAAGGTTAGATGAATTACAGGTGAGAAGTTCCAGGTTGTATTTTATTGGATTTCATTTTATTGACTATAGATGTGGTTTACACAACCAGCTTAGATTTGATTTCTAACTTCTGAATAGCTAATAAAAGGTAAAAGAAAACTTCACCAGCTTATTTATTTTGTTTGGACTAATTTATTTTCATCATGCACTAAGTCTTCTATCTCTATGAAGTCTTCCTGCACATAGTCCTCCTGTCCCCATTTCCCTCAGACAATGTCCCTGAGGCAATGTCTAGAAATTACAATGCAATCTAAACTGAGGATTTTAATCTTGCCCCAAGCAATAAGCCAAATAGGTTTAATTGTTATGTAGTCAGATTTATGAATCAAAATCTGCTATGTACCTTGGAAAAACCTCTCCCTTCGCTCATGCAGTAATGTACTCAAAGACTATCTTCAGCTTTCAGGTCTTCTGTCATCTAAGAGAACAAAACACTACAGTGACGCTCTATGGGGCCATGAAATTTGATTAATTCTTCAGCAATTTGCATACCTAATTATACAGCTTGTCTTCATTGTCTGAGCACTGACATCAGAGTTTGGGATTATGGTCCATTCCCTTTACAAAGCTGCGTTTTCTTTGCATGAATTTTTAAAGAAATATTTAATAGAAGAAAATGCTGCTTTTTCAACTTCTGCTGTTCTTGTCCTTTCAGTCTTTGTTTTTTCTGAGACTCTGGAATGCTTGAAGTCTTCACACTTTCATTTCCATTCTCTTGAAAAGACATTACAGTGAGGGAATAGAATGAAGTCTGTGGCTTCTAACCTCCAGACAGGAATTAAAATAAAAATATGTTGCCATGGTAGCAACAATGTCACTGAACAAATCCTACGATCAGTGTTCACAGATGCTGTTTGTGGTGGGTTGACCCTGGCTGGAGGCAAGGTGCCCACCAAAGCTGCTCTATCCCTGCCCTCCTCAGCTGGACAGTGGAGAGAAGATACAATGAAAGTCATGGGTCAGAATAAGGATGGGGAAAGATCATTCAGTGATTAGCAACATGATCAAAACCAACTCAACATAGAATCTAATTTATTACCCAATGAAAACAGACTAGAGCAATGAGAAACAAAACAAATCTTAACACACCTCCCTTCTCCCCGTTTCTGTCCCTCCCCGCTCAAGCAGCACAGGGGGATAGGGAATGGGGGTTGAGGTCAATTCATCACATGACATCTCTGGCACTCCTTCCTCCTCAGGGAAAGACTCCTCTAATTCTGCCCCAGCTCCAGTGTGGAGTCCCTCCTACTGCAGACAGTACTCCATGAACTACTCCAATCTGAGTCCTTCCCATGGGCTGTAGTTCTTCACTAACTGCCCCAGCATGGGTCCCTTCCATGGGGGTACTGACCTTCAGGAACAGACTGCTCCAGCATGGGTTCCCCACTGGGTCACAATTACTCCCAGCAAACCTGCTCTGGCATGGCCTCCACTCTCCATGGGCTGCAGGTCCTGCTAGGAGCTTGCTGCAGCATGAGCTTCTCCTGGGGTCACAGCCTCCTTCAGATACCTCTATCTGCTCCACCATGAGGTCCTCAGTGGGATGCAGGTAGAATCTCTGCTCTGGCGCCTAAAGCACCTCCTGCCTCTTCTTCTTCACTGGCCTGGGAGTCTGCAGCAACTGTTCCTCATGTTTTCCCACTCTTCCCTTTCACTAATGTTGCTCCTGATTTTTCACAGCTGCTTGTGGTTTTTTTTTTTTTTTCCCTTAAACGTTCTCCCAGAGGTTTTATCACCATCACTGATTGGCTCAGTCTTGGTCAGGGGTAGGTCTATTTTGGAGCCAGCTGGCATTGGCTCTGTTAGACATGGGGGAAGCTTCTAGCAGCTTCTCACAGAATCTACTCCTATGGCCTCCCATTTACCAAAACCAAAACCTTGGATTTAGAGAGTGGCATCACCAGAGGACAATTTATTTCATTACAGGATACTGTGCCTAATGTTATGATTTAGTACTCTGGTGTTAAGCTAAGTAAATCCTACTACAAAGTGTTTGAATTGCACGTGGAAATTACTTGACTATGGGTCAATAGAGTTTGTAACCAAAATATGTAGGAAAGGTAGTATGGAAAAGCTTGTGCCAAGGCAGGTTCGGTGTAGAACATAACAGAAACCCTAGAGCTGCAAATCTGATGCTTTCTGTTGTCTTTTTTTGATAGTGAACTCCTGAAGAAATAATCAAGCTGGTGATAAGTTTTTTGTTTGATTCATTGGTCGGTTGGTTGGTTTTTATGCAAAATTTAATTCCATGAATACGGACCAAGTGGAGTTTTATAGAAAAGCAGACAGGAAAAACCACTTCTAAGGACCACATTGCCAATCTGTATGATATTTTAGTTTGCTCTCTGGAAAAAACAAACAAACAAACAAACAAAAAAAAACCCCAGAACACGCAGCAGCAGGGCTCTGCTCTTCAAAGCTCTAACATCTGAGAACTGAGAGGAATAAATTAAACATTTTACCTGTTGAAAGTGTCCAGCAGTGTCTCCTGAGTGTCCTGCAGAGGACTGTGAAGTAAGCAGCATAGCAAAAAAGAGGGGCAATTGAGCAGGCTTTGACACTTTACACCAAGTTCACTTTGCTTCACCTGCCACAGAGCGATTGCCCTGACTTTCTGTCTGATATGTAGGAGCTGTCCATTCTGGTTTTCTTTTGTGGACAGCTCCACTTACCATCTATTTTTTCACCTCCTGTGTCTGCAATGTCTTGCAGAGCACCTCTGTTCTTCATTCTGTTTTTCCTTTAACTTTCCATCTCCCTCTCAGTATCCTACATGTTTTGTTTCTTTAGAAAGCAGCATGGATTAAAGAAATTCAGCCCCATTTCAGCTGAAATATAGTCCAAAAAAAAATAGTAAGACATTTACAAATGCGTGCAGTAGAGACAGAATTCATCTCTGATTCTTGAATGTGGGTTCATACGCTGTGATTTAGACACTTACAGTTAGACACCTAAAAAATAAACTTTTATATCACACCTATAACCCTTTTAAAGCCATTGGTGAGTGATATTAAATCTGCAGTGTGGTTCACCTCACATGTTTTGCTTTGGAAAAAAACAACCACCCCCTGGATGTGCCTGTATAACCCGTCAACCACATAGGAAGCCCAACACACACCTTGGTTTGGATCAGATGAAGCCCAACCATACACAACACTTTATCTGATAAAAGACAGTTCTTTTTTTTTAAACAATTAACATTAAAGGTTATTCAGGTTTAGCCATTTTAGTTAAGTTTGGCAAAATATTTGACCAGAGAATCAGGAAAAAACCCTGTGTGAGTCAGGAGGCCTTGGATGATAACTTTTAAGCTTTACACCTGTACAAAGGGTAGAATAGCATGTACTTTTCAGCAATCTTATCAGGCTGACTTTTACCAGGAAGAGGTCAAGTTGCACTCTACTTCTTAGTCTTGATCATTTATATTTCATACATCAGCTCAAAGCTCAAGCCTCAACCTTACAGCTTAATTCCTGTGATTTCCGATGCACCTGTACTGAAAATGTGAAGGCAGTTGTCTTTGGACTGGATTTTTTTCCTAGAGGCTTTAGTGACTTGTATCTCAGACAGAATTTAACTCCATATAAGCAGCCCTTGAAGAAGGGAGCTCCTCACCAGCACTACCCATTTCACTTCATCAGAATCTTGCCCATGTGCCACCCAACCGCCCACCTGCCCCCTTCCCCCCACCCCTCCCCGTCCAAATCCCTCTCACTCCATGGCTGCAGGAGCCTGGTGCCTGCTCTCCAGCTGAGCAGCTACAGCCAAGCAGTTCGTGACTACTCACCCTTGCTGGTTATTTGGGCTGTCCTTTTGCACACAACCCCTAGCAACAGGCTCTCACGTTTTGTTTTCGCCTGGCACATGTCGATTCCTGCAACTCCTTCACTTGCAGGGTAAACACCGACCAGCAGCAAAGCCCTTGTACTCCCCTGCTGCTTTTCCCTCTGCACATGTTTACCCAATGTGAAAACAGCTACTTGGTGTTTGTCCAATTTTGCTGGTAAAAGCCTTGTTTTTCTCCTTAAAAAGCTTTTCAGTACTCCAAATCCCAAAAGCCTGTTAGAGGGGACATGCTTTTTATGAGACTCTTTTATGAGGCTACATTGCAGCATTGCATGTATCCTCTCTTGCTGATGCCACACACTGGCACAGCCTCCAATTATGATCTCTTTATCGAGATATTTCCGGTGATTACACTCCCTGGAGCTATTTTATGAGTGCTCAGGTAAACAGACATGCAGGGGAGCAGCAATTTGGAAGAGGTAGATCTGGATGAATATACAGAAAGAAAAATATAGGGAAAAACAGCACAGATAGTGAGCAAGGCAATTCTGGAAAAAGTCTGTGTGTGTGTGTCTGTTTATGTGTCTGTGCGTCTGTATGTGTTCCAAAATATTTTTACATACTGTTAAAAAAAAACCAAACCAAAACCAAACAACCTGTGTTTTTCCTTGAGGAAAAGGAAATGAAGAGTTTAACATAGCTCCAAAAAGTCTTCTCCCTGAAATTACGCTGTAGATTCATGTTTTTGAATAGTTTCAATAATTTGAGACTAGCCTGTTTCTGTGCATTGTCATTATGTCACAAGCAAAAGTAGTATTAAGCAAATGCCTATTCCGATGGCTCATAGGAGCTCTAAGGAGAATGCAAAAGTAAAACATTCAAAATTGTTTGATGGAATTACATGGCATTGAAATGTTTAGGTCTGATGAGTGGGTTTGTCTTTTACTTTTCCGGATAGATCAAACATTTCAGCATGGATTTATAATCCATCTTCAAGATAATCTATGCAAAACATCTTGTTTTCATTGAGGAAGGATTTTTGACGTACATACTGGCCTCCAAAACCAACCAAGAGATCATTGAAAGAATGTTCCAGCCAGCTGTAATGGAAATAGTCTTCATTTTTCTTTCTGTGAGTTTAATATTTCATTGCTCAAAAATGTGTCTATAAAGAAAGGCAAGTGAAGTACTAATAAAAATGTAGTACATGACCAAATGCTGAGTAGTCACCTGTGAAGTGAAAGAGCAGAAAAATTAGAGGAATTTAGCCTCCTTTTGTCTCAGTGTGTTATTATATGACTCACCAAATGTTGCTCTCCATCATAGATCAGAAGTTGAGAGACCAATGTTCTGGCAGCTTTCTTTGCTGGGTACAGAGGTAACCACTTCCTGCTAAAAGCATCAGAATTGTTTTCAAATAGCTCATAAATGCAAGTGCCAAAAGGAAAGTAGGGGAAACAAGAAAAAGGAAAAAAAAATAGAGATAGAAACAAAAAGAACCCAACATTTTAAATGTGAGCTGTGAATTAATCAAATTAAATTATATTATCCACTGTGTCTCTAGGAGGAAAGAAAATTACTGGTGTTCCAACAGTTGCTACTTTATTAAAAGCCACTCCGTTTTTTTCAAAAGCTTTTTAAAAGCTTTTTTTAAAGCAGAGACATACCAAGATTAAAATCCAACCGATAGTTGAAAGCTACTTTCCCTTTGCTACCAAGCTTCTGAGAGAGTACTCAGGAAAATATGCATTGAAAGTTGAGGGATGAGGATAGACGGCACTTATACCTTTTTGCTTCAGAGTATTTTGTCCTAAGACCATGCAAATGCCAGAAATAGCAAAGCAAATGCCACATGACATCTTAACTACTGAAAAAAACCACCACCCTTTAGGATTTTCTGTGTGGTTCAGTGAGAAAAATGAGGTTCTGAAAAGGCACTGGGTGTATTTACTCTGCTAATAAACCTACAGTTTAGGGGACCAAGGCTCGGCTAGAACTTCATTTCTAACGTGGCCAGGCCACCTTCCCCAACACCAGGAGCAGACTACAGAGAGAACTGGGCTGTTAGTTCTTGGATACATGACAAAATTGGCTGCCACAAGCAATGGTTCTTGAGCAGCAGTGGTTCCAGCACATGCAAAAATAGCTCATGGAAAAGACACAGGAATTGCATGGATAGACTAACATATGTCCAGGGGTCTGCATATTCATGCAGGTCTCTGTGAGTCTTCTGGATGTGAGCCCTGAAACATCCTGTGAGGCTCTCACACCTCCCAGTGCAGAGTAGCAAAAGGGCTTGTGAAGGCATGAGGTTCCCTGTGGATGCCAAACCAACCAGCTGATTGGTAAGACAATAATGAAACTGGGCATGTCTGATGAGAACCAGCTTTGAGGAGTCTCCAGCATCATCTTTAACTCCACAATTTTGTACAGTCTCAGCACAGTGAGTGCAGGCAATGCTCATACATTTCTGCCACTTCTGTGTCTTTTAGAAGAGCACAGGGGAGGAATCATCCAGCTAAATGTCAGTACATCTACAGCTGATCTACATGGCCTTCTTTCATAAACCGTGGAGAACTAGTGAGAGGAATCTGCAGTGCAATTCATCTCATCTTAAAACAGTGTCTAAAATGGATCAGATAAATTACTTCTCAAAATGGTCTACACCTCCCTTTTTGACTATAAAGAGTTGGCCTGAATTTAGGCTCCTCCTTCTTAGATTGGAAAATAATGTCAAGTGAATCCCGTCTCTGCATCTAAACAGAGGAACCCACTGGGACTGAATCTCCAATGGTAAAAGCTTGATTTCTTTCTATCAGTCCCCCATTACAAAGACAGTAAGAGACGCTGGTCCTACACTACAGGTATCTTCATCAGGAAAAAAAAAAAAAAAATCCTGTCAAAAAATGGAACCCCATGATACTTTTTTTTTGTTTGATTTTTAATGGTGGTAGTTGTCTGCATTTCCTGCTCAAAGATACTAGAGCATACTTTTCATCAACAAACATATAAAAAACAAGCTTTAGATTAATAATAGTCCCTGATCCAGGAAGGCACATGTGTGTATCATTAACCATGCGAGCAGGACAAGTTGATTTCCATGGCTGGTGTGGATTGCCTTCCAAGGATGAAACAACTTTACAGAGACTCTAAAATCAGTATAAGAATGTTCATTTTTCAATAAAACATTGACATTTGCAAAATATTCCATCTAGCTCTGGTTATGAATTGAATAGTAATAGTGAGAGGTCAAGAGAGGTCCTTCTCCACCTCTACTCCGCCCTGGTGAAACCAAAGCTGGAATATTGGGTCCAGTTCTAGGCCCCTCAGTACAAGAAGGACATGGAACTCCTTGAAAGAGCCCAGTGCAGGGCCATCAAGATGATGAAGGGAGTGGAACACCTTCCTTATGAGGACAGGCTGAGGGAGCCGGGCCTCTAGCTTGGAGAAGAGACAGAGGGGTGACCTTATTAATATTTATAAATAAGTAAAGGGTGAGAGTCACGAGGACGGAGCCAGGCTCTTCTCAGTGATGGCCAGAGATAGGACAAAGGGCAACAGGGGCAAGCTGGAGCATAGGAAGTTCCATGTGAATATAAGGAGGAACTTTTTCACTGTGAGGGTGACAGAACCCTGGGACAGGCTGCCCAGAGAGGCTGTGGAGTCTCCTTCTCTGGAGACATTCAAACCCACCTGGATGCGTTCCTGTGTGATTTAGTCTGGGTGATCCTGATCTGGCAGGGAGGTTGGACTAGATGATCTTCGAGGTCCCTTCCAACTCCTAACGTTCTGTGATTCTATGATTCATGTTTCCAACATCTTCCTTGTTGCAGCCTTTTCTTTATCAGAAGGGAAGTGAAAAAGCTATTTTCAGTCAGAACTGGAATAGTATTTTGTTAATCCCCTGCACAAAATATGACAGGTCTGTAATCTGTGATGGTGGCATGTGGAAAATAATTCTTTTAACATTCATCTAGCCATAACATTTTCTTTCATTTCATTGATTCATTTTTACCTATCCACAAACACTCAAAAACATTTTTAATTTTAGTTTGAGTTTTACGTGAATTCTATGGCTATGCACCCACCTATCAGAATGAATAAGCATTTCAGGTCCAGCTCTTTTACCGGAACTGATCCTCACTGAGGTCACTACAAACCTACAAGATTTTATGTCTAAAACAGATTTAAAAGCCCACACATACGCTAGTAAACCAAAATAAAGACAGAACTACCAATGTTTTGTCACTAAACTGCAAAAAAAGGTATTATGTGATTTTTAGAGGTGACTTTGCAAATGCACCCACTACTGTCACAACCAAGTGACCAAGTCACCATGGGGACACCCCTGAATGATTTTCCTACAACTGTGAAGGAGCTGTAGCACTAAGCCCAGGTCATCTGTTAATTAATTTTGGTTTTATTGGTATATCAGGTAGATTTTAAAGCTTGATTTGAGTGCTACACAACTACAGAAATACTGCTGCCCATACCTCAGGTGCAGGCTTTTGCAGCAAATCCATGTTTGCTGCTTGATGAGGTGCAGCCTAAGAAAGCCTTGCTTCTGGCAGGAGTTGTTTCCACTCAAACACTAGCTCTGAGGCACCGATTAATACATCCAAGTGATTCAGATTTTGCTTTGTCAACTTTGCCATCTGCCTGCTTCCTCATCATCTGTCCAAATGGGAGGGGATAGCCCCACAGAAGTCCATCCTCTCCCAGATGCTCCCACCAGGAAATGGGAAGGATCTCCCAGAGGGACTGCAATGTATTTCCTTTGTGCTTGGAGATGTCTATAAGCTGCCATGGGAAATCATTATGACCCTGAGTAGTTTCCAGGTTGGCTGTAGAAGACTACACCCAGAATGAGTGCAAGCATCATCCATGCCTGAATCCACACTTCATAGAATCCTAGAATCTCCTGAGTCGGAAGGGACCTATCAGGATCATGAAGTCCAACTCCTGGCCCCACACAGGGCCAGCCAAGTCAGAGCATGGTCCAGACACATGAACTCAGTCAAGCTTGGTGCTGTGACCACTTCCCTGGGGAGCCTGTTCCAGCACCCAACCACCCTCTCAGTACAGAACCTCTTCCTAACATCCTAAAACTCCAGTCGCAGCTTCATACCCTTCCCTCGGGTTCTTGTGGACTCACAACCTGTAGAAGGCTTGATAGGTTGACCACAAGCGTGCCTTTTCTACTAGTAGAAAGCGTGGGCTTTTTCTACTAAGGGATATGCAGTATAAACACATTGTGCGTCCCTGCAGAGAAACCTCCATGTGCCTTTATGATCATTTCAGCAATCCCAGGCAAGCAGAAAGACAAAATGTCCTGGCTGCCGGATGGATAGAGGAGTCTGTACTGAATGCCGAGGCTCTCACTGAAAAGACGGTGAAATAATTCATCCATTGAACGGAACATCTTAATTAGTATGTGTCAAGGGAATGCGTGGGGAGTATAATCCGGTTTCAGTGGGACCAGGCCTGTGAAGGTCCCGGCTGCCATCTAGTGGAGTCGCGATGTGTCGTGAGGCTAAAATGAATGTATCAGCAGCACGTACGGGAATAACCTGTCATTTGTTGGTTAAATAGCCTCACTGCTTGAGAAAAAGTGATTAAAAAGAAAAAGTAGCCTAAACACCAATGAGACTGAGGGCAGAACCACACCATAAACACAGGAAAGAGGGTAAAGCAACACCGGGGTTGTCTTGCCTGCTGCTTCTGACACAGTTTGCGTCCTTCCTCTCACTTCTATCGAAAAACACTGGGGATTTTCATTCCCAACTAAATAAAATTCATGCTGTTTTCAGAGTAATCATAAGGTATTTTAATTCCCCAATCACAACTTGTTTACTACCATGTGCATTGCAACACAACTGTACTTTTTTTTTGCTAGAAATTCATAGAATCATGGAATGCATTCAGTTGGAAGGGACCTTTAGAGGTCATCTTGTCCAATACCCTTGCAGTGATCAGGGACATCTTCACTAGATCAGGTTGCTCAGAGACCCATCAAGCCTGACCTTGAATATCTCCAGGGATGGGGCATCCACCATGTCTCTGGGCAACCTGTTTCAGTGATCCACCACCCTCATAGTGAAGAATTTTTTCCCAATATCCAACGTAAATCTCCCTTTTTCTAGTTTAAAACCATCATCCCTCATCCTATTGCTACGTGCCCTTGTGAACAGTTCTTCCCCAGCTTCTTTGTAGGCACCTTTCAGGGCCTGGAAAGGTGTCAGATATTTTCATTGTAAGTTCACTTTACAACTGGCTGACCAGAACTGTTGGTTCACGCTCCTAGCAGATCAGAAATACACCAGGCCTACCTTATGTCTCACCACTGCTGGTGGCCAAACCGCCTCGGGAACTGTGAAAGCCTAGCTTACATCTCTGGTATTTTCTAAAATTTCCACTCTTTTATACAATCTTGTCTTAAATCCACACAAACTTTGTATGTCTGTCAAGACTTTTCAACACAATGTCATGTGGGGAGCAAGGGAACTTTCAAAGGAACTTCTCACCTCCATGCTGACACTGCTAGTTTCCTTTAACATGTTTTCATGTTCCCTTATTGAATTTCGCTTCTGTAAACCCTACTAGATAGAAAAGCACAGTTAACACAATATATACAGAATATAATGTGGTTTTTTTCCCATCATCTGTTGATTTGAACTCAATATTCAGTTTTACACATTGCTATTATCTGCTCAGTAAGGAGATGGAGAAAATCCATAACCTGTTAATGCCCTCAGTGTGAATTAGGTGTGGATATTTCTCTAGTTTCTAAAATCACTTCAAATCATCAGAAATGAGAAGTGTAACTAAAAAGTTATTTCTACAATTTTCTGTGTGCTGGTATCAACACCATGTATGCATAGCCAATTGGTTCAAAAAACTGATCTGCCTGGAAACCAATCTGAGTTATTAAAATCATAGAATCATAGGGGTTGGAAGGAACCAAGGTCATTGGGTCCAACCCCCCTGCCAAAGCAGGCTGCCTAGCTCTTATTGCACAGACAGGCATCTAGACAGATCTTGAATATCTCCAGAGAAGGAGACTCCACCACCACCCTGGGCAACCTGTCTCAGGGCTCCCTCACCCTCACTGTGTAAAAGTTCTTCTGCATGTTGCTGTGGAACTTCCTATTCTCTAACTTGCAGCAATCGGCCCTTGTTCTGTCTCCACAGACCACTGAAAAGGGGCTGGCCATTTCCCCCTGCATCCCATGGTTAAGACATTTATAAACATTAATGAGGTGCCCCCTTAGTCTTCTTTTCTCAAGTCTGGACAGTCCCAACTCACAGCTTGTGCTTGGGCAGAGCAGGGGAGGCACCACCTCTCCTCATTTCCTAACCTTGGTTTAACTACATGAGCCTGAGGTGCATCCCATTCCTAATTTAACGGTGCAGTTCTAGCTGTTTGTCCCGATCATGGGGAATCCCATTTAGTCATGTCATTTTCATCTGTTGTTACTGAAGAAAGGGGAAAGGTCCAATTCAGAATTGCTTCTTCTCACCTCCCTAACACATCTCTATTAAATTTCAAGGTGAAATTATTGCCTGTTACATAACAGGTAGCTCCTATAAGAAAAGAGTAATTTTGTCATTGTTTGAACCTTACAAAAAATGGTGAGAGATCAGTCTGATGCAAGCCAAATTGGGAAATGGAATCGGATACATGTGGATTGGCTAGAAGAAAATACTATGTAAGCTTAACTTCGAGAAAGGAACAGCATCATTTATACAGCTTTGCATATAACTATGGTACAGATAAAACAGTCTGTCAAGTTAAGTGAGCTTAATAGGGGAAGTAAAGAAACACAGATTTATTGCAGGCATTTGTGTACAATATTAAGAATTTATCATCACTGCTGCTTTAAGAGAAGTATTTATTGCCCACTTGGATACAGCAGTTTTGTTCAATCACATACAAAATGGCAGAAAACCCCTATTTCTTCATAAAACTGCAAATAATACTTTTTATTTCTTTTCTCACTTTATAAAATATTAATATATATTAAAAATGGAGAACATTTGAACAAAAATACAGTAGAAATGAACATTCCCAGTCGTTTAATATTATGACATGAAATATGAACACAATGTATTTTTATTTGTGACTAAGCAACACTGATGTTCTGCAAGCATACAAATAATGAAATATTCATGCAAACTGCAATTCTCTTTTTAAGTTCTTTGGTTATAAGATTTTCATAGTATGTTACAAAGTCATTTTCAGCAACTAAAAAACTCACCATCATTCTGTTTTGGACATATTTTGTAGTAGGCAAGATTTGATTAAAAGCTTTATTCTTTATGGATAATTGCAAAGCATTCACCTGTATTAATGTACTGTATTAATATCTTAATTTGATATTATGAGAGCATGATTCAGGCGAGGCAGTGATTGTGTAGATGTAATTCTCTCTTGCAATCAAAGCTGATGCGGGTTACATGTGTCTGATCTCGATTTCAATTTCCAGACCGCTTCCTGATCATCAGGGAACCGTAACATTATAATGAAAAGATGTTTCATGCTTGTTCCTAGTCTATTAGAGGCAGACAGGGACTTCTCCCTTTTCCTACAGATACATACAGACACCACAGAAGATCTTGGATCTTAATATATGAAAGGGTTTCAGGTATAAATTGGTTTAGATAACAAATTTTGCTATTAGAGATTTTATTAGAGTAATCAATCTAAAGGTCACTAAACACTTTGGGCCACTTCTAAATTTTTTTCTAATATTTTTATGTTTTCTCTTCTCTACAATGTCCTACAATAAATCTTTATCTCTGTAGGATGCTCCTTGATAGAGGTGCCAACTGCTTCCTGCATTACAGATTGAATCATAATTCAAATAAAGCAAAACACTGAAAAGCTGCCCTTTCTTCACTCATATCTGAAATTATTTCATGATGTAAAAGCAATAATAGTAACTTTGTCTTGCTGTTTCATAAAGACAGAAGAACCACTAAAACATCTTAAAAGGGTGATTGCGTGACTAAGAAAGGATTGAAAAAATTAGGACAAAACTGATGGACAAGACCCTAACAGAAAAGCCTACCTGAATGTGCAATGTAGAAGAAACTAAATACTCTACAGTAAGATATTTAATTTCAAAAAAAAAAGGAAGATTGAGTCTTTAGTGATGTCATGCTGTCAAAAATACTACTTATTTTTAGTAATCTGGTGGTGTCTTTGAGTGTAGAAGGAGAAAATTTAATCAATGTCATGCAAATGGTTGTGACACAACATAAAAGCCAAGTCCAAATGACTTTAAGCTGGCAGAAACCTGGCAGATGTACCTAAAACTGCTGATTTTTTATTTTTTATTTATTTTTTTCCCCTTGCAGTCTGCAGTGAGATAAGCTCAGCCATCACACCTGGGAGCTCTTTTTAACTTCTATCTTTACTTATTGCAGTGTAAACCCTGTAGCAATCTGCATACCGTGGAAATAATTCTCTCTCTTCAGGTCAGTTTTCCATTGCTCTGGCCCTTCTCTGAGTGAAAGGAAATCCTACTAAGCATAATTTAGTCTTTAAAGGGTAAGGAGTTTCTCTTACTCACATTTCTTATACCTGTTTTGTCAAACTTTGTAGGTGACAGTCCAAAGCTTGCAGAAATAACCTTCTGTGATAAGTGTGCACAACTGAGCTAGTGTTCTGCTCAGTAAAAAGTTCTCTACATTTAATGCAGCTCCCTTCCTAAAAACCTGAAAATGTCTTCAGTTGTTAAATTTTGCTTAACAATTTATAAACAAGTTTGAATTTGATAAAAATATAATGTAACCTAATACCTATGCCACACCTATTCATAACTACAAATAATATTCTAATTAAAGAGTTTTCTGATTTTTAGCCACTTCCATTTCCAGTTTCAGGTCTCTGACAGGGAATTATTCCCCCTTCAGTGACTATTTCTTTCATAAAGGAATGAAATGTTTCCTGAATATTCTTGCCTCTGTTCATGATAAAAAATGCTGAGATGACTAGAAAAGGACAAAGATTTCAGGTTTGATAGCCTTATTTAGGTAAGAATGGATGTTAGAGATACATGAACGCAGCCAGGTAATTGTGTATGTTATATATGATACACAGCTGATGAAATTTTTTGAGCAGCCTGACTGTATTCTTGGTTCAGATAGATTTGGGGCCAAGCCCTTAATGCAGGCTTCTGCAAAAGCAGAGAACAAGAGCCCTGAGAAGTCCATGTATTCACACGCCTTCGTATCTGTTACCAATGTGTCCAATTAATGTCCAAGTTATCACGGTAACACCATTGAAGTACTGTAGGGCTTACTTACAAGCTAGAAAATCCAGTTCATACAGTGAAGACTTAGAAGTATTAATATGATACATCACTGGTCGATACATGGGGATAAGAAAATGCCATCACACGTTCGGAAGGCAGCTGAGCCAGAGAATGATTGATCTGTCCCGCAGAAGAAAGAATTTTATTTGGGTTTCATTGCTTTTTCTTTTAGCTTCCAGTTGCAAAGCATGATGGTCTTCAGACTAAATTTGCCACTTCACAGTTAATTATAAAACAGAAATGCAGCAGCTGTAGGAAATCTTCTATCTCAGCAAGCATGGGAAGAGATAGGTAAAAAGTAGACTTCTTGAGCTATCAGTCTAGGGTCTTTTTTAACTGATAGAAACCACAATGCTTTTGAGGGTGAAGAACAGCCATCTTCAGGAAAGAAGACTCATTCAGCTACCTCAACATTCATGCTCCCAGGTTGTGGTGCTTTTTGACATTAGCTGGATGCTATATAACACTGAAAACCTTGCAATTATCTCTCTGTCAGTCTCTTACTTTAAACATATCACCAACCATTTGACACATGCTTCCATCCAGATCACCTTGAATCCTTCTGTATAAAAGAATGAAATCTATATAAACAATATATTGGGCCCCACATTATAATGTGCTCCCAAGGGTCACTGCAGAAATATGGAAATCAACACCTTCCTCTCACTGCTCGCCCAGATTCAGACTCTTCTGCCCTCAGATCTGAATTCAGCCATCCCTATATTTTTCACAGATAGAAGAAAGAACATGCAGAAAAACACTTTACTTTTTTTTTTTTAGTGGAAAGAGGAAGACTCTCCCTTGGCAGTCAGCTTTCACATAAAAATTAGATGACATAATATTCCACTCTCCCAAGTCAGGTGTAATTACCTGGCTACAGCAAAGGAAAAAGGAAGGCAAGTCCTCTTTTCTCTGTCATCATTTCTGTTGTTTAATTGGACTCGGCAGATCACTGAAATGTTCAGAGGAGCAAGGTAAAGCTGATTCAGTCTAATAGCCCTCACTGCTGGGTACATTTTAATTTTCTTTGCTCCTTTCCAAGTGCTGATGTTCCCGTCAAAAAGGTGAACCAATCCATTACAGGTTACAACAACCATTGGGAGAAAAACAAGAAGAAAAACCAAAACCAACCAAACAAAACCCCTTTAAGTACAATCACTGGGAATGCAAGTTTGGGGTTTTTTTAAGCTTCTGTATATTTTACAGCACTGCAGAGCAAAACCAGTCAGACATAAGAGAACATTTGGCAGCATTCCTAGCAGTCTCTTAGTCTATCTCCTGTGGATCTCATTCTTGTTCTGTGCAAAGGTTTCCTTCTCTTTATAATTAACTTGCAAAGAGCAGTTATTCCTTAATGATCATCTTATAGAGCATTTACCTTTCCCAACGCCTTCACTTTCTTCTAGTTGGCTGCCAGAAATGTTCTGATCTGTAACTACTGAAATAACACCAGAATGTATATTGGGTTTTATTGTGAACTTTGAAACTTTTTACTTCTAAAGGTACAATATAAAAACACAGCATAAGTGGACTTTTCAGTCATAGTGTTGAAGTTTAACAAGACTTGGCTTCCTATCTGCATATCTACTGAAACAGAACAAGGAAAAAATCTTGAACAAGCTGGATAGGCTCCATTTCCCATTGAATAAGGAATACCAGTTTTCAGAGCTGGTGACCTATGGTGTCACTGAACAGCACTAATGGTGTCCACTCCCTAGATATATTATACTATATGGTTCATAGTGAAAATGAGTAAGAAGTGAATAAAAAAGAGGT
>VZTU01033351.1:3866-15888 GCA_013400835.1 Zapornia atra
AGAAGAAAGTGTTTAAATGTTTAAATAGATTCTGATTAAAGGCAAGTGCCTATTGCCCTACTAGCCTCACCCTAGGCATACACTTTAATGCATCTCATGTGTGAAGAGTCTCAGTGAAGGTCCACCCATCTTATTGTGTCCTTGTTTATCTCAATGTGTAAATAAAATAAGAAAAAAAGAGGGGTGTTTGAGGATATACATAAGTATATACTTGAGAATATATTCCAAGGTTGTTTTGCACTGGAAGTCTACACTAGTCAATTATATCAATGATGAGAAAAATGCATACAGTTGTTACAAGCATTCTGAGAAGAGCTCTGGTACACTTGCGGTCCATAAGGGGTCGGCATACATCTTTACCGTGGAGTGATGGCTTGTCATTCGGAAAGCACAGAGCCAAGAAACCTCTCAGGAGTTGTCATGCAGACCGACTCTGAAACTGGGTTCTTTTTCATTTGGTTATGCAATACAAATATTTTCATGTGGCAGCTGATTCCAGCAAGCTTTCACAAGTTTCACTTAAAAATGTTAAGTTTTCTACAAATGAATTCTAGCCCATATATGGCCTTCAATTGCTTTGCTAGACGTGGAAGGTGAAGCTTATTGTTCCTTCAGATCGGAGAGAAAGTTTCAAGTTTCACACCACCAAAAAGTAGCAGAACAATGTAGGACATTCCTCTTCTCTCCAGAAGGAAGAGCTCACAACTTTGTGGTATAATATATAAATGCAATTTAACTATAAATGTATTAAAATAATTTCCTTTTTCTCCATACTGTCTCTTACAGTAAAGAAAGATCTTATGATCCAGATGATAAGTAGCAATGATGGTCAGGTGCTAAGCAGGGGAGAACATGCTCTCACTCAATGATAGACACAAAGGTTTGGAACAGCAGAATCAGGAATAATCTGTATGCTCTTCATTTGAGCCTGGATGTCCCTCAGCATCTCCACTGATAAGCAGAGTGTTAGTGTTAGATCCATGGACAGAGTAGTGGAGCTACTTTCATCTTTTGTCCCCTTACAAGGAATTGTGGCTGATGGAGCCAGAGCTTTCTTTGCAATTTGACCTTCAAATGCCACAGTGTCATACAACCAGATGATGCAAGTCTCAGTTTGTAGCTGTTACTTTCCTCTTGCATCATATAAGCTTATAAATCTGTCTTTCATTTTTTCAGGGCACATGTAAAACCACTATTTTAAAACTAAAGCTGATATTTCTTGAGGATGCTTTATGTCTTCTACCCGTTGACTACACATTCAGCTAAATTCTGTGAACCTGAAGAGACAACTTGTCATTTAGATATTCCATCATATCAACAAGCTTACAGTATGGGGAGGGAAGGTGGAATTCCTTACTGTTCTTATTATTTATTTTTACTTTTCTCCTAAAGAAGTATCAGTTTCTGAAATTCCTAAACTAACAGTAAAACTGCTTTAGTAATAAGTTCAAAAACCTAAAGCTAGATGTTTAACTACATATTTTATGTTGTTCCTAGAGTCTAGGGCTGAAACAATCCCTAAATTATTTTTTTATATTCAAATCAATACAAAGAGTTATATTTTTTTCTTCCAATCCAAATTGGTGTCAAAGAACTTTGTCAGTCCTGTTCTCAGAACATGGAAATACATGTCTTTACTTGCCTTCTGAATAAAATGAAAATACAGTACTTCATAGTCTTACCCTATAGCATATTTCACTTCAGTGCGACAATATAGACACAATGATGCTTATTTCAGTTCCAAACTTAAAGTTAATTAACAGATGGAAGGACGTACAGAAGCTGGGATTCAGACATCACAGGAACAGAAGATAATTCAGAGTTGAGAGGACCTCAGGAGGTTGCTGGTTCATCACCTGTTTAAGCAAGGCCATCCAGAGGGTTAGACCAGGTTATTTAGAGCTGCATCTATTTGGGTCTTGAAAACCTCCAAGGATGGATACTGCACGTCTCTGGTAAACCTGTGGTACTGCCTAGCTGTCCTCATAGGAAAAATGTTTCTCCTTGTAACTCTCATTCAGTTTTTGCTTTTTTTGTCTTTTCCAATTGGCAACCACCACTTTTTGGATCCATCTCCATGTTAACTTCCCTACAGACACTGAGGAGCTGCTGTTAGGTTCCATGAAGCTGTCTCTGTTCCAAGATGAACAAACCCAGCTCTCTCAGTCTCTTCTCACAGTGGCCAGCCCTCAACACCTTGGTGGCCTCCCTCTGAACTCCCTCTAGTTCATCAATATTTTTCCTCTACTGGTGGGCCTGAAACTGGACAGAGTAAAAATTAGTCATGAAATAAATGTATCTCATCAGCAGAGACTGTTTTCTGCTAAGTGCCTGAGTCTTTAATTTCCATCTCTTAAACAGTAGACTATTACCTCTGTAATTACTCAAAGAACTCCTAAAATAATATAAAATTATTATTAAAATAATTGAAATAGAAGTACTTCCTTGCCTCAATATTTATAAAGAGACTGCAATTTACATCCTGTAATAGTCAGTCAGAATCTCTTAGTGCTAAAAACATGAGCCTCTACAACTAAAGTAAATGGGCACCCTTTAATGTGAACAAATATAACGATCTCAGGGGACAGCTGTGACATTCAACACATTTTGGCCACAAGTTTCATTTCTATCAGGCAAATTATCTAATAAAGTCACTGTGTGCTACCTGTTAGAGGCAGAAAGACACTATTTATCTATGTAAGTTCAGGTTTTCCTCTCATTTACATCAGTGATGATCTTATCAATACTATCTCCTCAGAAATCATGCTTTGACTCGTCCATATATTTTATTGTCATGTTTATTGTGCAAATCCTTTGTGGGCATTAAACTCTTTCTACTGAATTGGTACCAAGAAATTAAAAATACACAGGTACAGTAATAATAGAATGACATAGGCCCACCACATGGACTGTCTTTCTAAAAAAGGTTCTGACAGTTCAAAACGTAATTATATTAAGTCCTTTATGTACCAGGTCTCTATGAACTGATTCTCTCATTTACTTTGTGTCACTGAAATAAATGGAGTTATGCAAATATAACCCAGCGTGCAGATCAGTTTCCTTGTGCTTTGGTTATCTAACTAGGCAAAGCTCAGAGGCACGGAAGGTTAACATAGGATATAAATATTTTCCAACAGCCTAATGCTCTGTAAAGCACAGTGTATAAGACAGACAAAAATGTGTTTAATCAAAAGTGCTGGTGATAAAGAACATAAAGTACAATTATTAATCTACTGAAACTGTAGATGAAAGGGGTCAAGTTAATCCCTTATATCATTCCATTAACTTTGCAGAGTATCTATCATAAAGGGTAAATTCAACAATTCTATATTCAGCTGAGAACTGAATTATATCTTATTCATAGTTTTGTGACTCTGCTTTTCTGCCAGAATCAGTATTAGTGAAGAGGAACAAGAGAGCATAAACCACCCATTTTTCAATTACGCATACATACACAGTGTTTGTAAAGGGGAAAACATTTTCAGAGAACTCACAAATAAATATCTTCTGGGTTTCAGGTTCAAATTCCAGTCAGGCAAGTTATTGTGAAGGGACTTAGTTGATCACCAGTACCAGAACTCTGTTCAGAGGCAGACACTATTCTTAAGCCCATGTAAAGCGAACCTTATTTTTAGCAGTATGTAATGTACAGAAACAAGCAGGTCTACAACCTTGCAGATGACACTAAACTAGGCGGAAGTTTTGATCTGCCTGAGGGTAGGGAGGCTCCTCAGAGGGATCTGAACAGACTGGACATTGGTGAGGCCGCACCTCGAGTACTGTGTCCAGTTCTGGGCTCCTCACCATAAGAAGGACATTGAGATCCTCAAGCGAGTCCAGAGAAGGGCAACCAGGCTGATGAAGGGGATGGAGGGCAAAACCTATGAGGAATGGCTGAGGGAGCTGGGGCTGTTTAGCTTGGAGGAGAGGAGGCTGAGGGGGAGCTTATAACGACCTACAACTACCTGAAGGGAGGTTTGTGGAGAGGTGGGTGATGGTCTCTTCAGCCAGGTGACAGGAGGTAGGACAATGGGAAATGGCACAAAGCTGTGCCAGGGCAGGTTTAGAATAGGCATTAGAAAAAAAAAAAATACTGAAAGAGTTGTCAGGGCCTGGAACAGGCTGCCCAGCGAGGTGGTTGAGTCACCTTCCCTGGATGTGTTTAAAAAAAGGGTAGATGAGGTACTTAGGGACATGGTTTAGCTTAGGATGGGATTGGTTGGACTTGATGATCTTCAAAGGTCTTTTCCAACCTTGTGATTCTGTGATTCTGTAACATGCACAGGTTTTGAGCAGGGGGTTTAAAAGGGTTTCTATGTGCATCCTGGTATACAGCAGGTCTGCATTTTCCATTGGGTAGAAGGAAGAACACTGACAAGATGATCCTAGGTCACCCTGTGACATAACTTTTTTATTCAAACACTGCATCACCCAAAACAGTGCCTAAAATATGTGGGGTTTGACCAACCTTGGAAGTTAGAAATGCAAAAGAGCTGTTCTTTGTGCAGAGGCATGGCTCCAGCTTCTCTCTGCACATGAAAGGACCTTCCAAACCTGCATACTCACAAAAATAGCACACCTCCAGACAGCATCTTCTATCCACCTTGGAAAGAGAAATCATACCCACATTTTTCCCTGGTTTCAACCACTTTATGTGAGTGTACAACTACAAGAGGGAGCTCAAGCCATTTCCATCCTTTATTGTTTCATCCTTATGGAAGACAAAAAATGACAGCTCATGTTTCAGCCAGATCTTTTGCATTGTTTTTCTGTTTGGAGTACAGCAGGTGTGCACAGCCAAATCTCAGTCACAGGTATCCAGCCTACTATTCATAACACAGTAATTTGAATTCAAACATGGAACTAGAGTCTGACTTTGGCAAAGAAACTTCTTTCTCCTCCGTAAAACTGTCATAGAATAATTTAGGTTGGAAGGGACCTCCAGAGATCATTCACAACCCTCTGTTAAAGGTAGGACCAGCTTTTATCAGGCTGCCCTGTCTGATAAAGTTTTGAGTTTCTGTAAGGAACATCTCTGCCAGAAGAGTAGAGGTAGCAAACCGCATCTTGGGGTGAGACAATTTAGGACTAAAATATAGGGAAAATAAAAATATATTACTAATAATTTTGGTTACATTAAGGGTCACTTCATGTCTACATGAGTGAATTTTTTTATATGGTTAGAGATGGCAAGGTTAGTGCAATTATTGTCACAGAAAATAAATCAGGTATCTCATATGTAGTTGACTGGAGAAGAGACAACGTGCAAAAGTAAATTTCAGAAATCCCATGAGTAAAAAGATGGTACGTCAAAGTCAAGCAGCTAATCAGACTACATACCCTCAGGTATACCAATAAATCAAGTTGTCATGAGTGCTTCTAATGAAAGACCATTTGTGAAAGTTTTACCTTTACTTCAGCTAGTATTCAGAAAGTGAATAACTGCTATGTTGCTCCAAACAGAAAATGTAAAACAGTAAAAAATAGAGAATGTGATTTTTAATCATCTCTAGGTACATTAAGAAGTGATAAATACAGAAATGATCATTTCAATAATCTACTATAACTCCTGTGTGACATGAACTATAGCATTCCTCTAAATTAACTGGTGTTTAAAATAGACATCTCTTCCAGAAAAGAAAAATGAGTGACTATTTTTTTCTCATTGTGAAGTTGCAACTTACTCCCAATTAATAAAAACCAAACTAAATACTTTAAGTTCCAAATGCTGAATTATTTTTTTTTGCTTCACCTGCTACATTGCACTTTTATTATGTATCAGTGCATCGGTAGCTTTCCTTTGTAGAGCTAAACAAAAAAAGTTCAATCTTTTCAGAAAAAAATCTGTTGGGTTATTTTTTTTCTACTAAGTCCTCCAATTCCTCTCCCATTCATCAACATAATTTTTAACATTTAGGCCCCAGAAGTGACAAGGTAGAGAGGAAGATCATGAATCATCGTACTGTTGGTATGGAAAGAATAACCTTGATTTTTGACTAAGAGCTCCAATAAAATGGAAACTGGAATAATTAAAAACAGTCATTCCATGAGATGAGAAGGCCGAGGAGAGACAGACTGCCACCGGGAGCTGACCCATAGGGCAACATGAGCCAAGACAGAGCAACAAAGAATATCACCACAGGAAATACTGTACCACAGCCTAAAGCTAGTGTGCCGGTCATACAAGATCCCTTTCATCCTGTTAGACAAAGGAGCTCAAAACTCTTGACCCTGCTAAATCTCAGATGGGAAATCTACAGCTAGGCAGAGAAAAGAAAATAAACTGCTCTTTAAAACTTAGATTTTTTTTTTTTCTTATCCACAGAGCTCTATGTGAGCAACTGAACTCCCAGGGAAGATCTGTGTTCTGGTCACAGTGTTATCTGTTGACTTCAAGCAAGGTGGCAGAAACTATGTCAGTCCATTTCCTTGGTAGTTTCTATATTCTAGCAGACTGTTGTGATGGTAGGAAAAGAGCAGGAAGATTGCTGTGCAGTAGGTATCAGTGAATTTTTATTTTTAATTTTTTTTTATATATATATTTCTTTCACAGGTCTAGAAAGGCAACCTTGTATCCACTAACTCTTGGGTCATTTTTAATATTATTCTAATGAAAATCTTCATTAGAATCACAGAATTACAAAATTACAAGGTTGGAAAAGACCTTTAAGATAGTCAAGTCCAACCACTCCTGTTCTATGCTAAACCATATTCTTAGGTACCTCATCTACCCTTTGTTTAAAGACATCCAGGGATGGTGACTCAACCACCTCTCTGGGCAGCTTTTAACTGATCTAGCGTTTAGATCAGAGGACAGTCTGTTCAACTCAACATTTTACATGTGTTCTTATGTATAGGTTCTAAAACAATAGATTCATTTTGGGTCAGCAAAAGAAGTAAGTTTTGGTCAAATTTGTGTAGGAGGAACCAGCCCCTTGAAAAGTAACCTCAAGGTGCAATTGCAAACAATTTCTTCTGTTTCACTTATGAATTTCTTGAGGAGAACAAATCGTTTAAGAATTAAGTTCACAAAAGAAAATTTGGAGGCTAACAGAAGGCAATGATTGTTGCAAGACTTTGTACATTCTGTGGTTCAAATCTCCCTCACATTACACATCCTTTTACCAAAGGATCCTGCTGTGCTTCTCAGCCTTGGACACTGTTGCTATTATCTGGCTCAGCTGCTGCTTTGTAAAGCCTTGGGCAAACATGGTCCAAGGGACAGAGCAGAAACAACCAATAGCATAAAGCGATGGTAAATAAAGCAGTCCTGCATAGAATGACATTTAATACAGAATTCTGGGGATAATGGTTGTCTCAGAAATTTAAAATCTATACATATATGTACATACATGTGTGTGTGCCTATCAGCTACACAAATATAAAGCATATGTTTATATTTTAAATCCATGGGTATGCATATATATTACTTCTGTGACATGTAATTAATTGATTAACAACAGTTTTAACAGGAACACTATTCACACAGATCTGAGCTCACACAAAGATCCAGAACTATGTGCACAGAATATGAGGTAGAAAAGAAAGGCAGTGAATTGCCAATTTTAGGCTATCTGATAAATTACAGCAGAGCTGAAGAAGTGCTGTTATATCATTGCACACATATCTGTTACAGGTAGGCTGAAAGATCTGGATTTAGTCTCTGAGGAGCTGCAGGGAAGAGAATAAAATGATACATGTCCTGTGGTTACTACAGAGAGGTGAATTGCCAGATGCTTACATTTTTTTAAAGGAAGAATTTGTGAAATATGGAGCTCAAGATCAGGGGAAAAAATTTCCCAAGAAACATTAATTTGTGCAAATTCATGCAAATGGAATGAGGGTTCACACTCCTCATTACTACCAGAGCTTGCTTCCTCATGATGGTTATGACAAAAACACATAGCAGTTGAGGATGAAAGGAAAATTACTGCAAAATGCATTATGAAACTGTCCAGTGTTACTTTAATGTTCCCAATACTACTATATTTATCTAACACTTGTGGAAAAGCACAGTATGAACTGACATGGCTTGAAAGAATGAACAGCTGTAAAGTCTGTAAGAATAGTGCTTTTGTTGTTAATTTGGGTTATAAGAAACATATTTGCCCCAAGCTTCAGTATTTTCTGGTACTTCTGATTATGAATGGAAAGAGTGATAGTAGAGGTGGGAAAGAATAATAATGTGTTGAAAAAATGATGCAACTTTTTCTCACTAGTTATATTTGTAAGTGTATGTGGAAGGACAGTGTCTGCTCCTTTAATGCTATCTCGTCAAATACCTTTGCCAATGTAAAAAAGAAAAAAAGGATAAAAAGAAAAGGAGTAAGCCATGAAGAAAACATACAGGGCAGTGATAAGAATGAAACCTGGTCAGTCACAAGAATTGATGAGGGCAAGTGAGATTGTAAGAAGTTATTCCAGCAAGGCTATACGATGGGGGACCTTGTTAACTGGGAAACTAAAGGAAAAGGGGGAACCAGAAAAAACATGTACAGAGACACAAGACACAGAACTGACTAAACAAACAAAGGAAACAATGACAAGAAACAAACCTCACCAGTCACACTAATATTCATGTACAGTAAAGAAAACATGGGCATCACCTTCAAGGAGAGCAAACTGGACTTTGCAACTGATAAGACTGCAAGCCATGGCGAGGGTACCTGAAATGATAGAGCTGTACAAACCCACAGGGTGCTTGCAGGGGAATGGGGAGTAGTGGGGAACAAAGAAGAAGGTAGACAGAAAGTATAAAAAGGGTTGGTCACATATTGGTCAATACACTTGTCTGGCAGATCTCTGTGTCTGATCACTGCAGTCTCTCGCTCCTGTCTTTTTATAGCTGCTTATTAAACCTTTTCTTAACATCTCTGCATAATCTCACTCTATCTCTTGCATATGTGTGCTGCAAGGGCTAAATGCCAGCTACTGATGACACCTCTGTGTGTGAGTGAAAACTGGTGCCAGCTATTGGAGCCAGAGTGGTTTTTAACCTCCAGCCAAGGGGGAAGAAATGGTGTGTGTTCCAACTACTGGGGGGGGAAGCAGGGTGAGTGAGGTTCACTGCACCAGTCTCTGGAACAAGAATGCAGGTGATAGTCCATGCCCCTGGTGCTGGCTATTGGGGGATCAAACACACCGAACTTGATATGCCTGGGTGTGCATGTGTATTCACTAGCAAAATTCAAGCTGGACTAGTCAGGTCTGGACCAGGGAATCTGTTGGGCAAAGACGACTGTGTGACTGCTGCAGATTTGTCAGTGAGTATCAAGCTGGACCAGCCAGTGAGTAGGGGACCTGCAAAGTGTGTAAAGCAGGCTTGGGATAAAGGTAGGCATGGAGGGGTAGACAGGGCTCATGCTGGTGCTTAAGGGATCTGAAAATGTGTGTGTGCTTATGAACCTGGAAAATGTCCTCTGTCTGTCTGCACTAGTGAAATTCTATCTACCAGATGAATAAGAGGAGGATTCTTGCCTGTCTGTGCTTGGTTTATGTGTGACCTGCATCTAGGTGCTGATGAAAGCTGTGCCTTATTTTTGTCAATATGTATGACCACCTGTGTAAGTGTCCTGTGTGTCTCTGTGCACCAGGCTGGGCTCCAGTGGCCGGGCAGGAAAGTCCTCTGCACAGCGGCTAGAGGAGGTGGCCACATTCATAATAATCCTTAAAAACATTATTATCTCTATTTCTGCTTTTGATTCCAATAAAAGGAATAGGATTTAATTTTTTCCATAAAAAGAAGATTAAAGCATTTGACTCCTGGGAATGAGAAGTTAGATAATAATTAGAACAGAAGTTGTGTAGATTAAATGTTGGGACAGCACTAACATGGTCAAATGATCCTTAACTTTGTAAATAAAACGACCACTTAAGAATTTTCCTCGAGATTATTTTCTAAACCATTAGATTATCCAGTCCTGATGTAAAAAGATCCCCCCCTCCTTTTTTTTTTAAGGTATTGAGTAGAATATCTTATGATAATAAGGAAGATATCAGTTTTTATAAATGGCCAGAACGATCAAGAAAGAAATCACTTCTCTTAGTTGTGTGGCTACAAAACCAGAATGCTGGTATTATATCACTATCAGACTAGTTCAAACAGCTCAGAGTTCACACAAATTGCAAATCATGTTCAAGACAATGGATATTTACCAGTACCTTTCACTGAGCTATTTGCTTGCACATTACCATTTCTACAGCATAGAAACACTTTGGATATGGGACTTTTCCCATATTCTCTGTGAGGAATGTGACCACATATTTAGAAGTCTCTGCAGATTGTGGACCTTTGCTGCTTGCTAGCTCAGCTCAATAATTTTTCCATGTTCTCTCATACAACCTTTAAGTGTTAGAAAAGTCCACACAAATTCCACCACTCATTACATTGCCCATCTTCATATTTTGGCTTAATGTCCATTTCTGCTGAGGTTTGTTTTAAAACACTCCATAGTGCTCTAGGGATCCAAAATACCTATCAGTTATGCACTAATCCTAACTTTTGAAAGTATGTTTTTTGAGATATTTAATGAATTATTATCTCTTAGCTATAAATCGTGTTGTAAGTCGTTCTAGTTTTAAGCATGTTTTCATAGAATCATAGAACTACAGATCATAGAATAGTTTGGACTGGAAGACACCTTCAAAGATCATCCAACCAACCCTGTCATGGAAGAGACATCTTTCACTTAACAGTTTGCTTAAAGCCTCGTCCAACCTGACCCTAAACATTTTGAGAGATGGGGCATCCACAGCTTCTCTGGGCAACCCATTCCAACCTCTCAACACACTCATAGTAAAGAATTCTTCCTTACATCTACTCTAAATATATCCTGTTTTTCACTTCCCCTTGTTCTATGACTACTGGCCCTGGTAAAATTCTTTCTCCACCTTTCATATAAACCCTTACTGAAAGGCAGATACAAGGTCTCCCTGGGGTCTTCTCCAGGCTGAACAATCCCAAGTCTCTCAGCCTTTCTTCACAGGAGAGCTGTTCCATCTCTTTGATCAACTTTATGGCCTTTCTTCTGGCCCTGCTCTAACAGGTTTATGCCTTTCTTCTGCTGGGAGGTCCCCAGTTGGATGCAGCACTTCAGATAAGGTCATATGAGAATGGAGTAGAGAGAGAGAGACAATCACATCATTTGACCTATTCATTACGCTTTTGATGCATCCTAGAATATGATTGTTTTTCTGTGCTGTAAGTGCTCATTACTATATCATGTCCTATTTTTCATCCAACAATCAAGTCTGCTGGTGATACTAAACTTGGAGGTGTTGTTTACTCTTTTGGGAGACAAGAGACTGCGCAGAGCAATCTAGATGGATTGGAGCATTGAGCAATCATAAATGACATGAAATTTAGTAAGACTAAATGCCAGATTCTGAATTGAGGATAGAGTAATGCTGTACACAAATATAAATTAGGAGAGGAATGGCTGGACAGCAACCCTACAGAAAGGGAGGTGCTGGTTGACAGAAGGCTCAATATGAGTCAGCAGTGTGCCCTGGAAACCAAGGGGGCAAACCGAGTCCTGGGGTGTTTTAAACACAGTGTTCCTGCATGGTAACATGCTCCTGCATGGGAAGGATTCAAAGCTTCACCAGTGAAGGTTTAGACTGGACATTAGAAAGCATTTCTTTAACAAGAGGGTGGTCAAACACTAGAACAGGCTTCCTAGAGAGGGGGTCAATGCTCTAAGCCTGTCAGTGTTTAAGAGGCATTTGGGCATTTTGGGCAATGCCCTTAAAACATGCTTTAGCTTGATCAGCCTTGAAGCAGTCAGGCAGTTGGACTAAGTGATCATTGTAGGTCCTTCCCAACTGAACTATTATATTCCTATTTCTATTCTTCTATTCTATTCATCTGTTCTGTTCTTTTATTCTTCTATTCTTTCTTTCTTCCATTATTCTATTCTATTCTATTCTATTCTATTCTATTCTATTCTATTCTATTCTATTCTATTCTATTCTATTTTATTCTATTCTATTCTATTCTATTCTATTCTATTCTATTCTATTC
>VZTU01033351.1:16313-27137 GCA_013400835.1 Zapornia atra
CTTGTCTCTTCTGGCCAATGTACCTGTAAAATCCCTTCTTGTGGGTTTTAACATCCCTCACCAAGTTCAGTTCCATCTGGGCCTTGGCTTTCCTGATCCCTTCTCTACAAGTCCGAACAGCATCCCTGTAGTCTTTCCAGGCTACACACCCTTGCTTCCAGAGCTTGTATTTGCCTTTCTTTTCCCTCAGTTTGACCAGCAGGTCCTTGCTTAGCCATACTGGCCTCCTGCCCACTTTCTTATTCAGAGGGACAGAGAGCCCTTGAGCTCTCAGAAAGGCATCCTTAAAGAGTAGCCAGCTGTCCTCAATATTTCTGTCTCTAAGGACCACCTTCCAGGAGATCTTGGCCAACAAGTCCTTAAACAGCCTAAAGTTTGCTCTCTTAAAGTTCAGTGTCCTGTCCCTGACTTGAGATTAAAAAAATCAAGAGGCACAAGAAGAACAATTGCCAGTGTAAAACCAAGGGGAGAAAAAAGAAAAAAAGAGAGCCTCATCTTTCTCCATGTCACTTGTCACCAGATCCTCTGTCTCATTTATCATGTTTATACGGCATCTCAAACAAATAGTCTTCTGTTTGTTGTGTTTGGCCTTTTCATTATAACAGAAAAAGTATTAAATTATTTTCTTCTCTCTCCCCTATATCTAGAACATACTAGAATTTGGGAACACTTGCATAGGTGTCCATCAGTTTTCTGCTTATACTTCAGTTATGAATGCTACAGACCTTTGGTACCTAACTCAAAGTTATCACAGGTAGAAATCACTGTAAACTGAGATTACAGCTAGGAAGCTGTCCTGGGTAGTATGTTAACACTATTTTGTTGAACAATGTATATAGAGAAGATAGATAGAAAAATCACCCAGCAAGAAGTTAAGTGTGAATATACTGGAAGTGCCAGATCAGACCCAACACAGATTAAAAAAGGAAATGTTATTTTATTTTTTTTTGTCAGTCTGACATTCCTCCAGGTAGTTCTACCTTCCACACTTCACTGTAAAATGTTCCCACTATTTTTCTTTAAATAAAATATATTGCAGTGCAATCTAATTATTGAGTCTGATACTACCAGAGTTCTTTCACACCTTCAGACCCTTTTTATGTTAATGTGCATTCCTGAGATGAGAACAACTATGTAACATCCACAAAAGTTTTCATGAACAAGGAAAAAAATATATAATTTATGTAAACGAAGTGTGTTCTACTTTTACCAAGTAAACTATGCAAAGAACCTGCATAAAAGTAAATAGCAGTTTTATAAATCAAACCTTAAGTGCCTAAATGCATTCACTTTTCAAGCAGTAATTTAAAGAGTTGAAGCACAAACACCATCTTTGCAGCCATTATAATTCAAACATTGAAACCTGTAAACTTTTTATTATAGCCTTTTTTCAAAAAGCTTATGCTTAATGTAAGAAAAGTATTTCTACTTTTGGTAATTTGTGCTGTCAGAAAGGTACAAACACTGAATGTAAAGTTACTCCCTGTAGGTATGCTTTTTGTAGGCTATATCTTTAAGACAGAGTAAAATTACCATTTTTATAATTACTTCAAACTTCATTTCAGGTATGCTATCATGTAAATCTTTCCCAGTCTGAGTGTTTATTCACAAATTGATGGGCATGTCAGATAACTTATATGAAGTCAGTGAATGAGACCCTTCTAATGGCAAAACAACCCATTGATACAATTCCAGATTGCAGGTCCCATAGATGTGATAACGCAGATCACATTGAGATATGAGAAGCTCACTAATGATTTAGTATGGGAACCAAGTCTCAAATTGTTGCCTGACTGTTCTGATCTTGAAAATCAATGTCACTTGTTTCATCTCTCTTTTTCTCAAAATGATTAACACTGAAGAGAATGAAATGTCTTTAATATTAAAATTAACCTGTGTTTAAATCTCTGCCTATTTATCTATTTTTACCAGATTAATCCAGGATATTTATTTCAGCAAATTAAATTAACCCCCCCGAGACAATATGGATGTATATGCAAGCATAGTGAGAAGGTATTTGATAAAGCTTTTTTAAAATGCCAGTTTACTGATGGAAAACAGGTTCTGTGGTACCTGTTTTCTCCCTCGAGTTCTATAGAGGTTTTGTCTTGGTTTTGGTTTTTTTAGTATCAAACTCTTACACTACTATTTTACCCACAGAGTTTTATGTGTACTTTCCAAGTATTTTGCAACAAGGTGATAGCATTGGCCCATGTGTGCCAGTATCGTGGTGCTCACAATGATGAGTACGAGTATACCAAGATCTCACATGAGCTTGAGGATCACAAACTGTTAATTCCCCAAAAGGTGACCCAATTTGTCAAACAAAATGACTGCCTGATTGAACTAACTCCAGTATAAATATTTCATCTCAGTATTAAGGTAGATTTCAGCAAAACGAGAAGCAGAATCCTCTGGAATCTAAAACATTTACAAAATGAGGAATTATCATCATATTGCAGCACTGACCTAGTTTGCATGCATTTTCATGGCAACAACAGACTTATCATTAGTCTTAGCTTAAAAGATATCAATCATAATTACAATCTGGAAATAATCTGCTAAAGCGGGTGAGAGCATTTTAAGACCATTAATAGTGAAAGCATGGAGCTATACAACAGACATAATTTACAGATTTTTCAGTTGCTAAATCACAAACAGTATTTCTTGCTTTAAGAAAGCACTTGTTTTGCATCCTTTACATCAGTGATTGATTCACTTGCCTTGATTACTTTTTGTTAACAGAGATAAGAATAAACAGAACGTGCATGCATTGTACTAGAAAACACATCATATTTCAGGATATTCAACATTAAAACGAAAGAAAAAGGAATAAAACTTGGCAGCCCTGAGTAACTGAAGAAGACTGCTGAACACTGCCTTCATTACAAAACTCTCACTGAGTGCTAGACTCTAAACTAATAAAGTCTGAAGACAAGAATTCTTTGTAACTGGTCTGGAAAGCTTGGCTATTTAAAAATAGAAACCACTATGTGTTTTACTGATCTGCAAACATTTTTGTAGGAAGCGAAAAGACTGCAAACTTATTAGATAGGGCTGAGAACAATTTATTGGATCTACAAAACAACTGATGTGAGGATTCATTATTATTGTGAAAGAGAATGCCTCCTAAAATTATGAGATGAGCAGTTTGAGGCACTGGTAAGTGTCTAAATATATCACCTAGAAAAACAAAAGTACTCCTAAAAAAATCTGTCTGATAGGAATCTCTCCATCTTTCTCTGTAGATCATGCAATTCCTTGATACAAACTCTATGTTATTTTAGAAGATAATATATGACTGTTTTGAAAATTAATGATGGGGGCCTAGAGGAAAGATGAGAAAAGATGCTTTATTGGGGACCACAGTGATAGAACAAGGGCTAATGGCTTTAAACTGAAAGATGGGAGTTTTAGATTAGGTGTTAGAAAGACATTCTTTCTGTGAGGGTAGTGAGGCACTGACACAGGTTGCCCAGAGAAACTGGGGATGCCCCATCCCTGAAAATGTTCAAGACCAGGTTTGTTAGGGCTTTGGGCAACCTGGTCTAGTGGAGGGTTTCCCTGCCTACGGTGGGGTGGAACTGTGTGATCTTTAAGATCTTTAATGCCCTTCCAAACCAAACCATTCCATGATCCTATAATGTTTGTTTCAAGTCTTTTAAAATAAGCGATTTTAATTATTCTTGTTATGTCAGTTCTTAGGATTATAAAATATCTTGAGTTAGGAAATAGCCATAAGGATCATTGAGTCCCACTCCCAGGTTTTATATTATTTACACATATTTTGGTAAACATATTTAAAAGAGAAAAGGTACCTGTGATGCTGTGAAAGTAAACATTTAAATTTAATTCTCTTTTCTTCAAGTTTGAACAAATTTTATACATGCTTATATCTATGTAATTTAAAAATACTCAGCTGATTTTGCTCCCAAATAATGTGGAAAGTAATTTTATGTGCTACTTTAATATCTTTCTTAAAAAGTCTTTGTAAAGCATATTTCTTTTCATATTATTGTTCTGATACAAAGTTTGCTTAAAGTCATTAGAGAATCCACAGATTTTAGGTCTGGAGTTATTTTTTTTTTTTTCCTTCTGGTCTACCATTTGTAGTCTCTACCCTCTTTCATGTTAATATTTTCCCCAAGGGAAATTATGCATACGTGCTATGGTCACACATCTACGGGTGCATGAGACAAAGCAACAAATAAAGAAAGGTAAGCTGCTAAACAGTACTTTAAGTCTAGGAGACTAGGCAGACTGTGTGTGCATTTGTCACAAGATAGGTATGCTGAACAAGGATGATTTATTGGCTGTGGAACAGGTAAATTAAAGACAAACTCTATGGAAGATTTTGGCATGGATTAAAAAGAGGCATTTTAGACAAAACAGCACTGCAACAGTGTCAGTTGCACTACAACTTCTTCTATGGCCTTACCTTCCTCATCAGATTATTTACTTATAACTCCACTTCAACAACTGAATAAATAGAACAGAACAGTAAAGACTGTAAAGTGATATAACTTTTAGAAGAAAAATAGTCAGATTGTTATAAAGGCATTTTGGTCTTGGTATTGTAAGCATTTTGTAAGTTTGGAAAGCTACCAGTTCAGAAATGTTTTGTAAGAACAATCATGAATAAAAGTAATTTGGGCTTGTGCTTTGTCAATTTTGAGTCAAAAGACTGGCTCAGCCTTACCACATTTAAGTACATATTACAAATATATATGAATTTCATATAGAATTTTTAGTATTATACAAAGACAGGCTACACCTACTCAAAATGATGTGGTAAAAATTCCAAATATTATTTTCTTAAGAAAGATATACAAAATTACTTGATGTTACTAAAACATTATATTTCATTAACTCCAAAATATATTGCTTTAGAATTCTGTTGTGAAATAAATTAAAAACGGTCAAATGTATATTAGAAAAGGTAAAGTGCTTAAATCTTCCGTGGAGCTAATATCCCAGTTTTTAACATCCTTTGTTCACATAGCACACAACTCTGCACATTTCAGAGAACTTTGACCAAAATATACAGCAAAGATCTTTATCCTGAGTTCAATCCCAGTGACTTGGAGTGAATTGCTAGTGATTGTGTTTTGCAGGATAAAGTACTTAAAGGATTGGCTCCTCTGTTGAGATTGCTGCAAGGCAATGTTGAATTGAGAATACTTAGCATCTTTTGTTCAGTTAGCTATGATTTTCTTACCAATATTCCAGTTCAGCTTTTACATTCTCTGACTGATTTTATCTTTGATGCTTCCACTTCTTTTGGCAGATATTATTTTAATGAGATAGCAACATTAATTAAAATTTAAGAGGTGCTACTTCCCAATATCACATTAGTACACGTTACCAGACCTTTTATAACAAGCAGTGAAACAAAGAAAGAAAACTTCTAAGAGTTCTTATCGGTATTAGCAGTTTGTCATGGTTAGTGATGAACATAAATTAAGATTTTCTACATTTCTTGGGCTTCAGTTGAGATGGAACAGTAACCCTTTCATTTTTAAACTGTAAAGGAACATAGTAGGCAAGCACAGGAAACAGAGAAGTCACCAGCATATAATTAAATAGTCATTTATCTTCTTAAGGATGCACAAGGTTTTGGATGGAAAAGTATGCCGTAGAAGTTACTGAATAAGGACAGGGATGGAAAGTGAGATTAGGAACCCAGAATTGGGAAATGTGAGACAGAAGAAGTGCAGGCAATAAAACAAAATAAACACAAGGAGATTAAAGTGAACTAGAAAGATGTTACATTATATTTTAGTCATATAGATGTTTTTGGTAAGTAAGGAATCCACAAATGTAGTCATAGGCTGTATTTGGTTTACGTGGAGAGGTTTTGGTAGTGGAGGTGCTACAGGGTGGCTTCTGAGAGAAGCTGCTTGAAGCTTCTCCCATGTTCAACAGACACAATGCCAGCCAGCTCGAAGATGGAGTCACCCAGGCAGAGCCTATCAGTGGTAGTGGTAGGGCCTCTGGGATAACATAATAAAAGAAGAAAAAAGAACCCCACAAAGAGTGGTTGCAGATGGAGAGATGAGGGAGGATATGTGAGAGGAAAAACTCTGCAGACAGGTCAGTGAAGAAGGATGGGGAGGAGGTGCTTTAGATGCTAGAACAGAGATTCCCCTGCCTGTGGAGGATCCCATGCTGTAGCAGGTGAATGCCTGAAGGAGGCTGTGAGCCTGTGGTAAGACCATGCTAGAGCTGTCTTTTGGCAAGACTTGTGGCCCCCCAGAGAGTCAAGCCCACGCCAGAGCAGGTTTGCTGGCAGAACTTGGGACTCCATGGGAGACTCACACTGTAGCAGTCTGTTCCTGAAGGTCTGCACTCCATAGAAGGGACCCACACTGGAGCAGTTGGTGAAGAACTGCACATTGGAGAAGTTAGTGGAGGATGGTCTCCTATGGGAGGGACCCCAGGCCAGAGCAGGGGCAGAATGTGAAGAGTCCTCCCCCTGAGCAGGAAAGAGTGGCAGAGACATCCTGTGATGTCTCCCAATCCCCATTCCCCATCCTACTGCACTGTTGGAGGAAGGAAGAGGAGAATTTGAGTGTAAAGTTGAGCCTTGGGAGAAGGGCAGGTTGGGGGAGGTGTTTTAATATTTGCTTTTATTTTTCATTACTCTATTCTGTTTGCTTGCTAATATATTAGATAATTTTTTTTTAGTCTGTTTTGCCTACGAGGGTAACTGGTGAATGATCTCTTCCTGTCCTTATCTTGGCCCATGAGCCTTTTATCTTTCCTCTGTACAGCTGAGGAGGGCAGGGATACAGCAGCTTTGGGGGGCATCTGGCATCCAGCCTGGGTCAACCCACCACAGAGGCGTAATCGATAGTAGAAGAGAGATCAGAAGCCAGGCTGAGAAAAGTATTAGAATGATGAATAGGAAAATGATCCATTCTGGCTCTCCTAAGCACTTGGGAAAAGCAGCTCCTCATGAGCTCATGTAGAGCTCCCCAAATTACTGGGTATTTTGTATTAATCTCCCATGTCTTAGTTTTCCATTTATTAAAAAGGAGATAGTAATAACTACTCACTTCATAGGGACATTGTAAAAATAAATGTATTAATGTTCATGAAGCACTTGGATGCTGTAATGATGAGCACCATAAAAAGCTTCTGAGGAAATTAATTTTGTCTTCAGAGTAGGTTTTGAATAGCCTGAATTAATGAAGGTGGGGGGCTGTGCACTGAACAATAGAAAATATAAGTCTGTTCAGTAAGGGAGCAGTAATTTTTCTGTGACCTGAAAGAGTCTAGGGGGTCTACTGTAAAAAAGAGAAGAAAGTGATCATGTGACAAATCTATTTTGTAGGACTTTTGCTTACAAGGTGAAATTCAGACTGCATACACAATGATAAATCTCTCATAGTGTAGCTTGGATTATGTTTGACCTTGCAACTCTAATAAAATTCAGTGTAATATTTAATGTGCAGTTAGACACACAGTACATAAGTTTCTGACAATGCATTGTCTTTTAATTAGTGTGGTGTATGCAGTGGGTAGGTGGGTGGGCTCAGATTTACATATTTATAGAATCCAGAGGCCATTTTTATATATTTCCATGCTTGATGAGATATAGGACTGAAACATAATTAAATGGGTTTATTTTGGGGTTTTTTATTTTTTAGTACTTTGTGTGTGTTTGTATATGAAGACAGTTACAACATGTTTTATAAAGAGATTTTGTTATTTTTAAGTATTCACCATGTTCTATGAAACCAGCTTCTGATATCTGACTCAAAATCAGTACAGAGGAAATTATGGACTTCTAGTACCTGGTGTACAGATGTGACTCGTCTACCCAACATCATTGAAATTAAGAATATCGTGTTTGAGGACATAGCTATTATCATCACATAGTGGTCTTTACTTGAGATTATCATCACACGTTTGTCATCAGAGGATGTTATCATTGTCACTGGAGAGAAATTATTCTTGGAGCTTGTTTTGATTTTGTCATAATAATGACATGAATTCCTAACGAAAATGCCAGTAGTATTACCACATTCATTACTTTAAGTACAAACATTAAATATGCATATAATTATTACAGATGAGAAGAGGACTTCTATATTGACGATTCTTACCATCTTTGTAGCATTAGGTCATTTAACTAATTTTATCCTTCTGCTTTGAACTCAACAATAATATCTCAAAAAGAACAAAGACCTGGAACTGTGCACGGTTCTAAAGTTATATCACTGAAGTACTAAATTCCATTAATAGAACTCATGGATGTTGTAGAAACCTCAGTTTTTATCAACTGGCATGTTTTATTTGTGGATTTTTTTTTCGCATTCTTGTCTTCCCGCATTCCCAAACAGAATGTATCTTTTTGTTTCTGATATCTTATGCTTCATACGGAATCAGCTGTGTAAGCTATCCTGCCCTTATAGAAAACCAAAGAAAGTCAGCCATTGAATTTAGGTTCACTTGTAGATTAGCTTAAATTCTATCCCATCATACGTCGTTCTGTTCTTAGTAATTTTTATTAACCTAGCTAAAAACCTTATGTGTATTGGTTTTAATTTCTTTTGTCAGTCTAACTCAGCTTGACTTCCGCTAATTTTAACTTTATCCATGTCTCACGTTACAGATGTTGTTTTCTTTCATGATCAATCTCCTTCATTCATTGTAGGCTTTTCTTAAAGTTAATACCTCCTCTGCCGTGTTAACTCAGCTAGAACTCAACCCTTTCCTAGATTTCTCCCCTGAATTCCATAGGTACTATCAAAAGTGACTCCACTGCTTTTACATGCAGTGCTGTTCCTGAGCAGGTCAGTTTAAATGCCCTGTCCATTTCTCTCTTCTTCCCTTCCTGCCTTGTGCTATCACAAGTACTTGTGCAGCTGCTTTGTGAACAGAATAATAACCTGTCAGACATGCTTATTTCTCAAGCAGATCAGAAGCCTGATCTTTAAGGAAGCCACCATACAGCTGTGTCAGGATAACAAAGAGGGGGTAGTGAGGACAGAAATGCCATAGTAGCACTACAATGCCATACAAGAAATTTAAAGTTGTACTACACCTATAATTTGAAAGAAGGTAGAGTTGTGATCACCACAATCTTCAACACGTAGAATGCTGTGAGTAGAGAGATCACCTAATTGCCAATAGTCAATGTGAGTTGGAAGTTGAAAAGGTAATTCAGAAATTATTGTCTGGTCTTGGCACAGAATTCTTCAGCCTTTAAAAATTCTCCTATTTAGTAATTAAGCTAGTCTTAATTATTGTAATCTGTATTTAAATACCAAGACTAATGATTCATTAACATGATAGATTAGATTATGAAAAATAGGTAAGTAGGTTATAGGCAGGTTAAACACCAGCCTTCCAGTCCTTCAGTGTAATGCACAATGCAGAAATGAGAAGTCAGTAGATGTACTATGTATTTTTAAATGATGGCTGTAATTACCTTTCACACTGTGTCTCCCTACATGACTGATTTCTACTAATGCTTCCCCAGAACACAAAATATAAAATTTATTGTTTAAAGTACCTTTTCAGAGTTAAAGGCTGAGCAGAACCTAAACCTCAGAATACTTTTTTGGCATCAAAACTTATGTAGCAATAAATGAACTAGAGAAGATTAATAAATCTCATTTCCATTTGAATCCTTTGAAATAATCATAACTTTTTTGCATGTTTGATGGATATCAGGATCAATGAGGTTGAAGTTATGCGTATGTGCAATTCAAATGGAACGAGATAATAAATGTTGCTCAATGGAGTACATCCAGAATTGATACTCTTCTCTGAAGCTAGTAACCTAGTGTAATGAGAATCAAATTTGCACAGTATTGATGCATAATACCTAATTGGATCTGACCTCAAATTTTAAAGCTGCCTTCATTCTAATACTTTGTAAAAATGCCCCTCTCAGGCTGAGGAAATATGTGATTTCACCACACAAAAGTCAACTGGATGAAGTGAAGGAGTTACATTCCATTGGGCACATGCAGAGTAAGTAGCTTCTTTCAGGAGATCAAGGAAAGTCTAATATTTTTGCCTTAAAGAATCTCTGGAACACACTACAGGTTGGTATCGTCTCATATTCCCAAGTGTTACTCTACAGAAAGACTTCATGTGTAGCTGGCACTCTTCAGACATTCTTCTATTTTAAGGTATTTGTCCCAAGTATTTTATAAGGGAATCATCAAGATGCAGACTGAGAATTAAGAAAGGATGAACACAGACTAGACAAAAATTTGAGTAGATTTGTTTAGTGCTTTTTTTAGCAGTAATATTTTTCATAATTTTTAAATAAAGTAAAAGTAATGAAATTGTGTTATTTCATACAACTAGGGAATGGCTGCTTTTTATTTTAAAGATGCAGTGTATATGTTTCCCTTTATAAGCTGAAGACTCTCAACTCCAGATAATCAGACTTTGTCTATTGTAGTGTAGTGATAAGTATTGAGAAATATTCTCCTGCTCTGGACTTTTGTCACAGACACTGTCATAGTGTTAGAACTGTCCATGGGATTCTGTGGTGGGACTACAGACAATTCTTGTCACATTTTGGATTTTAGAAGTGACTATAGGCCATTCCCAAAAGTTTAGAAGTACTCTGTATCACAAAAGATAGAGGTGTTTAGAAGTATGGATGTGGACATATGGATATGGAAGTATGGATGTGGACAAAATCCTTTTTAATATGATTTGTTCTCAGTGTTAGGGAATGTTTCATTTACCAGTGTAGACATGGAACTCTTTTTGGAACTGACAAGATACAGATTCAAGGCAGCAGAGAGAAGATGTGAGAAATTTTCCCATCCCCCTCTTGCCTTCAAGGAAAGG
>VZTU01033352.1:803-11502 GCA_013400835.1 Zapornia atra
TCCTGGGCTCCTTTGCCCTTAAGGACTGGCTCCCATGGAACCTTATCAAGCAGCTTTTCTGAACAGTCCAAAGCCTGCCCTATGGAAGTCCAAGGTGGCTGTTCTACTGCCCTGCTTCCTTAATTCTCCTAGAACTGAATTCTATCATCTTCTGTCTTCCAAACGTCACATCTCCCACAAGGCCTTCTCTGTTCACAAACAACAGGTCCAGGCCTTCCCTAGTTGGTTCACTCACTGGTTGTGTCAGGAAGTTGTCTTCCACACACTCCAGGAACCTCCTAACTGTTTCCTCTGCTGTATTATACTTCCAGCAGACATCTGGTAAGTTGAAGTCTCCCACAAGGACAAAGGCTAGTGATTGTGAGGCTTCTTTCAGTTGTTTGTAAAATAACTTGTCAGCCTCTTCCTCCTGGCTGGGTGGTCAATAGCAGACTCCCACCACAATATCTGCCTTACTGCGTGCTCCTCTGATTTTATCCATAGACACTCAACCCTGTCATCACCATCATCAAGCTCAAGTTTTTACAGTGTTTGTCTTCCTGACCAACTGCTATGTGTCCTGAAGTCGTATTTCATGGGTAGTGGCCAGGCATCACCTGCTGATGGGAAATATAACATCTTGCTTTGCTTCGACGTGCAGCTTTTTGTTTTTGCTGTATTAAACTACATTTATCTTGACACATGAGTTTCGGGTTATTTTCTCCATTTTATTTTTCTCCCCTCCCTGTCCTGCTGAGGGGGATAATGATAGGACATGGGGTAATGGGTGCAAGACGGAGCATAGGAAGTTCTGTGTAAACATAAGGCAAAACTTTTTCACTGTGAGGGTGACACAGCACTCAAACAGACTGCCCAGAGAGGCTGTGGAGTCTTCTTCTCTGGATACATTCAAAACGTGCCTGGACATGTTCCTGTATAACCTTCTCTAGGCAATCTTGCTCTGTCAGGGGATTGGATAGATGATCTTTCTAGGTCACTTCCAACTCCTAACATTCTGTGATTCTGTGGTGTCCAGCCAAGATTAAACCACCACATACAGAGAGCATATGATTGCTGCTTTCCCTGATCTTGACTTCTTGACTCATAACTTACTGTTCAACTGTTCACTATAACTTGAGTGACACTGTGATGTAAATGCTGAACAGAGGGGCTTCTTAGATTATTTTTTTTTAAGTTTCCAAACTTAGCTGACATGTAAAGAACTGTAATATTTTTTTTATCGGCAAACATTATCAAACTGATTGCTGTACATACCAGGTCACTTTATGTTAACATGTTTTAGAAATAATGGGTTATCCTTTCAGAATTATCTTCACTGGTCTGTGTGCACAAAAGATCACTATTTCATTTGAGGGTTAATGATAGGGAATGATAGGGAAGCATTTATTCATTTAGTGGTCCATATGGTCCATATGATGTTTATTATGTATAAAGTAACTTTATGAGGCCTCAGTTTGGTTCTATCCTAGTTTATGAATCTAAAGAACAACTTTTACTCTTCAGTTATCTGTCAAAATAGATTTCATAATTGCTATCTCTTTAGCAAGTACCATTAATAGCTAATCCTCCATTTACATTTCTCCACTATGTTAAAGTAGATTTGCGCCCACATATGAGATTTTCACTTAAGTGAGTTATTCTGTTTAATATTAGTCATCCTTTCTTTTTTTTTTCTTCTTTTTCTTGGAGACTGCATTGTTATCTAAGTAAATTGAGATTATGAACCTTAGAGAAGCTTTTCACATCTACAGACTCCTTTTTGTCATATTCAGGTAGTAAAAAGAGGAAGGGTCACACATGATGATGGGATTATATGATAATAACCGTTAGTTTATGTGAACAGGAAGTATGCAGTTGAACCAGCAGTTCCACTTGGATGCAAGAATAATGATGTTCCTGCCATGTGAGCTAATGAAGTTTCTGTAATGTGAAAGCTGCAGCCCACTTACTGAGATGCATAGTATAGAAATGTGGATTACTTTCCAAAGTATGGGTTTGTTTGGGGTTTTTTACTCTTCACTAGTTTTGACAATGCAATTAACTGTATGGAAAGCACTGAGCTTTTGGATGTGATTTTCAAATGTTTTCCACCCAGAATCAAAAGGATTGGGAGAGTTGGAAAAGTAGTGAAAGAAACCAGAGTATCTGCAATATAATTATATGTCTAGAAGCTGGTCTTCAGTATTCTCCAGATACTATGCAGAGAGGTAAAAACAGGGAGTGATTTTTACTTTTGGGATAGTGGAGTCTTTCCACCATCAAAGTTTAGTAATGCTCGACGTACTCTTTCCCAGTCTGCTTTTCTTCCAGTATTAATGGTATATGGTGTGTATGTGAGTTGGTACTCACAGCACACAGGGGCAGGCAGTTTGCTGCTTCTGCACAGCATCCACCACTGGAAAACCCCAGTGTAGGGCTTTAGTAGAATTTTAGTGTAGACATAAAAATAACAGTCTAGTGGGGTAGGTACCAGGTTTTGATATTAGCTAAAGCCCGTCTGTATGTCTAAAAGCAGCAGGTTATTTTGAAGACTGCTGTTTAGAGGATGGGTAGCATTATTAAAACAAGTTGGTGAGGCTTTTGAGTGGCTTTTATCATATGTTCCTTCTCTGCATTCTTATTTCTTTTGAGATTTTCTGTTTCATTGGTTTAACTACTTTCCAGCATATCAGGACTGCAGAGTTGTTTTGGAATCAAAACTATCCTTTTATTCAGTCTTTCACTGGTAAAAGTTAACTTGTTCAAAGTGCAGAGCATCTCATGTCCTAATCAAGCTCATTTGATCAAAATGGGGAAACTGATCTACCTAATGTCAAAACTAGTTTATTGTTCCTCAATCGGGATGTGAATTCCGTAACCTTATTCCACTAGTATGACAAGTATCATAATGAAACCTAGAAGCAACAGCCATAAGGTTACCTCCTATATAAACATTGAGCAAAAATTTTTCCTCTTCATGTAAAGAATTGTCCCTCTAAAACAAATGAGCAGGTAAGTAACCAGAAATTCATATGTCAGGCCATGCTTTTGTGTCAGTCTGGTTTATGTTGACAGTTGTTTTGTAGCTTCACTGAAGGAATTTCGATGTTAATTAACAGCTCTTTGAAGCTATTTCTTCTAAACATGACTTTACATCTTGGCTAAACTAGAACATATGATCTGTAACCCTAAAGACAGTTTTTTCTGCAGTTTCTACCAGAAATGCTGTTTGATAATGTGTTTTAATAAGCTATGTAGTTCCCGAATGATTTTCAACACAGCTAGAAATTAGCGCTCTGTTTCTATGGGTGTGAAATTCCCATTCTCCTCAAGAATAATGAGAGAGGCTTTGCCGACCTCTTCGGCAGCGTGAATCGACTATGATGTGTCTGAATGCAGGATCATTTTGGAAATGTTTGGAGATTTAGACTTGATCTCAGGCAGCAGCCAACACAGGTCATTCATTGACTCTCTTCTGTCATTTAAACAGAGTATTACTTTTTTTTTTTTACCAGTCTTAGTTTATTTGATTTTTGTAAATAAAGTTCTCAAATATTTCTGCTTGTTTTCAGAGCCTTCACAAATCTTCCATAAACTCTTGATGCATCTTCACTGGCTCTGAAAGTACCAAATGTAATCTACCTTCAACTATCCTGTTTATGGCTAGTTCCCTGTATTTTATGCATCCATTTTTAGACTTGATTAGTATTTTATGAGCCACTTGCCCATTTTGATAACGAAACCTTTGCATTCTGGTGTTACCAGCCACAACCACCCTGTCCACTGTATTAAAACCTGGGAGAGCTGGGAAGGAATGCAGGCGAGGGCAGCTGTGGTGAGACTTTGAGGTGCTGTGAAGGGCATAAAATCATGTTTTACCATCTGTCACTGGCAGCAAGAATTAATATTCTTCAATGTTAGCCTAAGTGAATGGAACTTAATTAAAAGGAAAGTGAGGCTAATCATTACATTACCAAAGAATAAAGTGGGGTATCAATATGCATTAACCTATACATAGCTGAACACATGATTATGTTGAGATCAAATTCATGTCAGACAGATTTTATTTGTTTGCATTATCTGTTCCTTTTCCTTTGGCCTAATAACATCATTGTTCTGTTTAAATTAAAAATAAGTGTATATGCCTGGTAATACTTAATTTGTTTATTAAGTTTGGGTTTTCAGAAAGATTGGCTTTCACTGTAAATAATTTGAGAATGTAGGTGCAGAGAAAATAGATAAAACTAGAACAGCAAATAGCATTGGGATGGTTACACAAACACTAAGGCTAGGTGGAAAGCTCAATGCATTTAGTCAGCAGTGCCTGTTTCTCTCAAGTAGCTGAAAGATGGTGCCTTTCATTTCTTGTATGTCTATTGCTAGAGGATTTTTTAATTGATTTACAGCAGTGCATAGAGAAAAATTGAGAAGGTGTCACCTACAGCAGTACAAACACCTTCCTTGTCTCAGACTTCCATGGAAATACCTTGACCCAGTTTAGATCAGTTTGCCTTGGAAGTTAATTGTGAGCAGCTGAGTCATGGTGATGAAGGCTTGCTAATGCAAATGTTCCTACTTCTTTTGAATGATTTTTTTTTTTTGAGGAAGCAACCCATATTCATATATTTACACATTTTTTACTATACATTTACGTGTGTTGCCCACCAGGCATTCTACACCAGAATGACAGGAAATTGCTCAGAAAAAGTAGGATTAAAATGAAGAGTTACTTATTAATGACTGAGGATTTCGGGTATAAAATAAAGTCTCTGGCCATGGTAGAATTCTAGTGGTTCTGCCAAATCTCTTTTGTATGTACTGAGAGGGTGGTCGGGCACCGGAATGGGTTCCCCAAGGAAGTGATCACAGCACCCAGCTTGACTGAGTTCAAGAAGCATCTCGACAATGCACTCAGTCACATGCTCTGACTTGGTTGGTCCTGTGTGTAGCCAAGAGTTGGACTTGATATTCCTTATGGATCCCTTCCAACTCAGTATATTCTATGATTCTAGGTTTTGTTTTGATTTCTTTGGTGTGAAAGGACAAGGAATGGTGGTAATGTGGTAGCAGACCAATTGCCTGGGCCAGGCACCCCTTTTCTTTCCCCCTAGAAAACCCTGAAGCATGGAGCAGGTTGAAAATGGGGAACAAGCTTTATTCCAGACTCAAGCCTTTGAATAAACAAGGTAAAATGTCACTAGGCACCAGGAAATACTAGACCATTCGGGCTGAGGTAAAGACTCATAAAATATTTTCAAAAAATCTGATGCAAAGTCTTTGCAAAAGACTTCCCTTTATATTATAAATGCACCAAATAGACTTGTAAACCACAGTAAGAAAAATAGATGTGTTGTGCAGTACAGTGGTGGTCTCTTGATGTGTGTATGTTTCAAGTGTATCAACAGAACAATATACAAATGCCAGGCAGGGGGTGGTTATTTGTGTTTTCCATGTTGGTTGACAATAAATGATGAGATTAAAACTTACTAATAGCAGAATGGGAGGTTATGCCTTATTAAAAAAAAATATGCTTTGTTCTCTGCAGAGACTTCTATTGGAATCCATCGTCATTCATAATTCAAATGAGTTTTGAAGTTTTCCCTTGTAGACTGTGTCCTGTATCAAAGGGGGTTACACATAATTTGGCGTGAATCGGCCAAGTTAATGGTCTCTGCTTCTATGAGGCATAACACGATTTTAGTAAGAATTTCTCCACAGATCCTGGATATTTTTCTAGTTCTGAGTCACTAAGTATTTTGATTGAGATTGTATAGGAAATGCTTTTGTCAGCTCAAAAATTGGAGAGGGAGTGAATGGCTAGAACTGTGAATTTATTATTTCCATGTATGGAGCAAGTTTTGTGAGTCCAACACTGCCTGAGGGTATACCTGGATGTCTCTCAGACTCACAGAACATTCTTTATGTGAGGCCACTTATATTAATTATCTAAAAAGTGACCTTCTAAAGAAGGGATACTCCTTTCTGCCCCAATTCTGCCATTTTTAACCTGTGCGCCTATTCCACTTCCAGCTGCAACAGAGATTTGTCATAGTTCAGGCTTTGACTGCCCTTTCCTGACTAGGACAACTTTTGGAAGAGGATTGAAGCCTTTGTGCTCATGGCAGCCTATAGTTGGAAGATGTTCTGTCATCGGAGTGAACAGCACCCTTTCTTCCTGAAAGCCCATATTGTGGTTGTTTCCCAGGGTAGTACCAAGCCTAGTGCCAGGCATCCCTTAAAATGTGGGTTGCTCACGTTGTTACAAAGGGTCAGAAAATGGAAAAGAATCGAAGAATAATTTTCCCATAAACCTATTTTTTCCTTTGAACTTCTGCATGCTCAGTTTTTTCCATTGTTTGTACGTGAAAGTAATAGTCTTCATTGTTATTCATGGTTTTGTTTATCCAAGAAATTATTCTGGTTTTGCTGTGGATGTTAGCTATTAACTGTTGGAAGAACATCCCAAGAGGAAGCATGTCAATACTTGTATTTTGTACCAGAATTGTAAGGTGCTGCTGAAACATACTTATACTGAAATTTTTGTATGATCTCAGAAATGGAGAGCTGCTTTAGGAACTCTAAACTCAATAGAATGAAATTAGGAGGTAAATATGTTTCTATCATGAGTTTTTTTATAGAAGTTTTCTTGCATCATGTTGATAGGAAGCTGCTACAAATTTTGCAATGTGTTGACAAGTGCCAGTGTAGGTTTATGAATGCACTTGCAAATACTCTGCAGGGAGTTGGAGAAATACTGCAGGTGAATTTTGAGTATGATTGGAAAGCATTATTTGTCTGATAATTTGGGGGAGGAGAGACCTCTTTTGGTAACTGGTATAGTCTTTTCTAGTCCTGCATGCATATAAATACATATACATGCATATAAATTTTTATCTATTTAGTATATTATGATTCTTCCTTGTCTGCTTCACCAGCTAATAACAGGTTGGATATAGGAGTGTGTTTCTTTGGGAGAGATTGAGAGAGCAATAACACATGAATGGGAATGACTCAGTATTCTTTCTAATATGAAACTTGAATGATCTATTGTAAGACAGGTATTATAGGATTATAGTTTATTTATGTATATAATATTATTATGTGGAAGGATAATAATAAGTGCTACAAGTGTCTGGGTGGACCCATTATGATGGAATTACCTTGCACAACCGTGGAAGTCCATAATCTGTTCTTGGCTGGCACTCACTTTCCTAGCACTTCTCTGCAAGTAAGGTGGCAGTCTGGTTGGGCAAGGTTAGACAGGTCAGGGATCTGGCTTGAGGCTGTATTGTCAATAAGGCCAGGAGGTCACCTGGTGGGTGTGGTAGACAAGCATGTGCAGACCATTAAAATAATTCTTGCATACAAGATCTTTTTCCCTTTTGACCAATTGCTTGGTTGTAGGTATAGCAAGTGCAGCATAAGAAAAATCATTGTTCTGTTCTTTCTATATGGTACAATTGGGATTATTCTGGCAGTGTAACCATCCTGAGATGTGTTTTGCCCCCTTCATAGATCTTTTACATGAAAGATGAGTACAAAGACATTTTGAATATAGGATTGAATTGTCTGAGAGTCAGCAAGGACATAATTTTCTCAGAGGCTCAACTGCAGTATTTTAAGATCATCTTTTACAACATCTTCTTAATTATATTCTTCCCTCACTATACTGAGTGCAGCTGTGATGTTTGTGACAAACTTGGTGACTTTTGTTTTTCTTCAAGCAAATTACCAAGTTCAGAAGGAACCAAGATGCATACTTGCTTGCAAAAAAAAAGGTCTTCTCATAGCTCACAGCAACTACTGGTAGTGTTTCCTCTCACAGCTCACATAGTCATCAGGTGCCTAGAAGCAGAACGAAATTTTATCATAGATGAACTGAACTTGAAGCAGACTTGGAAGATTATGGTAATTACTGGTTTACTAGCTATATTCCTGCAAGCACAGAGGAATGCTTAAGTATTGTTACTCAAAACCAAAGTAGCTCGTTTCATTTGGTTTTCCATGGGCAGTAAGTCAGATCATCTGAGGCTACAGAGGTTACTGGTCTTCATCCTCTAATATTCATATGACACCTAAAAGAAAAGAAAAGGTCTGGGTTTTTTGCTCTTTCGTTCATCTGATCTGCAAACAATTTTACACTTGTCTCAAGTTTTTCTGCTCACTCAACACCCAGAAGGTGAAAGCTCTTCTTTGCTCTATTACATCTCTCTTTTTGCATTAGTTCCTTCAAAAATAGAGATCACCACGATTGTTTTTTACTTAATATGAGCTAGTAAAAGTCCTGTAGAAGGGTAATCTTTGTCTCTGGTAAGCTTGCATGAAATGCCACAGATCAAGTTAGTCAAAGAGGGATCTTTGTCAGTTGAGAAATAAGGATTCTCAGATTCTAGGAGACTTATCCTTAAAGGCCTGCAAACTGCTTCAGAATATGTACAAGAGACGCAAACGTCTCTTGAGCCACTGAACAGTTCTACAGGAACCTGTCTGCAGGCCAACAGAAAGGCACAGTCTGTAAAGCTCATTCTCAAAACAGTACCTAATTAAATTAAAGTTGGGAAGTTATATTGTGAAGTTATTAATATCTATTTTACAAAATGTCCCCCCATGGTCTGCAGGCACCCAGTGTGTGAGAGGCTTCTTGGCAACAGGGCAAATTTTCCACTCATGCAGATTGTGTCCAGTGGGGAACTTTTGAGGATGGTGTAGGGTCAGAAGCTATGTGTTAAAACTACATTATCCACTTCTGTGCAGATGAATCTGTATGTATTGGAGAAACTTGAAGCTTAGTCAAGGTGGAATGTCAGCTTGAAGGAATATCAGAGGAAAACCAACCAACCAACCAAACTAATTTAATTCTCCTACTGTTCAACTGCTATTCCCTGTGATTTTTTATCTAGTTACTATTTCTGGAAATAGCTGAGTGCAATATGTTGAGGATATACTACTGCTATACATTCCAGCAAGAAAATTTCTGCCTACAATTACCTGAATGGAGGTTGTAGAGAGGTGGGAAATGGTCTCTTCAGACAGGTGACAGGAGATAGGACAAGGGGAAATGGCATAAAGCTGTGCCAGGACAGGTTCAGATTAGATGTTAGGAAAAAAATTTTTACTGAGAGAGTTGTCAGGGCCTGGAACAGGCTGCCCAGGGAGGTGGTTGAGTCACTATCCCTGGATGTGTTTAAAAAAAGGCTATATCAGGTATTTAGGGATATGGTTTTAGCATAGGACAGGAACGGTTGGACTTGATCTTAAAGGTTTTTTCCAACCTTGTGATTCTTTAATTCTGTAATTACTATGTATTTCCGGACTACATTGTCCTATTTTACTCTCAAATTCCCTGTTCAGGTAAATATTTGTTTCTTGCCTTGTTGTTTTCTAAGTGAGCTCTGGATGCACTATCTAATATCTTGCCTGTTCTGATGTCACATGGATATTATTAGGACACTAGAAGATTTTGACCAAACACTTGGCTGACTGGACAGAAAATGCTGCTTTTAATGCCTTAAAATCTTAATTATGGTTTATGCTCTCAAGATAGTTACAAATTAAAGGGCTTGTGAGAAAAGTTTTTGAGTCTAAATGTGGAAGTTGAGTATCCCTATTATCCTTGCATCTGGAAACTAGTTTTGGGTATTAATAAAATAAGTGGGCTAGGGCAGCCCTGTGGTTGTTCTGACTTAACCTGGGAATCAAACCATCCCAGAGAGAGCTCAAGAGATGACACTTTAATGACACCTCTCACCCTGCCCTAGACCACATTAATATGTTAAATCTTGTCTACCCAACTTGAAGATATGTAGTAATTTTAGTGTAAATCTTAACAGAATCACCCTTTGAGGAATAATTTATATGCTATCTGGCATTTGAACACAAGCAGTTATCCAAGAGAAGTATCTACATACTCTAATCAAGCATAAGTAGTTAATTCTGTCAAATCTATGAAACCTTAAAGCTGAGAAATTCAGATCAAAAGGTTGAGCGATTTATATTTTGTGCACTTTGTGCTGAAAACGTACTTTTGATAGCACTAATACTTTGTCTAACAGCACTCATGGTAAGCCTTAGGCATCTTAAAACCCAAAGCTATTTAATTTCTTTTGTGGAAGAAACAATTTACATATTGGTGTAGGCAGAGGAAGGGTTGAGTGATCTTAGAGAAGATTCATTTAAATAAAAACATTTCATCTAATGACTAAAACTTTTTTTTTTCCCCTTTTGGGAATTATAGTTTCAGAATTAAAACTTAAAGTTTAAAACTATCTTTATTCAGTGTGCATACAGATTGCCCACACCACTGTTTTTAAATCTGCTGTTGAGACTTGGTCTAAAATTTACTAAACTGTATGTTAGATTTTACTAAAACATATGCTGACTTATCTTGTTGGTCAGTAATATCATTAAATGTGATTTTTTTTTGAAAGTTGAGATTCTGATATACAAAATGAATACAGTCATGTTATACTGGTTTAGATGTCTGAGGAAAAAGCACTTGAAGATTCCTCTTACAAGTGTGAAATACTTAATATTGTACAGCAGAAAGGATCAATTTGGGACTGCTTGCAAAAACAACAGTAGAAATGAAAATCAAATTACTTTTCCACACCTGTGAATGTCAAGGTTTAACTACTGGTTACATTTAGAAAACTTCTTTAAATTAGCTAGTAACTTATTAGAATACCTCCTAGTTTTTAAACCTTGGTTAACTTAAAAATAT
>VZTU01033353.1:0-31201 GCA_013400835.1 Zapornia atra
CAGGGCTAAACCACCACAGCACCACAAGACCCAATTCAAAATACTTCAAACCTGAATAACAAATCTCCAGGTTATTACAGAAATTGTCTGAGAGAGCCTATCAAATACAACAATAACTTAGCTTTAATTTCAAACAAACTAATGTCACAGAACACAATCCAGAATATCCATAAAATTCATATTGCATCACAACTCCTGTGACTGTAATGATTCCTTGTAAAAGTTCTGCAAAAAGCTGTGATTCATACATGAGATCAAAACAAAAAAACTTATTGAAGGACTTGGAACATTTAAGATTTACAGTTATGTGATGTTTACTGTCATTCATTATTATAGACATTTCAAAAGGGAATAAAAGATCTGAGAGAAAAATATTGCATAGGAAATTCAACATAACGATTATAAGATGCCATTAAAAATTAAAATTATTTTATTCATCATTTTAATGGGAGCAAGTACTAATTACAGTGAGAGACTACAAACAGAAAAAGTCTATGGATCCATAGGAATAAAACTCTATTGTATGCTTTAAAATATTTGTATTTCACTAATGGCAAATAAATGTCATCTACACTAAGTAGTATGAAAATGTTGCATGGATAGAACAAATAATTTATGTTAGAGGAGTTTGCTTACAAAAATGTCCATAGTTCTCTGCCTTCTACAGATTAGGATAGTTGAAATTTTAAGGCAGCATAACTAAGTTGGACCTTCTATCACAGCAGGGCAAATGTTGATTTCAATCCTCAATACACTCCAATTTCTGCATTGTAGTTAGACCAAGTCATGGACAGTGTACATCAGGTTCCACTTTTTGCTAAACATTATATATTTAGTTTTACACAGAGTCCAAGTTTAAATGAGGAAAGCATTACACAATCCAGTCTGAGAATTTGTAAGATATCCTTCTACACTGCTGACATAAAGGCAACATATTTAGAAATAAAAAGCAATAGCTAGGTCCAGCTAGCTCAAACTAAGTCAAAGTGGCAGACTTCTTTATATCTGTTGTCAGGTTCTTAATAGCATTTTTATGTAGTTTTGGCATTGAATCCTCTCTCAATGAATTGGCTTACAAAGTTCTATTCATATTTTTCATTGTAAATCTCATTACTTTGACAGGTAACATCACACAGTGTGTGCTTTCTGCAAAATGCAGGCTCTCCATAATACTATATTCTTGTTCGGTAGTTTATTGTTTATGTAAAACCAACTGTCAAGACAATATTCTTTGTTATTATTGATGTGTTATCTCCTTTCTGTTTTATTCAGGGAGATTTTTCCTGATAAATTTTAAAAGCTCTTTACAAAATATATGTTGAAAGTTTTGCACTATGTTATTACCTAAGAAATTTCTAAAACGGTTGTGGGATTTTTTATAAATTGTAAGTAATGACATAGTGTCTCATATTTCCATTAAAAGCTAATGCACTGGAAAACATGTATTGTTAAAATATTAATCTAAATGGAAAAGTCAAGATTAAATACCTTATACAAGCTTCAGTTGAAGTTGTAGAAAGCTAGACAATTTTTATATAGCCTAAATTTTATTTCAAGATAACATTAGCATAACAAAAAAACCAGAAGATAAAACCAAAAGCCAAGTCATTCATACAAACCCAGTATAATTTCATTAGCTTCATTGGAATTATATGATTTTAGCAAATTTAGGCAGAGCATTTAAAATTTTATGAAATATTGTTTCTAATAAAAATTCTTGCCTATATTTTATTTCAGTAAGAAAAAGGAATAAAAAGAGGAAAGAACTTTTATCGGAGTATTTTTCCTACCACTCAAAAATGAGTGGAGGACTTCAACATGATTTTATTTTCTATCAAAATAATAATGAGTTCAGATGTTGCAGAAATAGTAAATGTCCACAGAACCTGAACTTTGAAAACATCATGTTTAGGATCCTAGTGGTGTCTCCTCATAGGGTCTAAAAAAACCCCTCATTTTTTTACGCTTACAGAGTCATCAGTCAGTTCCCTGAAGTGCAGTTTGTAGTAGTTCAGTAGTTCACAAATTCCTGTGGGATTTTTGAAGACATTTTGCATTGTGCATGATGACTCCCATATTTCTAGTTCAACAAATTGAATCAATCCATCACAATATCTAGAATGGCAGTATAATATTGTACATTAATCTCATATGCTGAAATATTGGCTTCTTGTTTCTGATACCCACACTTTCTGTGGTCTTAAACAAATGTTTGTACAGTCTGAACATCAAGACAGTATTTGTGAGCTACAAAAAATAATCTATGTATCTATCTCTACATAAAAAAATCTTTCTAACCATAATAATCCTTTACCCATATTACTCTTCATTTGTCTGCTTACTCATGTCCTCAGTTTTCTCATACCATGCTTTTTTTTTTAACTTTACCTTAATGGTTTCAACAGCTTTTCTTGTCATGGTTGGAGCACATAGATTTTACTAGCAGATTGATAGCTTGGTGGCTTAGTGGCAGCATTTTCTATTTGTTCTTGATTGCAAGCTTTACGGTTCTGAGTGAGTTTACAAGCTCAGGGAAGCAAATTACACGGGCTTTCTTGACAACATTCAAGCGGTTCTGAAACATTCATAGTGAAACCAGTTGTAAGAAATGCACAAAAATCTTCTGTGTATAACTTGCAATGTCTTAGACCTCATTTCCCAAGGTAAAGGCAAGGCAGTGAAAAAATCACAGAAGTTAGAATATTAATTATCAGTTCCTCAGAACCGCCATTGTGAATAAGCTACCATTTCTTATGATTCTGAGCTGAATGAGATGAATAAGGTGATAAAAGACTTGAAAAAGAGGTAGCGATTTTAAATAAATAATTTAATATCTATTCCATAAGGAATGGAATGACAATCTGAACTGTTGTAAATGATGTAAAACATTTCAAAATCTGTGGTTTAACTTGTGATATTTGGAAGACGTTGATTCTCCTCTCACCATTAAAAACAACATTCCTCATGAAAACCCAGTTTATGACAGTAAAATTTCAGGGTCTAAGAAGCCTCTGTGCATTACGGGTTAAATAACAGAGAAAAGAACTGAAATTTAAAATCAATTAAGGTGGATAATGGATTACATTTTAACACACTCATGATCACTTTTGTAGCACAAATGGCAATGCAAAAAACATGGTTAACATTGTAAAGTCTCTTCTGGAAAATGTTTCATGATCCTGCTTACAAAGCCTGAACCAAGGATATTCTCTGTCCAGAAGGAATGACAATATTTTGTGACCAATGGAGATTGGAGTGTCTGTGGGTATTTTTCTTGATTATAAACTCTAATCCCAGTGACTACTATAATTGCCCCAAGGATTTGACTACAGATAGGAAACACTATACACTGCAGATATTTTGAGCTATTTGTGCACTGGCCAAACTCAGCTGCTGATTGCCTTTCCAAATGCTGCCAAGCAGAATTCCTGAAGACTGAATTCAGTCTTTCACTTGCTTTCAGTCAGCATTGATTTTCAAAGAGATTATAGAAACCCAGTCACCTCTGCTACTCCTAGCTTTTCATCAGCTTTCCTTGAAACTGACAAGTGGCTTTAAGGTCTTGCAGGTGCACATTCAGACAAGTCATGTACCCATTAAGATCCTTTTCCCTGGAAGGGGTTGAGGAAGAAGAAAAAAAACCCTACAAAGGTAAGCTAAGCTAAAGTGTGTGAGTGTGTATTTATATACATGAAATATTCTTGTACCAAAAATTTAAATGTCAAAGATCTGATGACAGACAGTGTAGATACATTCTGATACATTCTTTAACCAAAATACATTGCAAATAAATTTCCTTTAAAAATGCATACCCTAGGACACGGCTTAATGGGGAAAAAATGCTGTTTTCATGCCACATTTAAAATTAGGGAATACAATTCATTACACTTTAATAAATGCTTTTAATTGAAGAAGAGCTCAGACTGCATAGCTTACAGTGAAATTGTTTATTAGCATTACCTTTTGCATCCTTATGGTATTTTGAAGATCTTGAAATAGATTAAAAGGTCAATGTGGGAAACACACTTGAAATCAAGAAGATGAGTGGGTGGAAGCAAGGACAAAAGATTGACAACACTGCAAGAGAATATTAAAGCTGTGATGTCAGCACACTGGAAGCATTTGACAATGATTATGAAGAAACAGAGGGATCATAGGCAACACAGATTAGAACATAAATGTTTAGTTTTGTAAAAAGATCAAAAAGAGATTTGATTGACCTTGCAAATAGTAGTATGAGGTTGTTCTAAAGTGTTGGAACCAACCATATCTGTAAGTATTTCTTGCTGCTGAGATTTTTCCCCTTGGAAACCACAAATTATTTGCTTTCATGTCTCTTGATGTTCATTTTATTATATTTTGTGCTTCAAAACTTGTATGTTCTATCTTAGTAAATAAATTCCCAGGAATCAAACAAAGACTCAAAAAAAAAAACCCCAAAAAACCCACCCCAAAAAACCCCCCCAAAAACCCAACCCAAAGCCCAGTTGAAAGGTTGTATGATTCAAGAGTCATACAACACAACCAATTCATATGTCAAGCTGATTTTTCTGCCTGAGGAAAAGAATAAAAACAAAGAACTTATAGATTCGTAGAATCATAGAAAGGTTTGGGTTGGAAGACACCTCAAAGATCATCTAGTTCCAACCCTCCAGCCATGTGAACACCCTCTACTGAACCATGTTGCCCAAAGTCCCATCCAACCTGGTTTTGAAGGCTGCCAAGGAGGGGGCTGACACACCTTCTCTGGGCAGCTTGTGCCAGTGTCTCACTAAGCTCACACGGAAGAATTTTTTCCTAATAGCTAATCTACATCTCCCCTCTTTCAGTTTAAACCCATTACACCTTGTCCTATCACTCCCTGCCCTTGTACACAATCCCTCTGCAGCATACCTGTAGGCCGCTTCCAGTACTGGAAGGCTGCAATAAGGTCTCTGAAGTTTTCTCTTCTCTACTTTGAGCAAGCCTAACTCTCTCAACCTGTTCTCATAGGAAGTTATTTTTTATCTTGTCCTTCACGCTCACACATAAAAGAAAAAGAAAAAGTGTAACAGAGAAAAGTTGAGGAATATACAATAAAGAAGTCGGTTCTTTAGAATCATAAAATTTAGGCTTGGAAAGTATGGCCTGCATATTGTTTGCAGAGGTTTTACTTCATTCTTAATGAAAATATTATTTAAATATGAAAAAAATCCATTATCTGTGACTAACATTTGCATACAAGAAGTTAAAAATGTATGCAGAAGACTCGCATAGGGATTTCTCCTTAACAATGGTAACTATTTACATGCAATATGGTTTTGCATGAGAAACCCTTTTTTTCTTTCACAGAGCCAAAACTTTTATACAGCATCAAATACTGACATGTTTCATACTGAGGTGAAAGGGGGTTCAATTAAAAAATCGCCTAGCAAGATCTGGGCCATAATTTTCATTCTGCTCTTCTTTTTCCTCATAAGGAGCTTTGCCATATTTCTGCCCTTACTGTAATGTTAAAGACCATGACTTTTTTCAGTCCCTCATACACAATTTCCAAGTACATTTTCAGACCCTATTACTACCAATTTAAGCCTACTTACAAGCAGCTTACCTTTCTTAGTTACCTTTTCACTACCTTTTCAGATTTAGAAACAGTTCATTTACTGTACTTATAAACCCCTGAATTACAGGACTCTACCTAGGTCTTTTTTCCAGAAAAAAACAAATGGATTTAAATCATAGCTGACCTGGGAAAGAATAGTTTTACAAAAAGAATAATAAAGCACAATGGTTTATTTATTATCATGTTATTTTGCAACATGAAAAACTCGGACAATTAATGTGTCTATGGATGTATGTTTAGCTATGACAGTCTCTAAGATCGGGCTGTAAAGGATTACCATCAGAAGATACCTTGACAGAATAACAAGTTTCAAATTTTAAGTACCTCAGACGTTTAACTTTCTAGCAAATGAAGCTGACAATGCCCCAGATACAGCTCACCTCTTTGTAGTCCCCCCACCTCCTGCTATAGTTAATTTGGAGCATTTGTTCATAGGTAATGATAGAAAACTGACAAATGTTAAGTGACAGACACCTATTACATGTTAAAAAAGGATATACAGCTGTTCATTAATCATAGCACATCTTTTCAACTAGGGAAAGTATATGTCAGAAGTTGAAGGTTTCAAAACATACCAAAAAACATACTGTCAAACCTACTAAATGAGATTGTCTTTCTATTATAACAGAGATGTAACGTAGGTTAAGTCAGCACTGCAATTCTAAACTTTCCTTTCCAAGGGAGTTGTCATTCAACATTGTAAAACAGAAGTCAAAGACGGGTTAAAGAATGTCATTCTATCGTTCAGTCCAACGAGCACTTTTTACCCTTGATTTTGTTTAATGCTGTTCAGCTCTTTGAATTGAATTTCAAGTTCCGATCCTAAAAAAAGTAACAGTTTTCATTTCTCATGTAGATTTGTATTTAACACTTTGGCTTTCCAAAATATTTTTCCTTGGAAAGTACTTATGGGAAACTCTCTTGCTACTCAAAAGAAATAAATACTGATAATAGCTAGTGAAGTCTCTTTGTTTTTATTTCCTTTCATTTTAATTGTTTTTGGTAGGGAGGCAAGTTTAGCATGACAAAGCTATCGATCACTTCTGCATGTAGTAAATGTAATGTTCCAATGTCAACTCAATTATATGTATGCCTCATTAAAATGAGGATTAAATGGAGTATATGATAGTTCCCATTTCCACAGAATTCCCACTTGAATATAGGATTTCCTGGTTATTTACAATATACAGGCAAGAGACCATGTGGAAATAAGAAACCAAGCTTATTGGTCATTCCCAGCTGGTCATCCCAAAGCTCGTTATTGCTACCCAAACCAGAAATAGTGTAAAGGAATAGTTTTCTAGCTTAGCCCAGTGATTAAGGATATTTTCCTTAATTTTCTATTCCCATTGTTAAACCGTGAGAAGAGAGGATTTGCTTCCTCAGATTCCTCATTTAAGAAGGTCACAAACAGAAGAAAGGAGAGGAGTGGTACTCAGTCTAACTGAAGTTAGACTTCAGGCAAGTATTTACTGCTTAGTACAAAATGGATGGAAAGAGGAGGAAACTTATGATCAGACACTCTGTATTTGAATGTAGGTGTTCCCAGGATTCAGATGTATGCATAGTTCTAGCAATAGCTGCTGGGCTATGCCACATCCCAGGTAGCATGTAATCACTATCACATGTATGTGGGGGGGAAACATTGTACAGAGCATAGTGACTGCCTGGAGAATTGAATAGATGTACATGTGCAGCTCCCACCATATTTGTTTGTCAGAGCAGAGGTAATATGAGCACACAGACATAGTCCAGGGCCACAACATGGGCAGAAAGGGAATCCAGCTGTGCAGGAGAATTAAAGAAATAATTTAATCTATTTCACATACCCATAACCTGAAGGCATGAGCTAGAACATGAGATTAATTTATGCTAATGCAGGTTTTTATCGTGTCCCCTTTCAGGCACTATAAACCTAGGAAGAATAGATCTGTAGGTCGTACAGTGTGATGAGGAGCATGATGAATGAGAAAGATGACAACAAGGGGAATAAAAAAATCTGCAGGCAATATGCTAAAAGTGAGGAGTTAGGCAGTCATAAAAAAATTTGCTTTTTTTTTATGATAAAGGTTAACATACGCAGGTGTGTTAAACACTAGTAAACTATCTGTACGAGTTTCTGCTTTATAATCACAAGGATGAGTTATTTTCAAATGCTCCTTTCTATGTTAGTTGATTAAACAGTTCAGTAAAATCAAAATCAATCGAAGTCAAAGAAGGAGACACCCTGTATTTTACAATACAATATTAGCAGAAGGACTTTGTTAAATTGAAGGTCAGCATCATGGTTTTTTATGAATCATACTAGTTCAGCTTTATGAGAAAAATAACCTTTGAACTTCAAGTTTCCAGATGTTAGTATTTGCTGTGTAATGGTCAAAACAGATCCATAACTGTAACCCACACTGAGAGCTGGCGGGCCTCCATAATCAAACATATCACATTATTTTTTAACTATATCATCATAGCTAGGGTGCGTCATATATATGGACAGAGTTTTCCATAAATCTTTACAACACAATAGTCTCCAAAGGCATCTACGAGAAATTAAATTAACTTTCTTGAGATAGTATGTTTATTTTCCTTTACTTTGGCTAGTCTCCTGATAAAACAATTTTCCCTATGAGATTTAGGAGAAAATCAATAAGCAAAGCAAGATTTAGTGTTATATTGATTTATTCAAATGAATTTTAAATAGTTGTCTATCCCATGCTTCAGTGCCTCACATTTACATGAAAATGTACAATAACACAATAAAAATGTATATGATATAAGGTTTAATCAAAACTGCCGAAAATGTTTTCTGTTTTCTCTCCCTGAACTTACACAGAGTTCATTGTTCCCTGAAAATTTGGTCTCTGGAAAGCCTTCTGGGGTGGGAAAGAAGAGAGTACCAGAGTTCAGACCACTTCTCAGAGGAAGACTTAGCAGCTACCTCATTTAAAAAGACAGAAAGCTGCCTAGATCCTTTTTATGTTCTCAGCTGCTTATGCAGAGGTGTATTTCTTACTAATACATATGTAATGTGCTTAAAAGTTAACCTGCGGTGGCATCACAAGTAGAACCAAAATCACCATGAACAGAGCTCACAGGATGTGGGGGTGAAACCAACCATCCATCTTATTGTAACCTGGAAAACACATGAAAGCATAATTATATCTTTTTGTGGATTCTCACAAAAACACAACCTACCTCTTTAAACCATCCAAAACATAGTATGTCAGATTCCTTTATTCAAAGACTGAGTCTCCAGTCCTATTCTACAGTGAGTTAAAAGCAATAATTAAGGGCAGCTGGAAGCCACAGTTGTCATCTGGCAACCTAGATAGTGCTGTATAATTCCTTCTATATTTGATGTCATTACTTGTAATACATAAATGTTTAATATCCCTTTCCATTATTCTGATTTATTGTTTATTTTTTTGTAGCAAGCCACAATCTGAAGGCAAGAATACTACCATGACAATCATTAATCAAACACAGAAGACAATTCATACCTCTCCCAAAATTATTTATAACCTTATTGTAATCTGAGGATAAAAGATAAATGCAGATAGGGAGATGAGAGGCTACCTTGATGGATTCTGACCTTCTTGTCCTGATAGCTATAACCATATTGGAAAAGTTTGCTGTCATCCTAGCGATGGAGGCTTAAAAAAGCAATTAAGACTTTTGGAGATAGTTCTGTGAATCTTTCTCTCATATATGAAGGGAGATGCTCCAGGCCCTTAGTTATCTTTGTAGCCCTCCTCTGGACTCTTTTCAGGACATCCCTGTATTTTTTATACCAGGGAGCCCAGAACTGGACACAGTACTCCAGATGGGGCCACACCAGGGCAGAGTAGAGGGGGAGGATCACCTCCTTCGACCTGCTGGCCACACTCCTCTTGATGCACCCCAGGATCCCATTGGCTCTCTTAGCCACCAGGGCACACTGCTGACTCATGGCCAACCTGTCATCTTCCAGAACCCCCAGGTCCTTCTATATGGTTATGTTGTCTTCCTATCTCAGCTGTAAGTACCAAAAATATTTCCATGAACAATAGGCATGAACAAGATGGTCAGAAAATTATAGACTACTTCTAGGTTGATAGAACAAATAGCTACTTTCCCAATTTTTTCTCATGACTTTCAATGAAGCTTCTCTCACTTTGAAAGACATGTTTGTTCATTTGTTTCTCTGTTTGTTTGTTTAAAGACCAATGCTGGCAGGCCATGTCTACGAGGAAAAAGCTTACAAGAATAAATCAGACAGCGCTTGCCATAAATGCATAAAGTTTGATAAGGAAGTAAGCGTTTCAATTTCATGCCTATGTGAGGTTACAAACCAGGGTGGAAAAATGGCATTTGAAAAATTACCTTTGAGCTACTAACAATGCAGTCTGTTCAATTTCTCTTTCTGAAGGATTACATATGTATAACGATTTATAATTGTACTTTTAAAAAAAAAAACTTTTATTACACCTGTGTAATATTAAAACTTTTTAAAAATGCAGATTCAACAAAACTCACAGAAATCTATGAAAGGTAAAATTGTATGTGTTCAGGCTTACCTCACAAATAGGTCAGAACTCACTTTACTGTAAAGGAATGAAATCCTGTGAAGGAGTACAGCATGTGTAATTTTTAATTATTTTTTTTTTAAAGAGGACTGGTTTATGAGAAATACATATGATTCATTAATCTGTAAAATTCTACATCTAATACCAGAAGTATTGAAGAATAATTTTAGTTTATAAGACTGACATAAGAAAATCAAATCACTGCCTTTTGCAAATTTAGGTTGAGACTGAGAAACACAACATCCCCCATGGCTGATGTCTCAAATTGCTAAGAATGTCTTGACTTCTAGATTATGTTTGGAAAGAGAGACAAATACATTGTCAGTCTAAATATTACCTGCCATAACTTTGTGTTACCCTCATTGTCTGGAGCTTTTAAGAGGTAGATTGTTTATATATGCTCTAGAATTTATATAATGTGTTTATATTTTTAAATGTCTAATGTTTGTAAACAATGTTACCTGAAGTTTATTACATGAAGTATTGCCCCATCTGTTGGAAAAACATCCCTAAAAGGAAGAAAGATGGTTATTAGGTGTCCACACTTGAAAAGAACATTTTTGTTGTTCTACTTGACATTTCCTGAAATCCTTGTGCATATACATCTGTTTGCCTCTGGAACTGCCCAGAAACAGGTTTCTTGTTTGGTTTGAGTTAACTTTCCTTTGCCTTCATTCCTTTCATTTAGCACAATGTTCCTTGGAAATATACAAAAACTTAATAGAAGAGTAAATTAAAGAAAGAAAAACCTTCCTTATATGAACATTCAAAAGTTTTATGGAAAAATGTACCATGAAGAACAGACTAATTAATTCCACAGTTCTGGCTTGCAACATACACTGAGAAGAATTGCTGGAAGTGCTTATTTGCATGACAATACTGAGACTACACTTCAAACTCATAGCTACCTCACCAGGCTACCCCAGAAAAAAAAAAAAAAAGAAGGAAAGAAAAAAAATTGTTTCAATAGTAGTGAGTGGGGTGATTTGACATATATATGTTCTGGAAAACACACATACATGATTTTGAATAACTGTCTCTTGTTCTTGAGTTAAACTACTCCCTCATCGACTGGCAAGAACCATTTTTCTTTTCTTCAAATTGGGTCACTGTGACTCTCACACTATTGATCAGGAGGAGAAAGTACATAAGAGATGTTTGGTTAATATACAAAAATAAAACACGTTACCAGGAGGATACATCAGGGAAGACATTTTGCCAGAGTTCTGCATCACAATTCTAATCCATCCAGTCATTTAATTTGATTGCAATTAAGATCCTCTTTGATGATTTATTTCTAATCTTTTCAGCTGCAATAAAAACTATAAATCATTCTGAATTATATCATTTGATCCAAGTGGAGTTTGAATTTAAACTTCAAGAAACAGCTTGACAGAACTGATCCTCTCCTAGAAGGGAATTTAGTGAATATCGTTCTGAAATATTTGTTTTGATAGACCACACCACTGAAATATAGTTAATGTTAATCCTCAGAATTATTGCTTTCATTTTACAAAAGATAAAGAAATCACAATTAAAACTTCATTCAATTTCAGTAAATAGGCTGACACAGCAGCATAGCTTTAGCTGCAACTATGCACCATGCTTTCTACCCCTTTTGTCTGTATCATCACCTACCTTGTAGTTCAAATCTAATCAGTAGTCAATCATGTTGCACATATTTCCTAGTGCTTCTAATATGTCTTTTTTTTGCCTGTAGGACATTCTTACTATTCTTCAGACATCTCACAAGCACACAACACCTATGTGGTCCCAAGATCCTGACTCTGATGCAAGCACCGAATCCAGGAATCTTTACACTAGCGTTGCTTTCAGATGCTAGTCAGAATGTCAAATTCTTATCTTTTAAATTACATTTATGCTCTTGTTTTGTCTTCTATTAACACTTATCTCCATAATGTTCAGTCACAATTTCTCTAAGCATCCAGTCTTCTTGAGGTACACATACACAGGAAAATTTTGGTTTATTGGGAAAAAAACCCCAACACAACCAATACAGGAGTTTTAAAGAAAAAAATGTGTAAAAAATATGTTTGGGGTTTTTTTATTTTAACTTTTCTCAATCAGATAATTGAAAACACAGTAACAGTTGAGATGGATGTGTAACATACATATTTTACATGTTTGATTTGGCTGCACCAGTATAAACAAGTTCACCAGCTAATAATGATATATGGGGAAAAAACTGTGTGAATTTAGTAGCATAATCTAAATGTTATTTTAAATGAAGTACCTTTTATTTCTGTTTTTCATGTTTACTAGCATAACACTGTAGACAGTTAAAGCTAAAATTTGGTGTCTTGGCCAAATACTTTCCTTGTAGTTAAAATTGTCTCTTTGCACTGTACAACAACAACAACAACAAAGACTGCGTTAGGAAAACTGAAATAATATTATTTCCCTTGGTCTGTAAGCTATTACTGTAGCTAGGTGTATGATGGGGTATGTACTACTACTTCCATAAAAGCCATGCATTTGTTTTACATTTTTAAGTAATTACATTTCTTTACAAAAGGAGCAGAAATTTAATTCTAAAGAAAAGTTTATTGAGATAGAGCCATTTGATGAAATTTAAGGAAAATGTGGAGAGAAATGGATTTGAAAACTACCCCTTTTTTTATTTGAGTTATTTTTTCACAGGCATAACTCTTGTGGATGGCAAAATCGGTGTTTCATATACATCTCTGTGTTTAACTTTTAAATACCACCAGGAGAGTTTCTTTGACTTCAGATCATTTCTGAACTCAGAGAGTCTTCCTACACTCCTTACCAAATACCTGAGCAAGTGCAGCATCAAGGGTTAACCCAAACGCATGATGAGTGTTCTTCGTTCAGGGCATGATTCATTTTTATATCAAAAAAGAGGGGTTTGGGTTGTTTTTTTTTAAACACAATAAATACATTTTTCATCTCAAATAAAAACTTTAATTTTTGGGGGGATTGGTGTTTTGGGTTTTTCCCCCATATTACTCATCTACTGGTAATCTCTTTCCCAAAACTGTGTTTCAAATTATAAAAGAAAACAGAATCCTAGATTATTGTCATTTTCTATAGAAAGCCCCAACCCCTGCAATAAACAAGGCAAAAACACACCAACCAATGAACCAACCAAAAATGTTATCCAAATTAATTTGAAATCTTGTTTCTTTAGGTTTAGTATTTCAGTCAAACGTTATTATAATCTGAAAAGACTGGTTTGTCCATTAAATGTAAAATGTTTGTACAGCCTGTGAAGACTAATAATCAGAGAAAAGGGTTATTTTTAAGGCCCAGTGTGAATCAGCTTCTTTGCCTACACAGGTTGGTTTGCTTGTTTGGGCATTTGGGAGGAGGGATTAATGTTTGATGATTTTGTCAGGAATCATTTTTTTTCATTGGAAAAAGGTAGCAGGTGACGGGTCACCATGGCAATACTACCCTGAACTGTATTCTCTGGCTAATTTGTGATGGCTGTTAGCCAGAGTACAGGAATTTCCCTACTAAAGATAGCCATTTGGGGATCTGATACCCACACCAAGAGTTCAAGAGACACAAAACGGGGAAGTGGTAAGAATAGGGAAGGTCCCAGTAGAGTTCAGGAGCTGTCGTTTTTACTTGAAAAAGGGGGTAATCACCATGATTCTGTTCAAGAATATAGCTATTATGAAGGAGATAAAGAAATGCATTAACAAATATAAGGGGGTGGAGAACAGCTGTCACTCTATGTCTCATTAATTACACTGCCATTCACTCAATGTATATACATATAATTCATTTCAGAAACCTCAAATACATAAAATAGTGATATCTGAAACTGAAGTACAAACATTTCTATCTTTTTACTATCTGAACATAGCTAACCATCTTTTGGGGTCACTCCTTTTATCCTAAACACCTATATTAGGTGTCACAAGGTGAACGAGAACACTAGATAATTTGACACTGCCAAGGGCAAATTATTAAGTGGACCAAAGAAGGGATAGGCTGTGTCATGAAAAGCTTCATGTGAAGACTCACACAGACCAAACTGAGACCACTCTAACTACCACACTGGTGGGTTGTTACAGCCAAGCCTAGGGGACACATGACACTGTCTTGGAGCACGACCATCATTCTCTGACTGGTGACACTTCACCCCAGTCTCTGTTTAAGGGACAAGGAGGGGTTTATAGGTAAAGGCTGCCAATTAAATCAGTCCATGAGGATATTGTGATGTAGCTTTTCAGCAGTTTCAGATGGTTTTCTCCTGTTACTCATCAATCTATAGCCTATAACAAGCCTCATCATGCTCAGTTTTGGTACAATTGTCCTATCTGCCATTGCATGGTGTACTCAGATACTCCATTCTTGATGCTCCCATTAAAGCAGGTCAGGCAAGAAATGCTCTAAGGGGATCTCATTCTTTCTACTCACTCTTAAGAAAAACTGAGATATCTATCTTAGTTGTACATGTCAATGAAGAAGACACAACTCACTGAGATGAATCCAATCCCAATGTGATGCACCCTTTGAAGGTGTTGTATGGAAAAAATATATGGAGTAAGCATAAATATAAGGAATTCAGAGTCTGAATTTTTTTTTGTTTGTTTTTTTCCATGAAAAAGACAAGGTTATTTTAAAATTGTAATAAAGCAACCAGATCAAGGATGGCAATTAGATCAAGTCATGCTGTGCTCAGCAGTATCCTTAGTTTTTTATTAGTTGTGTAGAAATCGAAAGAGATGCCAGTGGAAACTGCAGTCACTTTTCTCAAACAGCAATCCTAAAGGATGCTGTGAAATATCCTGCCAGAAACATAATTCTCAGTATGTAGAACCTATGTTTTCGTTACTGCTATTTTAATGAGAAGCTCAACTTGTAATACTGGCATTAATGGCCATGTCAATGGTAGAAAACCATTTCTATTCACAGTTTACTTCTTATTTACTTCTTACTTTATAGACGTAGAGATTTAAAATGTTAATGCTTTCAGTAGTTCAACTGACAAATAAAAAAGAAGGAATAGCAAACAGTTTTATTGTTCTGACCTCTTACTCTCACACTGTCAGTGTAACAAATAATGCCAGCTGCTACTTAAATTAGATGGAAACATTAAACTAGATTTCAATTTTCCAGTATATGTCATACTTTGTATGTGGCAAGGAACAGAGCTTGTGAAACTGTTCCAGGATAGAACTTCAAAAGCTTTAGGGCATGAAGACGAGTTAACAAGAACCATTTCAGAAGCACCCTCCCCTCAGGAACAAAGGATATTCAGGACAACAAGGTGGAAGAGTCAAAGCTCAGGAAATAAGGAAAAGACCACAACAGCATTTTGAGGAAGTTAAACCTTGTTGCATCATTTTATGAAAGTGTGTAGAGCAGAACTTCTGACAATTCACCTTGTCACCCCCAGGGTTGCACTGGCAGGTGCAAGTGGACTGCACATTATCTTTTGGACAGTCAACAAAGTCCCGATGAGATGAAGTAAGAATTTTCAAAGTCTATAGTACTATATTCTTGCCCAAGGGGATCCTCCTTAGGGAAAGAGATGTCACTCAATATGATCTATTTATCACAAAAACTGGTGTATCATTATTCTTTCAACTGAAATAAAATTTTTACAGGTTCAGAGTGGTGTGAACTCCATTGGGGAATGTGAATACCTGCATCACACTAAACTTTAATTTGTGTGAATAGTTTCATCTTGGTTTCCTAGTCAGGTATTTTATTGTCTCCTTTGTATTTTTCAGCAGATTTCTGAAAACAGTCAGCTTTCTCTTATTCTTTTATTTCTGGTATATTCCAATTTCAGTCTCCACTCCACTGTTTCTGTCTTCTTTTTTAATGTGTTTTTTTTTTCCCCAGTGTTTTTTGCTCCATATCTTCTTCATTCCTATAATGAAGGAAAAAACTAAATTAGTTTCATAGCTACAATAGTATGCCAAAGACAAGCTAAGATCTGGAGCTTAAATATCAGAAATGCACTTGAGTGTTCATTGTAAAGATTGTATCTTGTCTGCCACTAAGCTAAAACATGGAGAATTGAATGAGGTATCTCTAGATTTGTTTCCCTAGGACCTAAAGGCTACCCCTGTTCACTTGAAAATTCTGGCTTCAAAGTCCACAGCTCCCACCTCAGTAAGGTGCCCATTTAGTGCAGAATTTATCACACCAGTGGGTCATAAACTGGGCATGTAGTATAAGCAGATTGATTTGAATCCCCTTTTAATCAATGGATAGAGAGGTAAATTTACCTAGTTCGGTGCAGGTGATGATGATGCAAGCTATATGCTGTACTTTTAAATGAGGTCATTCTCACTACTACTCCACTTTACCTCAAACAACAAAATATTTGTTATTGTCTGTTTAGAAATTATATATAAATCTTCATCAACACTGGAAAAGTTTGCAAAATCACAGGTGACTGAGCTTAAAACTAGCTAATCACATTTACACATGTCAACACAGACTGTTTTATACAATGGTTTTATAGTATGTCACCACTTCACTTAATAAATAAAAAACAAAGAAATAATTTTGTCCAGATGATTTTCCATTCTGAGGCAAGAGTTAGAGACGATATCTTTTTTTTGTTACTCATTTATGGTAAAAAAAGGAAAATATATTACTGGAACCAAGCTAGTTCTCATGCTGGTTAATAAAAACTTAATATACCAACCAAAAAACCAAGGAACTTTTCCTCAAAAGTTCTCCCACCTCTTTTCAGTCTTTGAAAATCTTTAAAATACACTTTTTCTCTGTCTTGTCACATTTCAGAATGAAAGCAATACTTGAAATGAATAGTTTCTTGGAAGTACGAGGGCTAGACTTGATCACAGACAGCCACACTCATGAAACATAAGTATACTGTAACAGTAACTAAATTATGTCACATATTTTCACAAAGCTCTTCCTTATGGATATTGAAAATAGAAAGACATTGTAATGAGTAGTGGCTTTAACCGTGACTCACATATTTTCAAAGTTAGGCCAGATCACGTCATGGATTTCAGATAATCTCCTATGAAGTGTCTTCTGCACAATAGCAAGGAATCAAACTTAAGATGTTTATACCTCCTGAGATCATTAGGACAAGTATTTTTACTTACCAAACCACAGAAGTCTGCCTAAACCAAAAAGTCTTTCTGATATTTGAGGTCTTGCTACTGTTCCCTTTAAGGCTAGTGAAAAATTTCCACCGACATAAATGGATGCAGTATTGTGTATTAGACTAGGCTGTTGGCTCTTTTATCTCTTAGCAGTTGAATATTTGGGGAAACCTTTTAAGGGAATTTTTAAAGAATGTCTTACCACCATTCCCACCTCATAAAAAACCCCAAAAACCCACAAACAACTAAAAAACCCCAAAACCTTTAAAGGTCTCTTAAAAAAAAGACCACAACAAAACAACAACAAAAACCCCCTTTATTTACGGTCCTTGTATTTCATCATATGATCAATGACATTGTTAGGTACACTGAAACAGCTACAGACAAGTTAGTCCTTTCTCCAGACTGTTAACTCAGTCTTATGGGGTAAACATCACTTATAGCAGGATAACTAAATGGTAAGAAATTGTCTAACACCATTTTATTGCATTATTCTCCCTTTCTAAAATTTTAATTAAAAAAAAAAAGTCTAAGTGTTAAGGAAAATAAAGATGATACATTCTTTCTCGGATTTCTAAAAATGGAAAATTTTAAAAAATAATTTTAGGCATCCACTATATGTTTTCAAAGTCAACATAGGTTCCCCAGATGTTTCAAAGGTCCTAAAGATAAATAAAAACCACAAACCAACCAACCAACCAACCATTGTCATTTTTCCTCAGCCTATAAATATACCAGATACCAAGCTCATTGTTTTTAATCTTTTCAATGCCAGGATGAATACCAAATAAAGATAAGGATTTGGAAGCACCTTTGCACATATCAAATATAGAGCACTTTTGAACTGACTGATAATAACCACCACCTGGCTAATTAGAAGACATTTATTCTGTGAATCACAGAAACACCTTTGTAAGTAGGTACTTCTCAGAAGCATTAGCAATAAATAGACAGCACTGGTCAGTAATACTCATCAGTGATGACATACTGAGAAATGTTCAATTCAGAAAAGAGCTAGAGGCATAACAGCACATGTCTTTGAAATTACTCCCATCAGTACCAGTAAATACGTCATGGCCTGGACTATGTTTTTTGAAATTATATGCTATACATGGAGGTGTGACTTCCGGCCTTGCTGTAGCCTGAAAGCAAACCTGGATTGCCACAAGGACAATTGTCACTTGTAAGGAAGACCATGAGTCATAAGCCAAGATGACCGGAGAGGATACTGCCAATACACAAAGAATGCTCTTTAGGTTGGACTTTTGATTAAATAGAAACTTGTTGAGGGTAGGTTTTCGTAGTCCTAGATAACATAACAATAAAATGCCACAGTGTTCCAAAAGCAAAGTCATGCTTCTGATATCTATGTCAATTTTATTGTGACTTCACACAGAAATTTATAATGTATCTAGTCCAAATTCAGAGGCTGACTTCAATGGACTTTGGAAGAGGACAATAACCCTTGAGTTCTTTAGACCCATGTGGGCCTCTACTTGCCTTGACTACCATAGGTCCCACATTTGTCTTCAGAAATAAGGCATTCTATTCTTTAGTGTCAGAGAAGCTGGCTTGGCCTTCTGCTCTGAAGCAGGAAAAGATTTAACTATTCTTGTACCCTCGCAGTCTCCACAAGTTGATGTGAAGGATGAACTAGACCATAAGCTCACTATTATATTTTCTCTATTCACTTTTTTTCTTAGATCAAAGAAAATGAGAAGAGTCAATAGTCACCTTGTACAGAAAAAAACAGAAACAACACACTAGGAAGAGATGTAAGAGATAAAATTAATGTTGGATAAGTCACCTGTGCAGGAATGCTGCTGGGTTTGGCCGAGATAGAGTTAATTTTCTTCGCAGTAGCTTGCATGGTGCTGTGTTGTGGATTGAAAACAGTTGATATCACAGGGATGTTTAAGTTATTGCTGAGCAGTGCTTAGGTAGCATCAAGTCCTTTTCTGCCTCTCATCCCACCAGCAAGTAGTCTGGTGGTGCACAAGAAGCTGGGAGAGGACATAGCCAGAACACCTGATCCAAACTGACCAAGGGGATTTCCCACACCCTATGATGTTATGCTCAGTAATAAAAGCCAGGGGAAGAAAGAGGGAAGGGAAGGACATTTGGAGTTACGGTTTCTCTCTTCCCAAGTAACCATTGTGCATGATGGAGCCCTGCTTTCCTGGAAATGACTGAACACCTACCTGACCAGGGGGAGTGGTAAATAGATTCTTTATCTAGATTTGCTTGCACATTCAGATGTTGCTTTACCTATTATCCTGACTTTATCTGAACCCTTGAGTTTTCTCACTTTTACACATTTGAGTCTCTCCCCCAAGTCACTGCAGGGGAGTGCGAGACTGGCCTTGCTGTGCTTAGCTGCCAACTGGGTTAAGCCACAACACCCTCTCATCACCAATAGCTCTACAACTTGATCTCCTGAGCAAGTCAGAACTCCAATGCTTAAATATACCTTTTCTTATATGATTGCAAAAACAATCATCAGTACATTTTACCCAGGTGCAGAAAAAAAAATAAAAAAAGTAAATCAGCTTGGATATACAACAGTTCCTAGAAGAAAACTGCCTTGGTTTAAAGCATAACAAAAGCTTGAGAGAACTAAAAAACAGGAAGACATTTGCAGCAGGACTAGAGTTAGTTTTTGGATATTGCTCAGATAAAAAATAACATACAGAACCAAATAATCCATTCCTATATCTGCATACTAATTGGTTTGCAGTTTAAGATTGCAATTTGTTTTGAAGATTGCAATCTTCAGTAATTATGACTCCATTAATAGTTACCTGTAGCTGTTAAAAAGTTCCAGCCATTTGGTGGCATTAAAGAACATTTTCCTGATCCATAACCAAAAATAAATTCTTGTGTCATTTGATGTATATATGTAACTTTTCTGCCAATTAGATGTTTGCTTTATGGGTGAAGTCTAAGGCACAGCTCAGATAAAGGAGACCTTGATTACACCTGTCCACCCCCCTACTCACCAGGTCAATCCAGTATTATGAATTGGAAAACAAAGAAACAATGGACAAACTTTTGTGACTTACTTCACACATGCATAGCACATTGGGAGCAGGAAACCAAAGGGTGATAGAAGTCCCAGTGACTACCACTAATTGGCTTTAAATGTAAAGAAAACAAAATAAATTGACCACCAAGCTTCATAATTTCTACAGTCATAGACAGTTTACATCCAGGGTGTAATTCAGAAGGAGTAAGTAGCTAAAACCAGAAGCTCCTTAGGGAGGGAAACATATATGAAGTGCTGGATATAGTGCAGAAAGCTGAGTCCAAAGTGAAACTGCTAGATGTGGGGGCCAGGCTGCAAGCCAGGACCCATATTATCCCGTGCTCAGGGTGAACAACCTCTTACCTTCAGTCTATGGAGAACCCCACCTTTAACCATACCAGAGGAGCTTTTGATCAGCATATGAATGTGGCAAATGCATGTTGTAGAACAGAAATCCTGGGACAGAAATCACTTTCCATCTGACATATCCATCCTGTTCATGTAGATTATATGTCAGACAGTGGTGTGGTTCTTGTCTTGTGGCCACCCTTCTCAAATTCCCCTATGACAAACGCATAAGATAGTAAGTCTGTACTGAAATAAACAGATGCAATTAGTAATTGCTGGCTCATCTCATTAACAGCAGGATGTTTCTGTTGCCAGTTAGCTTTTGTTTGAATCTCAGATTTCAGCATTCCTTATGACAGATTTCCTATACCTCTGGCCAGAATATCATAGGGTTTTAGAGGTTCTTCTGGTCCATATTTTTAAGTTGTTGGGGATCAGGTGTAGGGGAAAATAAACTATGAACTACTCCTAGTTCAGCATTTACGTAGAAGAATATTGTATATGTGGAAAAAGGAGAACAGACTGAGGAAAATGCACAGATTAATTTTAAGCTCATTGGTACTCCAGAAAATTGTGTAATGACTGCTGTTATCTCTATATTGTCCTTGAATTTTCTGTAATTAGAGAGATGCACAAAGGGATTTGTGTTATGTCCTTCAGGAAATAATTCTGCATTCACTGGGAAACAAAAAGGAATGATGAAAGAGGATACAGAACCTTTGATTCCAGCATAATCTAGACTGGAAGGGATCACTGGAGGTCATCGTGTTCAAATCCACCCTTAAAACAGTGCTCACTTTAAAGTCATACTAGGTTAGTTTAGGATGCTGCCCGGTCAAGTTTTCATTATCTTCAAGGATAGAGATCACACAGCCCCTTTGAGAAATCTGTCATAATGCTTGGTCCCACCACAACTGTGACTTCTTTCTATGTAGTAGGAATTTCCTTTCCTGCATCTTGTCCTTTAGTTCTTCACCTCAGAGGAAAGGTTGGGTCTGTCTTCTCTGTAATCACGCATATAATCACCACATAAATGAATACAGATTTCTAGTTAATCACAGAAAATTTCTGAATTCCAGGCCCTATTCTAGTATTTTACATACTTGGTGTGAAACAGTGAAACACAAAGTTCAGTTTCTTATTGCAGGAGACCAAAATTCCCTGCATTTCCAGGAGGGTGCACTATCCACCACTACAAATTTAAGACTTACTATTCCAAAATGCAGAGGTTTACAGGTCAGACCAAAAGGATTCAGTACAATGTTTCTTGGATAAGATGGTGGGCACAGAGACATGCAGCTTCCTCACTAGCTTTTGTCGTTCTGCCTTACATGTGGTGACCTCCAAGGTGTGGTTGTCAGGCAGCAGCAGGGGCTGGTGGATGGTAAGCTGAGGGTGGTGGCCACAAAGCAGGCTGGTGGTGGCTACTCCAAGGATGGTCCCACAACATCTGAGCCAGGTGAGCAGAGCCAGCAGGCAACGGCATTGAGTCCTACTGGAAGTTCAGTGACTGTCATACAGAAACAAAGTAACAAGTCAGATCCCAGGTAAATCCAGGACATCTAGGAACAGGACTGGGGACATGGACATTTAAAACATAGCTGAGGTTTGGACTGAAGGATCAGGAAAGCCTCCTCAGGACCACTGTGCCTCATTAATGTCTACAGGACCTTGATGACTTAGGACTCATTTTTTGAAGTGAGCACGAATTTACTCTTTTCAGCTTTTTTTTATGGGGATTGAGATGACTCTTGATCATGGTTGCTGATATCTGTGTACACTTAATTCTTTCTCTATTTACACCCCGTGGAAAATAGAGGAATTTCCATCACAGAGCAGCATGTATCAGCAGTAAGCTTTGCTGTCTCTAGGTAGATTCTTCTGAGGCATCTGTATTTCTGGCCAAGATCCCTAACAGACCATCCTACACTCTAAGGCTACCTGACTTTCCAGGCACCTTGTGCCATGCCTCAGGACCCGTAGGACCTCCAACAAGTGACATTCTGCCAACACTGGGTCTAACCTCTCCAGGGCTAACATTGTCTCTGTTTTACAGAGCCAGCCATTTGACTAAGATGAAAGTGGCTTTGAAAAATCAGTTCAACAGTAATAAAAAAGTGCTAATATTTGTTTCAAAAAATTATTTGATGAACATTATTTTATGCTTACAGAAATTATTACTGGGTCATGAATAATTCAAATGAACATGACAGATTAAATTTTTTGGATAATTTGACAACAAATAATTCAGCTAACTGAAAATCATATAAATCTCACATAAATTCCACATCTGCCTGCTCTGGAAATGTTTGGTATAGGAATAGATACTTCCTTCCAGTGAGAAAGTTCATGTCACTGTCAAATGTTAGATGGGTTCATATTAGTTTTAAGAGAATTTGTAGATTTTTTAAAAATTTAAATCAATATGGATATTTCATTCATTATGGTAAATCAACAAGAATATGCAAACAGAAGAGTAGACTTCTAGAGACATAAAATTAAATCTAGTTTTAAAAGTTATCAAACTCCTTGAAAGGTGAAAATGTCTATTTCACTTTTTAAAAAAAATACACATTTATGAAGTAAAGACAGTGAATGATATAACTGACATTATAAAAGCTGAGTAATGGTGCACCTAGGCTGTGAAGCTGGCCTTCCACGAGCTAGAAAACAATCATAGCTAAAATAATTTAGATAAATATTGAAATGCAGTGTTTGAAAAACTTGCAAAACTTCAACATGCCATTGCCAAAATGTAAACTGCACCCTAGTATGATACCAGTATAATGCACTCTCTCTTGCAGTAGGTTTGACTAGTTTTTCAGTATTGCTTTATACAACACATTGTCTTGATTTGCTAGAAACGTCATTTCACTTCATTTCCTACATTATGGACATGGGAAATTTATTGAATTCAGACTCTCAAATATAGTATTCATTTTGTTTAGATTTAGCTAGAGTTATTGCGTGAGAAGTGAACAATTACTAGCAGACTGTTTCAATGATTTCTGGACTTTATTATACATACACCTATACTAGTACAGTATAGTACTGGTACTGACTTTATAAATGCACTATACCTATGTATATGCTTACATGTGTGTATATGTGTATATGTATAGTATAGACCTTGATGCTACAAGATCTGAGTATTATGCACATGAACCAATAAACATCTAAATCCATATCCAGTTTCTCTGGAACTTCAAAGGTACTATCCAATTTCCCTACTGTTTCAGGAGTTGCTGTCTGTTGAAACTGTATTATCTCATTCAGCCATTTGATGGACTACTTGTGAGACAACAAATTTCATTGTCCACTGTGTCTACCTTCTTACCATGTCCCTGGTGGTTTTAATGCATGAAATTCCATCTTAGTTTAAAAAGTACTTAGTAACAAACTGGGCTGAAGCACTTCTTTGAGTCACTTGGGAAACCCACTTAAGTGGGCTTTTAGCTTCAAAGAGTTGGTAAGCTGCTGAAGTATTGAACACAGCGCATTTTTATTTTTTTAAAGTGTGAATTTATAGAATTACTGAAAAAGAGTAGGAATTAAGAACAAATGAGCAGGTGGATTAAGCTCTCTCAGATTTCTTCATCGACCCATAACTGATGTAGCCATGAAGAACAGCATGATTTCCTGTTAAGCTATAGGGATATTTTTTTATAAAAGTCAGGGATATTTTACCAGTGAAGCTGGAGTGCAAAAATCTAACTGAAACTGAAGCTTCAGTGACCATCTTTCTCCCTCGTAATGAAAGAAAAAAAAAAAAGTGAAATTCTTTTTTTCTCTTTGAAAGTACAAATTATCAAATAGAATTTTAAGGAAATTAGTAGTTTAGTGATAGAAGCTATAAATCATAAAAAGATATTCTTCACCAATCTGGTGTCCAGAGTGAAAATTTGGTGAATAAGTTTGGCACCGTTTCAATAGTAAAAAACCCCCTCATAGCACAGAGTCACAGAGCAGGAGGCATTTTAAGAACATAGCTGATAAATTTGCATTAATATTCAGTGATATTTTAAAATAACTATAGATTTCAGAACAGATTGCAATTTTGATTAGTTTGCAGTATGTAGAAAAAGTTATACATTAGAATTTCACACGTCTGGTGATACCAATATCATATGATTTGGATATTCTTTAAATGACTACAGAATTATTGTGCACTTACCATGTTTCCAGATCATTTTGTTCTTCTTCATACAGAACTGGGCTGTTACGATTTACAGTTTCGTTATAGAGATAGCTGAATAACACATGAGTTTATGCCTACATATTGTGGCTTAACTCAGGCCGGCATTTAAGCCCCACACAACCACTAACTCACTCCCCCACTCTTCTCCTCCTAGTCGGACAGGGAAGAGAATCAGATGAAGAATCAAAAGTGAGAAAACTCTGAAAGACAGTGTAATAGGTAAAGCAACAGCTGTGTAGGCAAACAAAACCAGACAAGGAACTCATTCCCCACTCCCCGTGGGCAGGCAGGTGTACAGCCATCTCCAGGACAGCAGGGCTCCATCACACATAACTGTTACTTGGGAAAACAAATGCCATCGCTGGGAACATCCCTCTCTTCCCTCAGCTTCTATTGCTGAGCATGACACTATATGGTGTGGGGAATCCTTTTGGTCAGTTAGGGTCAGCTGTCCTAGCTGTGTCCTCTCGATTTCTTCTGGACCTCCCCAGCCTACTTGCTGGCAGTGAAGCACAAGAAGGAGAAAAAGCCTCGTTGCTGCACCAGCACTGTTTAGCACGAACTAAAGTATCAGTGTGTTATCAACACTGTTTTAATTATAAATCCAAAACATAGCACTACATGAAGGTATTATGAAGAAGATTAACTCTATCCTGGAAATAACTGGTATGCTAAAAATAAAATAAAAATATTTTTTAAAAAACCCACCCTGGCCACAATGCAAGAGTTTTCTATTAATATGAAGTGAAGATGAGTTAAAAATGGTAGCCAGATGGGGAAGAAAAAATAAATGGAGAATGAGTTTATTACATCCTACTTCTTCAAGCAGAAAATGTAGGACTTGCTCATCCTTACTCAAGAAGTCAGTGACAGAACAAAAATCAGAGTCCAAAAGTGTTTTCCACTCCAGACCTGCTCCAACAATGATATGAACAGGAACTCTGCATCTGACTTTCTAAGCAGCATTTGCTAAGGCCAAGTTGAAAATAGGTAGATACTCTAAGCAGGTTAGAGCAGAGATCATTAGGAAAGGTGACAGATTGTTTTTCTAGATAACATTTTTTGCAAAGACAGCTGGAACAATTGTACAGAGTGATGGAACACAATTACCACCAGAAAATGCACTGTGTAGACAGGAAGGTTACCCCAGAGCCAGATATGAGTATGGTTCTCAATTTAAAGTCAACGGAAGATTATTATGATGCCAAACCTTCCTGTCATATAACAAATCCATGCTTAAACAATGCTGTAAATTGTATGTGAAATAATTCCTAGCTTCCCATTCCATATTGTAATATTTAATATGAAAGATATTTGTGCTCTATCAATTTAATTTCAGAATTGAGACTGTGTGTCCTGCATAGATAAATATATAATTGTGATGATTTATTTCTTGAAGTCCCAGGGCAAGCTCTAAGTGCCCTGTTTAAGCATTTGTACAATCTGTCCCTTATTACCTATTCACCAGAAGTATTTCAGCATAGATCTACTAAATATATATTTTATGAGAGGATGGCTTATACTGTAATCTTAAACTCCAATGTGAAAAGAATACATGTTGAAACTCAATGCCTTCCATTCTTAAAAGGGTGAGGGGCAGCTATTGTGCTTGTAAAACCTTTATAGTTAATTTAGGCTCTACATTATTATAATTTGTCTCCTTTGGCTTTTTTTCTACCTTTTTATTGCAGTCCTATCTTTTATTCATTTTTTCCATTACCTAGAATAAAAGAGGAATCCTGCCTGCTTGACCACATGAACAACTCCATGCTTGTTATTTGAAGAAGTTGAGTGTTGCAGGTTGTAGTCTCAGAAAGCTCGCTCTGCAACAGTTCAGCTGTTTCCTCAGCTCAAATAAGACGTAAACTAAGCAAGCATCCAAAAAAATAAAACGGCTTGAAGAAGCTCATTTCTTTCCTGAATGCAGAGAAAAAGTGTTGAACTATTAGAAAAGATTTGGAATGCTAACACAGGAAATAATAGCATAGGTAAATTTAACTCAGAAGTGGGAGAGAGCTTATGTCAACCTGGAGAAGAGAAGGCTACAGGGAGACCTAATTATGGCCTACCAATACTTAAGGGGGTCCTACAGGAAAGTGGGAGAGGGACTGTTCATCAGGGAATGTAGTGATAGGACAAGGGGTGATTGCTTCAAGATGAAAACCAGTAAGTTTAGATCAGATGTTAGGAAGAAGTTATTTACTATGAGCGTGGTGAGGCACTGGCACAGATTGCCCAGAGAAGCTGTGGAAGTCCATCCCTGGAAGTGTTTAAGGCCAGGTTGGATGGGTCTTTGGGCAACCTGGTCTAGTAGAGGGTGTCCTTGCCGATGGCAGGGGAGGGGGTGGAACTAGATGATCCTTGAGGTCCCTTCCAACCCAAACCCAAACCATTCTGTGATTCTATGGGTTTTATGGACCAAGGTTCTCTGAGTTGTTTGATCCTCAGTAGACTGCTATGTTCTTCCTGTGTCTCTAGGAAGTTTTGGAGGTATCAGATGGATAACAAACATTGCCTATTTCCTACACATTAATAAAAGGGAAAAAAGAGAACTTTTCCTCCATGTTCCGCAGTCAGCTCAAATTCTTATTCTCATGATCAACATGTCTCTTCAATAGCTCCTTGATCTGACACATATGCAACGCACACAATGTTCTTACTGTTTCATCAGTATGGAAAATTTATCCCTCTAATTTTAATGAGTCATAGAGAACTCCAAATTTCAGCAGCTCTGCCAGAGGTTAACTTCAACCCTAGGGTTATTTCTTTTATTTTTGATTGTCCTAGTTGCCTGATATGTACAAAGAATGTGTAAGAGTTCATTCACCCAGAAAGATGAGTGTATGCAGTGATGGTGGTAAGAGAGGAGAGGGCATAACAGATCTAGGCACTATGCACCTGAAAATACAACAGATGCTGAGGGCTTTAACTTGAATATATAACCTTCTTACAATGCAGCTAATTGAGGGCTTTTTATATGACAAAATATCAGAAATTAAGTTCGGATATGCACTCTTTTTCATGTTGCATCTGGACATTTATGCAACTTTGGCTATAAACACCAAGTTCTTTTCCACATATCAGATAACTATTTAAGTGAGATTATTACATCTAAATTTCTATGCTATGTATATTGTACATATCTGAATTTTGATAAGAATATCCAAGCTCATTCCTAATTAAGAAGGCATGTACGCTCCAAGGGCACAATGCTATTGACCAGTTTTATCTATTTTCAATAGTATGAAATTAATTATACCAAACATATGCCTCTCTGCACTACTGAATACAAACAACATAAAGAAGAGTAGTTCAGGAGCAAATACTTGTTATATGGAGAAATCTCACACACCGTCTATTTTGATTATAAACTCTCATTCTGGCACTCTATTGTCACACTAAACTAACAGATAGTCAGTCTAACAGAACATTTGGGAAAGAAAAATATGTATTTCTTAGTGGCAGCTTTATAGTGAAGGTGAAGACACTTGAGGGAAATTTGTAGGGAACTGTAATTTCCTCAGATTATTGATTTTTATTTGTTTTTTAAAGGACAGACCTTCACAAATATTGTCATTTAGTCACATGGATGTTCCCTTTTAGCTGTATTTGAGATAGGAGTCTGAGCCAATTTCATTCTGCAGGGAATATAGACAGCTTATTCATCACTTAAGGCAAAATACTTACAGTTGGGACCATGTTCAAAGCCAGTAGCCAAACAGATATGGCAATTTAAGCATTACCTTTGGTACATAATGAACATGCCTACAACTTCGTCAAACAATATCATCAACAGAAACTTTCTCTTTCTTCAGGCTTTGCTTCTCTTACATTTTTTCTCATCATCAAAGATAATTTAAAAAGGGAGAAACCAAAGTCTGAGTCCATTACATTAAAGCTAATTAATTTTAAATGTATGGGTATATCCATCTATTTTTTGGAATAGTTTTCTACTTCTTTGCTAAAATTCTTCTTTCAAATCATTCCACAAGACATAGATCTCTCGCAGAAATCAGCTAGGGAAAATTTACTCTTCTCTCTCTTTCTTTCTTTGCCTCATATATCACATTTGTGTGAATTTGGTTATGAGCTCCTTGATGCAAGGAATAAAGGGCAAAAATGTGTTCTTAAATACTCTAATGAAAGTCTGAAAAGACTTTCTGAAAGTCTGTGGAGATTCTCCAGATGGTTGCAAGCGTAACTGGTTTAAATATGTTCTTTTGCCTTTGAAGGGTATATAAAAGCTTGTGTACACATAAGTTTGTCACAGTAACAAATAACAGTCTTCATATTGAATTATAGTCTGACACAACAGAATTCAGTACTGTTCATCTGAAGTCTCCTGATAACTGATGGTTTTCTTAGCGCTTCAGGTCCCTGAATTCTGGGCTCCCATTGTAAAAAAATCTGGGAGTGTGCAGGCTGTATTTCTTTTGGATAAAAATAAACTGTAAGATTTTATGAGTCTGTCCAATATAATTGCAACAAAAAACAGGCAACCTGATAAGGATGCAGTAAAGCACAAGGTCACAAGTCTGCCAAATTAGCCAGAGTACACACTAGGCATCTTATACTGTTTTTTGCTGGCTGTGGGAGGACAACAAATAACCTGGTATAGAGTGTCCTTGCCAAATAGTACTTGATCCAGAGTAAAGCTTTCTTTTATAAAGAAAAAAAGCTCCTTTATATATATAACCGATAACATTATTTGAACCAACTTGAACAAATAAAACAAGTTCATACTGGAACAACCCTTCGCGCCCTGTGCCTGGCAAGAGTTTTCATCTAGTGTAGAGAGCAATGTAGCCAGAGTAGTTTTACCATCAAACCAATGCATGAGTATTACATTTACTTGTAAAAGTTCTCAATTAAGTCACTCTTTCTTAATAAAGTAAAATGTAGTGTTTTATTAGAGTACCAAAACTGAGAACAATCTCTACCCTACAAGCAGAAGAAAGCTTCACACTCCGCAGCGTGGGTACCCAGGAAGGTAACACTGAGTTTTGCATCTGCCTAGTCACTTCACCTGCCTTCTTTGAAACTATTTTACTCTTCAAGCACACAGGAGTGGTCTAACTTTGCAGAAAACTGGGAAAAATTAATCCTCTTTTTTTTTTCAAATTTATCTCTGCATTCATTCATTATGCAGCCAAGGGGTACAAGACTGTGACAACGTGGCATATTTTGCAGCACAGAAGAAGCAGATATAGCCTACTAGACGACATTTATCCTTCAGTTTATCTCATTTTTAATCTAAAATCTCATCTCTCACCGTTCAGAGGAAGGACAAATACTTACCATTATGTTATGGTAATCCTGAAGTAAATAGGCACCTGTACATCAAACAGATTTTACTAGCCTAATAAATCTGTCTTTTTCTCTAGGCACTTACAATATCCTTCATAAATGTGATAGGAATGAAGCTGGTATTCACCTAAAATGAACTGCACTACATGACTAATGCAAACCAATATCCATCTGATCACATAAATCCTTTAGCATAACAAAGCCAGTTTTCTCAATAAGTTAACAATGAACTGCTTATAAGTGGGTTATGTCTTACTCTCCTGGTAATAGGTACAACAAGTGATAACCCTGTTAATCTTTTACTTTAAATCCTCTGTTGTTTGGGGACCTCATTCATTGAAGAATTATTCACTCGTGTGTATGTGTGTGTGTGTGTGTGTGTATGTATATATAAAATTACTCAGTGCATAAACTAACTGGCAACAGAAAGATCAATGTGTTTCTTTCACAAAAGATGGCTTAAATGCTCTTCCTTCTGCTGTTCGCATCACCCTTTCTCAATGTATTCAGACTTAACTCATGCACGTGTGTTGTCCATGACCCATCAGGCTTAACTTTCTCTGATTGTTACAACAGTCTAACCATGCCATTCTTTCTGCCTACACTCCAGACAGACTGCAGAGATACAGGCTGCAGAGATAACTGTTTGCTACACAGTTCTGAATCACAGAGAGCAAAATTTACATCTAGTTGTCAATGTCAGCAGGATGTTACTCAGAAATTTAAAAAAGACATGACACTGAGTCAAAGGTGTACAGATGAACACATATATATAACCAGGATAAATGTATTTTGTAATCATAGGTTACTCTATCTTAGACATAAGAAATGTCAGAGAACCAATTAATATAAGTTATTGCCACGGGGTATGATCAGGAAGGTCAGAATGAAAAATGACTGATGCTAGAAAGACACAATATAAATTTAGAACTGGCTGGTTTTTTCTATGATAATAATCTCCAGATGCCAAAGTTGTTTCCATTTCAAAGATCTGACAAATAAAAAAACCCAAACCCACCTGAAACCATCACTGATGTTTTTCATTTTAAAAAGTCCCATATAAATGAA
>VZTU01033353.1:31256-41393 GCA_013400835.1 Zapornia atra
ATTTTTAAAGTCAATAGGCTTCAAAGACACATTTTATTTTCTAAACTACATATTTTTTCAATTAATAAAAGTGTTTGAAAAAAAAAATCAACTATTTCAATACTTTAAAAAAGGATATAATAGTTACCTCTATTCTGAAGAATAAAAGAATGGGTTTAAAAAGTACTATTGAACTAACACAACACAGCTCAGAACTTTAAATCCAAATCATGGGACTGTTTTTGTATTAGCATATTACCCCTATATTAGACCCAGGCTTTTTCTCAGGTTTCTCCCTGACGATGTTTTGACTATCCAGTGCCCTAGCCTCAGTAGCTAGGTGGGAAGCAGGCTTTCATTGAGGCTAACCTTCTGCATGGTATAAAAGGCCACCCTGTGAAGTGGAAGTTGTGATCATAGTTTCCAAAGACACAGGTTTGTCCCTTCTTGAAGGAAAGAGTCTAACCTGAAATTCAAAGGGAAAATTAGGAGCATGAGCTTATTCTTTTGAGTTGAACATTTGTGTGAACAGTAAGTGTTACTTTTAAGAGGTTTGGATAAATTTTTGAATATAAACCAACAAGGAATCTTGCCTTTGAATTCCAGAAAGCCTTGGGGAAAAAAAATGTCACTTGAATACTCAGCACAAAAAAATGAAGCAGGAATGCTTCTAGGTATGCTCACTGAAAAATTTCGGATACTAAACCTAGGCATTTATAATACCTAAGGTGCCCAAGTGGACTAGAGACAACTTCTGGGTTTCTCTACTAAGAATATAAACTCACACTGTAGTTTATGAGTTTAAGTGTTTTCTTGAATCCCACCTTAAGTAACTTACCTGATACCATAGGAAAAGCCACTCATCAGAGCCAAGAACAAAATCCAGCTCCCTTTCCCAGTTTCTTCATCAGAAAAGCATTCTTTATTTTTCTAAGGACTACCCAAGTTACCTAAAATTCATAACTCATTATATTCTCACTACACTTTTCACCACACCTTCCCTTTTTTGTTTGTTTTTGTTTGTAGAATTCAAGGAGAATATTGGCCAGCAGCCTGAATCAAGAAATTACTTGGATGCTTTCCAGGAACTCACAAAGATTTGGAAATACTTTTGGCTGCCAGTGAGGAGGCCAACAGAAGTACATGTAGGAAGAGAAGGTGGTTTAATGGCTCAATCACATTGTGCTGTGTCGGGAAATCACTTTATAGAATATCTCAGTTTTTTTCTTTTTTTTAGTATGGAAAAGAAGTCAGAATGAGTGTCAGTGATATGGGTAGATGTATGGATTATGTTATTTCCTTCTCAAAGATTAAGAAACAATAATTGTAATATTTTCCATCAAATACAAGCAATATTATCTACTTTTCCTCCATGAAGTTGATAATTTGACGCTATTTACTTGACATAATGTGAAGGAACCACAAGTCAGCCCTAACTCTGAAGTTTCAGAGTTTTCACACTATTTGAAGATCTTTGGCTTATCTCAGAAGTCTTTCCTGTGAACACACCAGAAGCATCACACATTTCAGAACTTTTCTAGGAGTCATCTGCCTCTGTTGGATGTTTTTGTAGGTAAGCCAAGTTCTTTCCTCCAGTTTTGGTCTCTCTTCAAGCCCTTTTAAAAGGCTTCCTAGAATGCACTACTTCTTGCATACCTAGAAAAAGTGGGGTTTTTTCCATTACTTGTGACTCCTGGCTGCATGTTTGATCCATGCTCTACCGAGGTGCTTCTCAGGCTCTGCTGCTGCTGACACCTTCTGCCTCCCATAACTCCATTCTTACCTGACTCCTCCTTTGCTCTGCATTCTTCTCTCAAGTTCAGGTGCTCATCCCATTTCAGGAAAATGCAATCACTGTCCTTACAAAAATCCCCAGGTTGGCTCTGCTCTGTGCAACATATTTCTTTCTACTACTCACAGGCTTTTTAACAGAACAAAACATAGTCAGAAGATGTAATTAGGGAAAATACAAGGAAATTATACCATCCAAAAAGATGCAATCTATCACATTTGGGTTTGATTTAGTGTTATAGACTTATCTACTCAGTTTAATCCATCATGATTACACTTTGTCATGACTTTTTCATGATTATTTTTCTCACCCACTGTATTTGGAGAAATGCTGTTCTCTAAAACAATTTTGTGTCCAGGAAACACTCATCACAAGAGATTGTTCCTTGAATTTCAAATATTCACCTAGTTCAGCTTTATACCCAAAGGAAAGCAAGACTTAAGAGCATCTGGTACAGATATTAGGATTGGTACCTGACTGCAATTGTTTTAGCAGCATAATTGCATCTTTACAGTTATTAAACAATTATCCTTGTCATCAATTTTAAATACTTTGCATTAAACCTTAGTGGTTTATTGCTAATTGTGTGATTTGATATTAACTTAATTGGTTACTATGGCTGAGTCAAAGAGTTATTGTATCTTATAAAATTGTACCTCTGATAGAGTAACAGATTTTTGTTCCTCTGGGAAGAACACAGAAATAACCACCGCAGGGATAAATATGTCCCACTGAATTTCTTAACTCTTATCTAAGTAATCAGAGCATGAAATTTAATGGTTAATAATAAATTAATGACACTACAAAAAAGATACAGACAGTGTTTGTGTTTTGGAATATTCTGTGCAGGGCTTAGTTATAGTTCTTGTAAATTACTTTCCACAGGGAACAAGCAAAAAGAGAAAAATTGTAGTGAGTGGGATGGCCAAGAGAGACACAAGATTCCATTTTCAGTCTTAATATAGAAAAGTCACAGCAAGCTTCCTCTGTACAGTGCGATGATCTTGAACTACAGCCAGATGCCCACCTAGCTGCTCTCTAAGTCCCCCTCTTTAACAGGACAGGGGTAGAAAACAGAATGATAAAGCTCGTGGGTTAAGATAAAGACAGAGAGATGAGATGACTTACCAGTTACTCTGATGCACAAAATAGGCTCAACTTGCAGAAGACTAATTTGACTAAAATAGATTTGGATGGTGGAAAACAAGGACAAAAATTAAACCAAACTTTTCCAACATCTCCACCCCTTTTTCCCAGACTCCACTCACTCACTCACCCCAGAACCGGGGCATGGGGCTGTGGTCAGTTCATAACAGTTCTCATCTGCCTCATCTTCCTCCTCACACTTCCCTTTGCTTTCTATGTCAGTCCTTTGCACAGATTGCAGCTTCTGCCAGCAGCCTGCTCCTGTGTGGGCTATCCACAAGTAGCAGCTTCCTTCAGGGTATGCCCAAGTGCTCTGGCTTGGGGTCCTCCATTAACTATAGAGTAGATGTCTGCTCTGCTGTGGTCCTTTGTGGGCTGCAGGGAAACAGCCTGCCTCACCATGGTCTCCTGCACGGGCTTTAGGGGAACCTCTGATCAGGCACCTGGAGCACCTCCTCCCGCTCTTTGACCTTAGTGTCTGCAGAGTTATTTCCCATACTTTTTTCGTTCCCCTCAATCCTCTCTCCTTCCTGGTGTTCTTGCTCTTTCTTAAATCTGCTTTCCCAGAGGCACCCTGGCCTTGGCTGCAGGACTCAGCTCTGCCCTGAGGGGGGTCAATTGGAGCTGACAGGAACCGGCTGTGTCTGACTTGGAGCAGCCCCAGCCTCTCCTCACAGGGCCCACGTTGCAGTCCCCCTGCCCGCACTTGGGTGCCTTCACCCACTTCAACCTGCCAACCTTTCCAAAACTTTGAAGAAACAGGTGGGAACTTATCAGGAAATATGTTTCTTTATAAGGGAGATCTATAACATCTAAATCCCAAATCTTATCTCACACAAAGCCTACTACCAACAAATCTTTCAGCAGAGATAAGACATGTGCATGTAGAGAGCAGCTCATGATCTTTTTCATCACTAAGAAAAAATAAAAGAAAAAGAAACTCAAAACTTTTTGGATCATATCAAGGTTTTCTGTAGCTGAGGGTGCTGTTTCCTCGCAGTAGAACAAAAAGTATCATAGAATCATAGAATCACTTTGGTTGGAAGAGACATCTAGTCCAACCACAGACTAACCCTGCCTAGTCCACCTCTAGATCATGTTCTCAAGTACAACATCTATAGGGCTTTTAAATAACTCAAAGGATGGTGACTCTACCACTTCCCTGGGCAGCCTGTTCCTATACTTGACTACCCTTTCAGGAAAAAGGTTCTTCCTGATATCTAACCCAAATATCCCCTGGTGCAATTTGAAACCATTTCCTCTCGTCCTATCGCATCCCTGTTACCTGAGAGAAGAACCACCATCTCTCTACATCCTCCTTGAAGGTAGTTGTAGAGAGTGATAAGGTATCCCCTCAGCCTTCTTTTCTCAAGACTAAAAAGCCCCAGCTCCCTCAGCTGCTCTTCACAGGACTCATGCTCCAAACCCTTCACCAGCTTTGTTGCTCTTCCCTGGACACTCTCCAGCATCTCAACATCCTTTTTGTAGTGAGGGGCCCAAAGCTGAACACAGCAATTAAGGTGTGGCCTCACCAGAGTTGAATATAATGGAACAACCACTTCCCTACTCCTGATAGTCACACTATTCCTGATACAGGCCAGGATTCTGTCATCTGCAAATTTACTGAGGTTGCACTCGATCCCCTCACCCAGATCATTAATAAAGATGTTAAAGAGCACTGACCCCAGCACTGAGACCTGGGGAGCACTACTTGTGACCTGCTGCCAGCTGGATTTAACTCCATTCACAGCAACTCTTTGAGTGCAGCCATCCAGTCAATTTTCAACCCAGTGAAAAGTATACACATCTATAAAGTATAACCATGAGCGGTTAGTTTCTCCAGCAGGATGCTGTGGGTAACAGTATCAAAGGCTTTACGGAAGCCCAGGTAGACAACAAGCACAGCTTTCCCCTCATCCACTAAGCAGGTGACATTGTCATAGAAGGAGATCAGGTTGGTCAAGCATGTCTGTCTTTCATAAACCCATGCTGACTGGGCCTGATCGCCTGAGTGTCCTCAATGTGTTGCATGATGGTACTCAAGATGATTTGCATCCTCCATTCCCAAGTCAGGTCTAATAAAATGATTACCTAAATTCAGAATAAAACATTGTGCCACCAGGTAAATGTGTGAAAACAGAAGAAATGTGTGTTTACAAAGCAATTAGAGATAAAACTCTGTAAGTTAAAAAATGTCACAGGTAAATGATTTGATTTCTTCTAAGTATATTTCAGTCATTTTTCTGAATTTGTCATTTTCATATAAGATTCACATAGTTTGAAATGGTGCAGGTCTTCTACAAGTGCAATGTTTTGCAGTCCTAAAAAAGCTTTATCTGTAACCACCTTGATCTGAGAAACTCATGCATGTTTAAGCTAATGCCAAATGTAGGAGTGCCTATACTGATAGGTGGGAAAAAGTGTAGACCTGGAGGTGGTTGGTACAGCTATTGAATAGTGGTAGGAAGAGCAGGAAATAGTTTAACGGAAGATAAGCAGACTTGGGATATTTTTCTCTTCTGAGGCTTTTATTCAGAAATCTCTTATAGAAAGTAGTATTCTTCTGACAAGTTTAGTCTGCTTAAAGGTGCCACTCCGCTGAACTTTTCCTATAATGTGCAAAGCCTGTATCAACACTGAAATTCTGTTCACCCTATCCATATTATATTTCTCATGTGCAACTAAATGGATCACATCTAACCCTTTAACAAGATGTATTTTTTATCCTAAATATATTACTAAACATCCTATGTTCTTTGACTTCTACATGAAACTTTCACAAAGAAATCAAAGAAACTTGATATAGCAATTTTTTTATGGACCAATATCCCTAAAATATGATCACAAACAAAAAACATAAAAGTTAAAGACATAGGTCTATGAATACAAATTCAGGAAGAATTCTTCATCACATAAATCCTTACAGACCTCAAATTGCTAGTTTCACATTCATTTGCTTTGATAATATATTGCTTAAAAGAAGTAGGAGTCTGATTGAGATATTTCTGTGAATTATAGTAGTTGTAAATATTCACTGTATTAATTTAATTTAAATAAAATATACAGTGGAAAATCATCACAAATGATTCTTTAACTGAGTTAATTTTAAACTGTATTTTGATGTGCTTGTCAGAAAGGTGAGAAAGATACCATCACTGAACTGAACTTTCTTGAGGTATTTGGAAGGTGTAGCCCGTGTTCTGAAGGAAGTCAGCCTGTTCCATTTCAAAGTCAACTGAAGTCAAGAACTCTGAGAAACAGATAGGAATTCTATTCCAGGGAAAGAGACAAATAAGGCAGAGGTCTTACAGCCTTCCTGTACTTTTATTTCACAGCTGATGACGAAAGGAAAAACCTTTTTGAGAATAAAGGAGTAGTGCATCAATAATTTTGCAACCCACACAATGGTGGGATAACGAACTAGAAAGGCTAGCATTACCTTTCAGAAATATCTGAGGTGAAAACCCTTTCAGACAGCATACCTATCGATTTAGTAGGCATCACACATTCAATAAAGTGCTTCAGCTTTCAACTTCAGAAGCAAGTCCGAATACCACAGTGAGTGCTTTGCAGAACAGTGATGCGCTTAAGCATGAGCTTAAATGCTGTGCTCATCTGGGACTTTAATGAACACCTCTCTGATAATCTTGACCTAATATAGAATGATCACATTCTCTTGAGATTACTAGCAGTTTGGTTAAATTCTGTTTTCTCTCAACTGCAGATGTGAAATAAAATCCTTTAGAGACAGAGTGTAAACCACAAATTATGCCTCAGAGACATGAACTGAAGGCTGAGATAAGAAAAGCTTGGGTTTTTATACACTCAGGCACACAAATTCAGGGGAAGCAATATAATGCTGCTTGGATTTTCAAAGTTCATGTGACTTCTGTGAAATTTCCTTTTGTGTTTACTACCGCCTATTTGAGTAATTAGTTTCTTGGCGAGAGGCACATCAATGACAATCAAAAGAAACTATTCCTTTGAAGATTGTACTATAAAAGAAGCCAGGAAACAGGATTCACAGCTTAAAACTTTATGGCATGAAAGACCATGAAAGCATGTTGCATACTTGTTTTGCTTAGCCAGACACGGGAAGTTCCAACAAACAAGCTAACTGCCCCTCTCCATAACACATCCAGCCTTTCCTACCACCGTAGTTGTAACCCTGTACTGATTCTTACAAAGGAAGAAGCAGAAGCTCAAGTAAATGAGGCATGTTATTGCATATGTTCCCAAATGTCTGAAAATCAGAACCAGTTCATATGGCTCTACAAGCTGGTTAAAACGGGTTAGAAGAAAGACTTTAAAGAAATAGAAACTCTGTGTCCAAGAAGACCATGCAATTAAGGTAGCATTTAATCTAAAGTAAGAAGGAAAGCAATCTATTTCCGTACACTGTCAGCCACACAGTAATCCAGCAATAACAATGAAAAAATGTACTGAAGATCTTTCCTCTTAAAAATGTTTGTAACTATTTGGAGAAAAAAAACCCAAAAATTGGCTGTGGTTTAACAGGTAGCTTGAAAGAGGCAATATTCTCAGGCATATAAAGAATCTTGCACCTAAACTCAGTTAGTCTATTTTAAACAAGTATATGAAAGTGCTGCATAAAGACACACATATATTTCTTATAGCATGGTCTGTATAACCCACAGTTCTGAAATTCAGAAATAGATTTTGAAATAGGATCATTTGAAATAAAAGTACAAAATCAATATATTACTTGGAATTTCTTAAAAGCATTTATTTTTATCTGCAATTAGTTGGTTTTTTTTAAATAAAAAACCCAGAAAACACAGGAAAAAACTGTGCTGAACAGACATTTAGCAGTTTTTCATAAACCTTTTCATTGCATTATTCTTTGGTTACTCTCATTGCAGCATTTTAGAAACCTGTTTTACAGGGAACACATTGCAAACAGCAATAAGGAATAAAATTTTAAGGAGAAAAAAATTATAGACCTAAGTGATGAATTAAGATGCTATCAAGGTCTATCTGAATAGCAAACCATGAAAATACCTGCCAAACTGAACATCTTTTTAGCCAGTGCTCATCACTTCAGGTTTTCTAAAATGACTGCAAAGTGGTTTAAAAGTGCTACCTTATCATATTTTGTCATTTTGCAATCTCAGTTTAGTCAAATTTGAAGTTACAATCTACAGTACTTGGAAAGAGAAAATCAGGCCCACAAAGTTCACCATCAGCACACTACGCAGCTGTACAGTTATTTACCTTGCAGTAATAGCAGGCAAGTCATAGTAAACAAGGATACAAAATGATCCAGAATCATTCCAATGTACATGTGTCTGTGTGTGTGTGTGTGTATGCACACAATTTTTCTATGTGCACATTCAGGTATAACCTCGGATGGTGGGTTTTGGGTTTTATTTAGGTCTTTTCTAGTAACTACCATAAACGTTCTGACAACATTTCAATTTGACCTTGCCAGACTGGTATGTCCAAACACAAGCAGAATATTTTGACTTCTTTTGGTTTGTTCACTCAATTTGCAGAGTGGGGTGGGGAAGGGAAGAAGGGAGGGAGAACAACATTGATATCAATCTTCCACTGATACACCTAATTACTCAACGTGTCTCATAAAGGTGTGATTTATACCTCACAGGTATAACTGATCTTTTACTTTGACATGCTAATATTGATACACACTGGATTTTTAATTGTTAAATTCATGATAAAAGGCAGGTGTTTGTAATCTTGAGGCATGAACTTTTCAGTGTAATTGTCCAAAATTAAAATTTTGGAAAAAAAATACATCAGTAGTCCTACAGGTAATCTGAGTTTATCATGAAAATTCCTTACAACTTCCTCTACGCTCATGCAAAATTTTTGCTCTAACAATGAGTTTGACATATTGCATACACCATATATGGGGACACACATGACTTTGGAGTTTAAAGAGACGTTTCCTCTTTTCTGACAAGTTTATGAGTCCATGGCTTTGGGGTAAGCCTGGCAGAGAGCTGGCTCAGAAAAATGGATGAAATCTGTATGGCAGTGCTTCCTTGATCCGAATTTTGGAAACAACTCAACGTAGGCTCTTGTCAGATTCACCAGTGCCAACAGAGAGGAAAGCTAAACCAACAGGAATATGTGCTTCAGACTGGAATTAGATTTCTACAGTATGTATTTCCAACACTGCTTTCAAAGTTTGGATTTGGTTTTTTTTTTCTCCTTTGATAGAAATTCTCTTTTAAAGGGAGTTTCTGTATATTTGGTTTAAGTTACAAAAAAAAGCAAAAACTTCACCATTTTTGCAACTACTGCCTAAAAAGTAAGAGGTAAGTTAATATCATTATTAATTAATAACTTTGGGGCAATTTGAGGGAATTAGAAAGTTCTTTCTCTACTTCTTGTCCATAATAAATGGAAAAACATGGCAAAAAATGTTGTCCTGTTGACATCCAGGAGTCCTTTAATAATTAACTATAGTTGTGTGCCTTTTAATGAGGCAAGACTTACGCTTGCATGGACTGAACAATGATCTGATTCAACAAAGCACTTGAACGCACACTTAACATAATATTTGTATAGTCCCTTTGAAGCAGACATGGAACTGAAGTTGATACAACTGATTCTTAAATCTGGTGCCAATTCAATATTGGTTTACAATGTATATGGTCAAGGAAAAAAAAGCTTCATACATTTTCTTTGTCTTATTCTCCAGTCCATTTCTATGTGTTAAATAAAATGTGTGATACTGAGTTTACTGCATACTACATTGACTCCCATATTCCTTTTGCTAACCCTTAGTATTGTACACTTAAGTTAGTTTTAACATCAACTAACTTTTTATTTATTATGTAGTAACGCTTACATGGATGTATTTAAGTTATTCACTGATTAATTCAGGCATGAGTTTTTTCCAGGTTCCAAACCACCTTTAGGCTTATATATCCAATTACAGGTAAAAAAATCAACCATATTAGTTCCCTAGTCTCAGTGACTGGCAACTGACTTGTATAATTTAGCATATAATTTTTAATCCTAAATGGGAGTGATACACAGAAGTCTCCACAAATTTTCACATATTTCAAAAAGAATTTAAATAGCATAGTCTCAAACAGCAATAAGAAGGCTGTTATCTTAATCACAAATTGTTTTCAGGAAACCCAGATTACATTCATTTTATAACTTTTCCTTATTGGTAAAAGTTTGGTTTAGTAAAAATATTTTATTCAGTTTTGAAAAAAAAAAAA